>WBNH01008062.1:382-65597 GCA_013401255.1 Urocolius indicus | reverse complement strand
GCTGCCATTGGCTTCTTGCCCACGAGCCCACGTTGCTGCTCATGCTCAGTTGATGATCACCCAGCGCTCCCAGGTCTGTCTCTGCAGAGCTGCTGTCCAGCAGGTCAATCCCCAGCCTGTGCTGGTGCAGGGGGTTGTTCCTTCCCAGCTGCAGGACTCTGCCCTTGTCCTTGTTGAACCTCAGCAGATTCCTGTGTGCCCAACTCTCCAGCCAGTCCAGATCCCACTGACTGCCAGCTCAGCCTCTGGGGAATCAGCCAGTGCTCCCAGTTTGGTGCGAGTAGGGAACTCCCCAATGGTTCCTCTGTTCCCTCATCCAGGTCAAATGTCCTTATCTCCTTTCCTTGTTTAAGTTTTGTCACTGGTTTTGGTCCCACACAGGATCTCCAGCCATAACAAAAAGAAAAGCCAATTTATTAATTAGATTTACTTTGAATAAAAGGAAAAAAATGGAATAAAAATAGGGAGTGAGGCAAGATTTTGAAGCATCTTGGATGATATTAGAACGTGATACCCTGTCTTGGTTCCTGACTATTTAACTGGTTTGCTGGGATGTATCAGAAAGGAACAAGAAGCAAAAATATCAGGAAGGGATGAAAAATGGCTTCAGAGAATTTCCATCTCCCTGGAGAATCAGGGATTGTGAAGGGTGAGATAACACTTGGGATTCAAACTGAGCTTAAGAACTGGGAGGGTTGGAAAGGCATTTCAACAGAGACCTGAACACGTAGGGGATCAGATTAAAACACACAGACCTACTGGGAGCATCTGTGGAAGTGAAATTGTTGCCTGGTAATGACTAAAAAAAGCAGCAGGGTTTTTTCTGTCTCCCTCTCCTGTGTGTCCTGTGTCTTCTCTCATGTGGCAAAAATGAACATAAACCCAAAATATCTTTCAAATAATAGCTCATGATTTCCTGCTGGCCACAGACTCCCAAAAGGAAGGTTCAGTCCTGCTGAATAAACCCCCTCCATTGCTCAGCTTGCACCATCTGAAGCCAGCTGAGGAGAGAAGGGTTTGTGCAGTTCTGCCTTTGCACGAGCAAAACCACCCCAGGAAAGGTGAGAACAGGAAGATTAGGCTTTAATACAGAAGCTGTGATGCACAGATAGCACCCTACAGCCCTTCTTCTTCATCAATCTGTCTGGATTGTCCAGGACAAAAAGGTGATCATGGAAATCTGCAGCCTGATGGAAGGGAACCTGTTTTAGCAGGAGGATGGGCTGGATGAGCTCTGCAGGTCCCTTCCAACCCCAGTCATTCTGGGATTCTTTGAAACCCAGCAAGGAATGAGGCAGAACCATCCCTTTGCTTCCCTTGGCCTATAAAAGCCGTGGCTTCAGGCCAAAATGAGACACAGTGTTGAGCAGGTATTTAACACCCAGTAAATCTTTTACCTGCAGGAGGACAAACTCCAGGCTTGAAACTTTCCCTTGCTAATTTAGCTAAGTGTTGCAGTGACCAGGCTTGGAAATTGCCTTCAGGGCTTGCCAAGCCATTTGGCATGATGTGCTCTCCTCTCTTTGATCTCAAGTGTAGCCTTTTTATTAACAGAGGTTATAAAACATCCCTTTATTTTTATGGCTGCACAAATATTCCTCCATGCTCAGCTATCAAAAGAAAAAGAAAGGTCTTTCTCACAAAGCATATGTGGGTGGCTTGAAACCTCACTCTGTGAGTGGTAACACAGCCTTGACAGATAGCATGATAACAGCAATACTGAGGAAAACTTCTCTCCCTGGGCTGCCCATACACTTAATGAGGCTTTTCATTTTGGCCCTTCCATTTCATTTCTGCTGGTCCCATTAATGGTTTCCCTTCTTCTGGTGGCTGCTCCTCACGTGCTGCCCATTAAAGAGAGATTAACCAGTGATGAATGGCAGCCTGGTTCCTTGCAAGCACAGCTGACATTCAGATGTATAGCACTGGAGCTCATTAGGAACAAGACTGGTTTCAGTGATAATAAATACTTCAGCAAAGTGCTTAGCAAGTTGCCTGTCTGACTCCCTACCCTGCTCTCTCATCAGGGCTGCAGATATCCCTTCAAGAAAGAGACATGGAAGACTTTCAGGGTGGTTTAATAAAAAGGAGGGAGAGGGGAAAATGCAGGGGGGAAAAAAAATCAACATCTTTAATGGGAACGCATGATAGAAATAGATTAACCTTGAAAGGCACTGTGAGGGAAAATTGTTGCAATGTGCTGTCTAATGTACATGTGAGTGTCAGTGCTGTGGGACAGGAGAAATCAGAACTATCTGTAGGGTTTGGGAAATCTCATGGGAAGTACACACACACACACACACACATATACACACACACACACAACACCTGCCATTGAGTGACACAGTTGATCTAAGGTAATGCTGTCAGCAATTCCATCACAAGTGAGTTCCTCCCTGCTTTAGCTCACTTATTCCTACCCTTGACCACAGGAAGGAAGGAGGAAAGTGGGGAGGAAAACCTCTCTTGACCTACTATGCCACAGCCCTTCTAATACACCCCAGGATGCCACTGGCTTCTTGCACATGAGGCCACGTTGCTGCTCCTGTTCAGTTTGTTCTCAACCAGCAGGAAGATGCTCCAGTCCCCTGATCATCTTGGCAGCCCTGCACTGGCCTCTCTCCAGCACTTCCCTGTCTCTCCTGAGCCTGGGAGCCCAGCACTGGCCACAGGACTCCAGATGAGGCCTCAGCAGCTCTGGCAGAGCAGAGGGGCAGCACAAGCTCCCTGGCCCTGCTGCCCACACTCTCCTCAATGCCCTCAGGCTGCCATTGGCTTCTTGCCCACGAGCCCACATTGCTGCTCATGCTCAGTTGATGATCACCCAGCACTGCCAGGTCTGTCTCTGCAGAGCTGCTCTCCAGCAGGTCAATCCCCAGCCTGTGCTGGTGCAGGTGGTTGTTCCTTCCCAGCTGCAGGACTCTGCCCTTGTCCTTATTGAACCTCAGGAGCTTCCTTTCTGCCTAGTGCCTTCAATTCACACAACAATCAATTTGTTTTTCTGGTGCTGAAGAAGAAAATTTGCCAAGTGGAAGGGGATGCAATGCCAATTAATCTTGTCTGCCATGGAGAATCACTGCAGTAATTTCACCTCACAACTCCAAAGGTGGAGCATTGGCTTTACACACCACGTATCACCCCTCTTAGGAACTGTGGTAGCCCCAGCATTGTGTGAGATGATTCCTTGGTGTGATGTGTGTGACGTGCTGAGAGGAAAAAATCAGCCATTCCCACAGAGAGGGCAGCAGAGCATTGCAGCAGGGTTAGAAGAATACAAATTGCTCCTGCAAACTGCCTTTATTTTTAGCCAGGAGCTTCAAAGAGTAAGCTACAAGACATTCTCCAGGGAAGACTCAGGCAGGAAAAGAAAAAGCAACAAGCTGTTACATTCACCCCCTGGCAAAAGCTGAGGAGCTGAGCAATGGCAAGTAGCTTCCATTGGAAGTCAGGGGCTTGGACTAACCCACAGATTGTGCTCATTTCTCTTCCTTCTTTTCTTGCCATTGAAAAATGCCAGAGGGCAAGTGGCAGCCAAGAGCTCCTTGCTTTATTGTACACAGACAAAGGAGTTTCTCCCACAAGAGCTTTCTCTGATTCAAAGAAAAGGAGTCATAATAACCTTGGGATACCACTTCATGCCAAAGGACTGGGAAGGGAGGGAATGTTTCCAACTCAAAAGGACAGAGCTTGTGTGTTTGGCTCAAACCAAAGGCACCGTCAGAAAGAAACCAAAGGCTTTTGAGCTGGGAATAGAAAGGTTTTGAAATGGTTTGATCTGCTAAAACTCCATGGACACTGGCACACACAACCTCCCCCCTTCTTGCTTCGAAACTCTTACATGCTGAAGGATCAAAGCTCAAGTACAGGCTGAAGTTCTACACGCAGACAGTTGCTGTGCATCACCTGGGCTTTAGCAACTTTCCATGTGGGAACCTTCAGCCTGGAGCAAAGGAATAGTGCTTAAGCTCTCTTGAATTCCTAAAATGGCATAGAGGTCCATGGAATCCCTGGGGGCCTGGTCATGTATCTGAGACCTTGAACATTCATGAAGATTTATTTTCCATTTTGCCACTTTCCCCTTTTTTTCCTTTTCCCCCTTTTCCCCCCTTTTCCCCCCTTTCTCCTTTTCCCCTTTTTTCCCCTTTTCCCTTTCTCCTCTTCTTCCCTTTTTCCCCTTTTCTCCTTCCCTTTCCCCTTCCCCCTTTTCCCCTTCCCTGTCCTCTCCTTATGCCATTACACTTATTAGCTTGACTTTTCCCAAAGCTACACAGATGCTTCTAGCACCTTAACTTTGACTCTGTCAAACATTTGCTTACCCTCTCCTCTTGCCCTGATCCTTGGAGCTGGAATAACCACCTTGAAGCCTCTAAATAGGAGAGTGCTTTAAGGGAGATGACAGAGATCTTTGCTGAGCTGTATTGCAGATCTCCCGCTGTCTGTGAGGGGGTTTTATTTCTGTCTATTTTGTCATTGCTAAAAGAATATTGCTCATTCTCCACACTATATCTTGGAAGCACTCTGTCTCTTTATCCTTGGTCAGCAGTGAGTGATCTGGTTTCCAAGCCATGACACATTGTTCCAGGGACTAAGGAGTAAGCAACAGGTGTAAGGCAAAAGACTTAATTTCCCTCAAAGGAAGGGAACCTGCTTCCTTCTACTGTACAATGAGGATGAAGCTGGTACAGTCACTTCAAAATGAAGGTATTATGTGGCATGTGATGCAGGGAAGTCCATGCACAGTACTGCAGTGGAGAGGAGCTTCAGCAAAGAGGTGTCAGCTCTAGAACCTTGTGAATATGACAAAAGGACAGTAGAAAACAACTCCTAGAGGAGACAGCTCTCTCTTTTCCCTTTGCATGTGTATATTTCCCATAACATTAGAAATATTAAGCTCATGATCAATCCATCTTTTTCACTCTCAACGTAGGTGACAAGGTATGGTTGCAAAATAGCTGTGTACTGAAGGACATCTTGAGGAGCTGCTGCTGTGTTCCACCTCTTTCAAACTCCAGTGCTGCCAGCAGTGGAAAGAGATCTGCATGAGACTCTCAGTTTGAGAAGATAAGGTCATTAACTGAAGGAGAGGACACACAGCAGTGCTGGATTCAAAGTGGTGGGTAGGGAATGACATGAGGGTCTAAATAAAACACACTTTTGTACAATGAATGTAGAGTTGCTTCTGTTTTACCCTTCTCTGCAAAACCTGAGTTTGGTGAAAGAGAAGAATGGATGTTAGTGGAGATATCTTGATGCAGAAACAGTGTCCAGTGTGAGGAAGAAGCAGAGGAAACACAGAAACAAGTCCAGCCACTAAAAAGAGGTCGTAATAGCTTCAGAACAAAGCTCCTTGTAAAAGCTGCTGATGGAAATTACACAAAGGGTAAGTCCCATTCTGTTACTGAACCTGGACATGATCCCTTCCATTTGGGTGACATTCACATGCAGAGACCTCAGGAGCTGAAGTGTTGACTGAATGACAGCTCTCAGTGTGCTATCCTGTGTTTTCCTCAACAGAGAAGTTCAATATGAAGAGAATGATACTGTTTATACCATTTTAGGGAGGAGAAGTCAGACCTGGAAGAAGACCTAGATTCTTGGAGAAGGTGCAGAATTCTGATGGACCACGATAAGAGAGAGAGAATGGAGGATGGAATGGAAGGAATGCATATTTCTCTTCCACTTTTCAGGAGAGAGCAGATGTATTCAGAAGCAAAAGCAGGGAATTCATTTCTTAATATCTGTCTCCCTTCTGAAAACTTAGATCCTGCTTTCCCTGTCAGGTGTATACTGACAGAAAGTGGAGATGTTGAGCTCCCCTGTGCTTCTCAGGGTGCAGGGGTATGGGAAAGGAGTCCAACACAAGAAAGAAAAGGAGGGGGAGAGGAAAGAGGGAGTCACAGCGATAAAGTGATGGGCAACGAAACAAGGAGCAGCTAAGGGAACTGGGGATATTCAGCCTGGAGAAGCCTGAGAGGAGACAGGATCTCCCTCTGCAACTCCTTGAAAGAAAGTTGTAGGGAGTCAATCTCTTCGTGCAAGTACCAAGGGATAGGAAAAGAGGAAATAGGCTCAGGGGGCAAGTTTCAGGGGAGGTTGAGACTGGAGCAGAGGCAGAACTGTTTCCCTGAGAGGGTTTGTCAGCCCCTGTACCAGGCTGCCCAGGGAGATGGGGGAGTGCCCAGCCCTGAGAGGATCCCAAAGCCCTGGAGCTGAGGTGTTGAGGGCTGTGGGTTAATGGTAGACTTTGCACTCTGAGGTCAGGAGTTGGGCTCAATGATCTTAAAGGTCTTTTCCAATCAAAATGATTCTCTGATTCTGTGTTGGTTGTGCAGTCTCTAGGGTGGATTGTGCTATGGGGTTTACCTGCATACAGAGCATGAAAAAGTCATTCTAAGCTCGAGCTCTAATGCTCTGAGATAGAACAGATCATTTTTATGAGACCTCTAACAAGTACACAGTCTCCTCTGATCCTACCTAAGAGCTGACAGAAAAACACTCCTTCCTTCTAAAATATTCATATCTGCTCTTTCCAGTCAAGTTACAAAGAACACAGAGGGAATTTATACATAGACTTCATTGCCCAATTCATGTTGTGGACCCCTAATGCTGAAAAATCCATCTCCTCCCACGCAGTTCCATAGGGTCTCCCTTGCAGAGCAGAGACACACACACACACACACACACTGCTCTGTGGGCTTCTCAGCTTGGAAGCTGCAGCTGTGCTCACACTGAGCAAATGCTGACTGCAAATGGTTTCTCTCTGAACTTCCAAGAGAAGGCAAAAACCCAAGAAAAGAGCGAGCCCCCCAATCCCATCACTGAGAAATCCAAACAGCTTGGATGTGAGGACATATACTATACAGTATAAAGGAGAAAGACAGAGCTGTGATTAGCAGTGAACGTTGGGATTTGTCCACCGAACTCCTCTGATTTGATATGGCTTTGGATATATAACATTGCACAAACAATAATCATAGAATCACAGCATGGTGGGGGTTGGAACGGACCTTTAGACATCATCTAGTCTAACTCTCCTGTAGAAGCAGGTCCCACCTAGATCAGGTCACAGAGGAACATGTCCGGGAGGGTCTTGAAGAGCTCCAAGGAAGGAGAATCCACAACCCATCATTTGACTGTTTAGGAGGCAAGATTAAAGCCTTGGTTTGCCCAGGTTGATGGCCAAATTCATCTACACCTCTGTACAGAGGGGAATACATACAAAGGTAAGCTGTAACTAGAGTAAGAAGGTATTTTTTGTCCTTTAGGACTCTGTTTCATAGAATCACAGCATGGTGGGGTTTTGGAAGGGACCTTTAGAGATCATCCAGTCCAACTCCCCTGTAGAAGCAGCTCCCACCTAGATCAGCTTCCTTAAAATATTAGCCAGGTGTCTGAGTTACTGTGGTCTATGAACTTGCTGATAAGAATTACTTTTAGGGATTTAAATAACCAAATGTCACCTGGTCCTGCTCAAGTCTTGAATTACTTTGAGGTCTGAGAATTCAGCCTTGCTGGCACTCAAAGAGGGGGATTTTGGTGGAGTGAGTACTCCAGGATACTGGCAAAACCTCTCTCTTTCATCCAGTGTATTCTGTTTAAATTCCTAGTGGAATGGTGCATAATAAAATGAGCATTTGGTCTGAGTCTAGTGACTGAATTTGCACCTTTAAGTGAAGGTCGAAATGCCACTGGCTGAGAGATCAGGAATGAGAGAAAAGGAGACAAAGTAGACAAAGGAGGGGATGAGCCCATGACAAATTCTCCCAAGGAAAGACAAATCAATCTGAGTGAACTTTGCAGACCCCTTGATAGAGCAGAAAGAGCTAAAAAGAATAAGCCATTGGGTGATGGGGAAATCTCAGATACATTTATGCCTCTCCTTCCTCCTCCTCCTCCTCTGTGTCTCCTAGGTTAGACTAATCTCTGCTGCATTAACACTGGGAACAGCTTGGGCACACTTTACATTTGCTGCCATTAAAGTAATGGGTCTGTCATTTAGAGTCTCAAATGGATTGAGGGAGGAGGGGCAAGGAGGACACCTGACTGGAAAACTAATTTGCACAGGAGTCTGAGCAGCAAGAAAAAAAAGTTGCCTTCTAGCTGCTCATTAGCCAAGCTGATGACAAAACCAAAATGAAAAGGTAAGTTTTAAGGCAGCTTTCTAACCAAGGTACTCAAACAGCCATTTCCATCTGGCTCAGGATGAGCAGCTTTGCATGAATTAGGCTCATGTGCACCATATGTCTATTTATTTCCACCTTTATTTCCTCTTTGCAAAGCTGTTTGGAGAAAGTATATGCCAAGTTTTAAAGGTTCAGTGAGATCAGAGCCTGCAAACAACAACAAAAAAGCAACAAACCACAAAAAAAAACCCTAAAAAATCCTCCTAAAATGAAACAAGAACAAATCAAAAGCCTTGCCTAATCCCTTTAACAGGAGAATTGGCATCATTTGTCTCCACTTTCCATGCTTCTGCTGACAAATACAATAACTGCTGCAGTGCAAGAGGTAATTAATAGCTAATATTCACTCAAACTGAGTGTAAATAACAGTTAGAAGTGCATCAGTTATCACCAGACATGGGGATAGAAACCATAAAATGAAGGGCTAGCTAAAGCAGGTCACTTAGTTCTAAGTGTGTGGACCTGGAGGCAAGAACAGCTGTTTCTAAGCCATTCACCACAATGTCTGTCTGCTCCTTTCTTGAAGATTTGTATTCCTGTCTGGCATTGGGCATGGGTGTTACAGACTGCTCTTGTAATCAGGACAGTTGTTAGGAGGGAGCCTTTAGGCATCTGAGTTAAAAAACAATGAGACATACTAAGCCCTTTGCAGTCAGTTCACACACACACACTCAAGTTCTGAAGATGCCTCACACCTGGACCTTGTGGGGAAGAAACAACTTCTGTTACTAATGAAATGGAAGAATCCACACTGGAAAAACCTCCTGAGCATCTGCTTTTGGGAGTTTGTGGGTAAAAAAAAAACCCAACAACAAAGGAAGGAAAGTGATGGCAATGATCTGAAAGTGAAGTGTCCTCAGGGAGCTGAGGTCTGGTCCCTTATAGGATAAATGTGAGTGTTGTGCCATGAGAAGAAATGAGCTGGAAGCGGAGATCTCCTACCTGCTTGGAAAGGAGATATCCACAGCTAATATTTAGACACTGTATTTTATTGCTTTCTCTTCATGAAAACTCCTCTAACCCATTTTAATCTGAGGAAGAAAACCACAACTGATTTCATTCCCTTCTGAAGCACAGAATTCTGTGAGTAAAAGTACACACAGATTCTCGTCATCTGCATTCTGATTCCTGTGTTTCCCTCATAATCTGTTTCTGCAACTCCATCCCCTTTTGTGGAATTAACTCTACATTTTTTTTTGTGTGATAACTGTGCTGGGTACAAGCTGATTAAAATGATTCTGATTCTGAAACAAGGAACTGTTTCAAATAATCCCCATAAATGATGGATGTGATGGGTTACAAACATCAGGTGTCTTCAGATATTGCCCAGGAGGATTGACTTGCTGCAGAGCAGCTTTGCACTCTGTGGAATCAGACCTGAGAGTGCTGGTTGATAATAAACTGAACATGAGCCAGCAATGTGCCTTCATAGGGCAAGTGGACAGAAGTTGGAACACAAAAGGTTCCACTGAAACTTAAGGAAAAGCTTTTTTTCCTGTAAGAATGAGGGAGCCCTGGCCCAGGCTGCCCAGGGAGGGTGTGGAGGCTCCTTCCTTGGAGCTCTTCAAGACCCACCTGGACACGTTCCTGTGTGACCTGATTAAGGGGAACCTGCTTTAGCAGGAACTTGGGCTGGATAATCTTTAAAAGTCCCTTCCAAACCTCACCAATCTATGATTGTGTGGAGGGCACTGGCTTCTCCTCCATGTTTTGAGAAGTGGCTGAATATTGTATTATTGCAGACAGGATCAAACATGGTCAAACTAGCAACAGGACAAGGGGTGACGGGGTGAAGCTGGAACACAAACAGTTCCATTGAAACATAAGAGAAAACTGTTTGAGTGTTTGAGTGAGGGAGCCCTGGCTCAGGCTGCCCAGGGAGGGTGTGGAGGCTCCTTCCTTGGAGCTCTTCAAGACCCACCTGGACACGTTCCTGTGTGACCTGATCTAGGTGGGAGCTGCTTCTGCACGGGGGTTGCACTGGATGAGCTCTAAAGGTCCCTTCCAACCCCCACCATGCTGTGATTCTATGATTCTATAGTCAGTTATCGACATTCAATGACTTAATTAATTTTCCCTGTCTACATGAGGTTAACTGGCAAGGCCTTTACCAATGTCTAAAGATCATTTCTTCCAGAAGAGGAGATTGGATATGAGAGGAGTGATCAAACAAGACACCATGAGGTTAACACTTTAAATCCCTACTTACATTCTACTTGAGCTAAACATGAACACCCCACTTTGATGATTGTTCTAAAGCAATACCAGTTTCTTGATCAATTAGCACCAGTAATTAATCACTGACTTAGGCTTTAATTCTTAATGGTTACTTTCAAGGTCTATCTGTATATTTTCTGAACTAAGCTACGTTGAACTGGTGAATAACTCCCTAAATCCAAAGATGCCTTCCCCTAATGTTCAAGAAATCTCAAAGTAAGGAGAGATAAATGTTATAAAACAGTTGGGTGTTATGTCCATTATTAAGAGGAGACTTATCTGCAGAGTGTGTCTGTGCAGACCATGGATGTTTGATTCAAGAGGAGCAGAAGGTCAGCTAATTCACTGTAGAGATGCTTTATTGTGTCACCTCTTTATACCTGCCCTGACAAATCACTGAGGTGCATGGTCTGTTATTTCCATGGCTCTGATGCAAAATAGCACGGGGTATCTCAACTAACATTCATGTGGCTGCACTCTCTCCTCCTTTGTGAAGGGTGCTTTAGTCTTTATCATGTTTAAGAACAGCCATTGGCCTTTGAGATGCTCCAGTATCCTTGGAGAGTCCAGTCCTGACCCTTCCTAGATGAGTGCTGCTTGTCATGGATCAGAATTATCCCAGGAGTGACAATTAGATGGTGTGGACTATCAGAAAACAACTTGTACCCTGCCCCTGATTGCTTTATCAGGCAAGAGCTGACACCTAACTCTGCAATATGGTGTTGAGGTCCAAGGAGTGTCGTGTCCTGCTGCTGAGATCAGTCCCTCCTGAGTGGTTGCAGATCCCTGGCTGAGAGTGCATCAAATGAGAAACACAATACAAATGTTCAGAACAGAAAGATGCACATCTAGCTAAATTTATCTGCTGTAACCTGTTCCACACAGGCTGACATAAGAAACACAACACCTTCTGAGTCTGAGCTCTTCTACATGAAGCCTCCTCTGGCTGAGTGATCATTGTACAAAGAAACAGAAAGCAAATCCTTATTTCTTTAAGTTTTTAGGGCTTTAACACCCAGCCACTGGGTTTGGGGGTTTTTTTCCTGATGTTTGTTTGTCTGTTCAGGTTTTTCTTAAGGAACTCTTAGTGTCTTATTTTCCTTTAACAAAGTGATCAAGGCACTTCTTCATCTTCTATTTACCAGACATATTCTGAGAACCTTTTCCCAGTGACCAGAACTCATTGGGGCTTTTTGTTTTTAGCCTTTCTTCTTCATATCTGTGGCAGGTTGTTAAAGCACACTCTTCCAACATCAGCCTCAACTATGTTACATGTACAGACCAAAGTCTTTTCAGACTTCAATAATCACATGTATGTTTTCTTGCTAGAAGTTTACTCTGAGAAGGGAGTTGACTTGGAGTTCTTTGTACTGCCCACCCTGGAAGTTAAATCCTTTTCAGTTTATCATTTGCTGGATGCCAGCCCTTATTTAGATGAGTTGGTTTGCATTCCTTGGCTCTGGATACTCAAATTTGCATCCAAATGGGCTAAATGGACTCACTAGGTTCACTCTGCCCTACTGAGAAGCAATCATTGCCTTTTAGAAACGTTGTCAGCAGCGATTTTATCCTTCTCCCCCAATCACTGATAACAACGGTGAACAGCTCTTGCACAACCAGCTTCTGGGATGATTTGCCATGGACAAGTTCTTTCTGAGAGCAGACATTCCACCAGCTCTTAATTGATTTGATACTTATATTGCTCATTTAAAATAAATAAATGAATAGAATCAGACTGCTGGAGGTGAATCAAAGCCTTTAGAAAAGTCTCAGATTGCTCCAGCTGACAGTATCACAGATCCTGTTATCTCATCAGCAGCATAATCAAGGCTGGCTTGACAAAGGACCCCTTCCATAAAGAACATTGACTGACTTTAATTGTATCCTGACCCTCTGGTTCTTTACTGATTGCATCTTGTAACGTTGTTTTCACTGTTTTGCCTGGAATTGATGGTCAGGTTTACCAGCTGATAATTACCTGCACCAGCTGATAATTACCATCTTATTTCTCCCACTCCACACGACATTAGTTTTGGACTCAGCAGATCCTCTTGCCTCAACTGTGTTACTCTGATGAATTTTAGCAATGCCATTGAAGCCTTTGGAAACTGTTCTAAAGTTTTGCTGATGCCAAGGCAGATTATCACTTGTATTGATTGGAGCATCATCTTCTTTGGTTCCAGGCTGTCCCCTGAAAAACAGGCTGTTGCCTGTGAGAAATACTGGAACCTCTTTCTGCAAAAGTCAAGAAATGAAGCCCAAGCAACCAGCTTCCAAGAATCTGAGGAGAGTGGGAAGGGGAAGAGGACATTGCAGTATTCGTTATCAATAGACTGTAAAAACAAATGTGTATCTGAAGATCAGAAGGCAACACACTGAAAGGAAGGAGCCTTCCTGTTCTTTCTGTCTGAGTGAGAAATGGTCTGGCTGAAAAGCAAAAGCCTTGATGCAGACAAGGTAATGCTGAGTTCCTACCTAGACATTCCCTTGATTCTGTGAAAGGTGAGATCTAGCCTGACTTAAGTCTCTTATTTCTGCTTACACAGAATAGACCTTCCTTTCATAGAATCATCAAATCTTTTTGCTTGGAAAAGACCTTTAAGACCAAGTCCAACCACTAACCTCCCACTGCCAAGCCCATGCCAAGATTTTGGCATTTTTGCATGATTCTCAAAGGATGAAGCTTGGATGTTTGTATCTGGCTGTCTTAGAATGCCAAAAGTTCACAGCAACCAGTGTGGGCACACTATGAGCTAACTGCTGCTGAGAGGAAGATGCTTAAAAGTATTTGCATATTTATATGATCTGACTTCTTCACTGGAGTCATTTCCTACACATCTTGTAGCAGGCAGCTGCTTTTGAACAGGACAGTAAAGAAATGTAATGATTTGCCAGTGTCTTTTGCATCATGTAGGGGATTAGAAAGGAGTTTAGCTTCACTTCTGTGGGCTGAAAACAATCTATTCACAGAAGAGCTTGTGCAGGCAAGAATCTGAGTCCTTTGGCATGGGAGTGTGGTAGGGCAAGGGAAGAAACAAAGGAAGTTTACAGATAATTTGTTCATAGAATCATGGAATGGCAGGATTGGAAGGGACTTTTAGAGCTCATCCAGTCCAACTCCCCTGCAGAAGCAGCTCCCACCTAGATCAGGTCACACAGGAACATATCCAGGTAGGTCTTGAAGAGCTCCAAGGAAGGAGCCTCCACACCCTCCCTGGGCAGCCTGGGCCAGGGCTCCCTCAATCTTACAGGAAAAAAAAGCTTTTCCTTAAGTTTAAGTGGAACATTTTGTGTTGCAGCATCATCCCATCACCCCTTGTCCTGTTGCTGGATACCATAGAACAAAGCGCTGCCCCAACCTCCTGACACCCACCAGTGAGATATTTGTGACTATTAGTGAGCNTCTCCAGCAGGTCAATCCCCAGCCTGTGCTGGTGCAGAGGGTTGTTCCTTCCCAGCTGCAGGACTCTGCCCTTGTCCTTGTTGAATCTCAGCTGGTTGCTCTGTGCCCAACTCTCCAGCCAGTCAAGATCCTGCTGACTGGCAGCTCAGCCTCTGGGGAATCATCCAGTGCTCCCAGCTTCGTGTCATCACCTGAGCAATGTAAGGATTTTGAACATAATCCAGACTGGGAAAAGGAGGAGTGATCCACAAAGGAGAGGGACAGAGGCTCTAATACCACTCGTGGCTTCAATGTAGGTTCTCAATCAGGTGCAGATGCCCTTTCATGAAAGCGGTGAGGAACTCCACCTTCCTGTACAAAACTTGTTTTTCATCCCCTGTGAACTCCTAACAGATCAACTGATACAGAGGATTGAGAGCCCAAGGGGATGACCAATGCTTGCTCCATCCAGGACTGGCACAAACTGCCCTAAGCTGCTGTGATTGAATGTCAGCCTACAGCAGAAGGATTGGGAGACAGAGCATAGTTGAGGTGCTGAGATATGCTGCAGGAGCTTGTTGACAGCACAGTTGGTCCATGAATGGGAAGGGGCCATACCAGGACATGTCCACACTGAATTATTTTGCGCTTAATACAGCAGGAGGGATTTTTATCTCAGGGGCATTGGAGATGAGGTTTGATGTCAGGAATGGCATAACCCTGTAACAATCAGCTGTGCATGAGAGGGAGCACTGCAGAGAGAGTCAGGACTGGAGGAATGTGCAGTCAGGAAGTCAGAGACTGCAACAGCAGGCTTGGTGGTGGTTTATTTGGAGTTGCTTTGTTTTGATTCGTGTGTTTAACCACTAACTCAGAAGTAGTTTCACTGAGTCACTAATGGCTCTCTGCATTTGCAGCCTGGTTTCTGCTGAGGTGAAACACAAGAGATGCACTCAGGGAGCTGTTTGTTTCAGTCCCTGGTACCTGTTCATCCTCTTTGCTAGCCTTAACTTCATAGAATAATACAATCCTTTAGGCTGGAAAAGGCCTTGAAGGTCATTGAGTCCAACCACAAGCCTAACATTTTGTTTGGAAAGAGGTTTGATGCCTTTAATGCCTGAATTGCTCTGTGAAATACCTGTCAGAGCAGAGGAGAGCACTCAGATGCATTGCAGGGAGGCAGAGCAGGCAGCCATGGGATGGGGACTGAAGACAGCACAGTGAGGAGCATGCAAGATGAAAGCCAGTGGGAAATAGATACAGGCAAGCATTGAATCATACTGTGATCCCAGTTATGCCAACTGTCTTGAGTCCATCCTTCTGAGAAGCTGGGGCTGAGGTTCACTTCGTGCCCCCATCAATAATCACTGATACTGCTTCCCATCCTGCCAGCTATGCTAATTAGTTGCTGATGGAGTGATTCACCTCACTCCTAAGAGAAGTGGCAACACGTGTATGGATACAAACCAGAGATTTAACAAAGTCTGATGGGAAATGCAACAGTGGTTCAACAAGGTTTGATGGCAAGGTTCACTAGATTATTTGTTGCAGAGAGGACAGGGTAAGTCAGACTTGTTAGGGAGACCCTCCCATTGATTCACCATGAGGTTCAGAGAGGACCCTCTTGTTTTCTATTGGATCCCATCCTAGTTCTAGACTTGGCCAACTGCTTATGTCTGAAGGATGATATGTGCACAATCAAAGACTTAATAGTGAAGCTTACAAAGGAATTAGTCACTTTCTGAGGATCTTTTGTGGCAAGGAATCTCTCAGTACCATGGAGTAAGGGATCTCTATGGCAGGTATAACCTTGAGAAGTGTCTCTACTCAAGAGGATATCACGTTGTGCAGCCCATTGCCCTGCAGGAATGTGCATATATATAATGCAATGTAGCTTCCCAAGCTACAAGTTCTGGTTGTAAGGGATGCTGGCCAGTGAATCTACTGGGAGATGTGCAGGATGCAGTAATACCATTGCCAAATTTGCTTGCCCAGCTTCTCTCAATCACAATTAATACAAATGCATTTCCAGGACCTGTGTTTGGTCACAGGATCTCAGGGTGCCTACAACACTTTACCAGGCACAGTGCACTGCTGCCAGCTTTCCAGGCAGCTAAAGATTCCCTTCTTGTTTACTCACTTTTTGCCTTCTCTGGCAGTACATGGAGGTCAAATTGGGACTTGCTCGTTACCATCTCTGGTCTCAAGAGGGTGCCAGTGTCAGTGATGTCCCTGCCTCCCCTCTGCTGCGTGCCATAGCGAGGGCATCCATCCACACACCCAGAAGCTCATGCACAAACAGGCTGTGCTGGTTCTTTGTGCACCTGTAGCATGCTCAGGGATTGATGAAACCCCCAGCACCCTGTACACACTCACCACTTACTGCACACCAACACGCTGCTTGCAGAATTGCCTGAAGCATCCCCACAGGAACACGTGAGCAAAGCCACCCGCTGCTTGCTGGCACTTATGCATGCAGGGGCTTGGCAGGCACAGCCAGCCACGTGTCTGCTGCTTGCCACACACACATATGGAGCCCAGTCTCTACACATATGCACGTGTGCAGGCTTGTACCGCCCCCTCATAAACTGGAACAAGTCATCCCATCTTACTGCACTCACACATACACAGACACTCGGTGCGTGTAGCTTGCCCACAGCCTCTTATACACAGAAATATCCCTGATTCACAGAATCACAGCATGGTGGGGGTGGAAGGGACCTGCAGAGCTCATCCAACCCCAGCCCCTGCTCAAGCAGCTTCCCCTGGCTCAGGGGGCACAGGAATGTGTCCAGGGGAGGTTGGAAACCTCCCAAACAGGAGCCTCCACACCCTCCCTGAGCAGCCTGGTCCAGGGCTCCCTCCCCTCAGCACCAAAGGACTTGCTTCTCCTGGGCCAGGAGCACTGTCTGTGTGCCAGTCTGTGCCTGTTGCCCCTTGTCCTGCCACTGGGAAAAAGGTGAACTGCTTCAGCAAGGGGGCTGCACTGGATGATCTCTAGAGGTCCCTTCCAGCCACTACCATTCTGATATTATGATTCTATGAAAAAAAAGACTTGCTCCATCTTCTTGACAGCTGCCTTTTAGGTATTTATCAACATTGACAAGGTCCTCCCTCAGTCTTCTCTTCTCCAGGCTGATTATCTCCAGGTCTTTCCTCATCAGAGAGATGTTTCAGTCCCCTCAGCATCTTAGCAGCCCTTCACTGGCCTCTTTCCAGCAGTTCCCCATCTCACTTGAACTGGAGAGCACAGAACTGGACTCAGGACTCCAAATGTGGCCTTACCAGAGCTGTCTCCTCCAAATATCCAGACCTTTCCTTAATGCCACACTTGCTTGGCTTGGATACACACTGATGCAAGTCTCTCTGTGTATGATTGGATGTACACACAACTTATCATGTGCACACAGGTCCCTCCTAAACCCTAGCATCATATATCTATAATGCTATATCCATGCAGCAACCACTTTAGATCCTTGTATTTCAGGCTGTCCTTAAAGCTTATTTTGCTTTCTTTTTTATCTGCAAAGTATGAAGGTTTTTCCCACAAACCTTGCCTGGTTTTATGTGCAGAAGCACACACAAAACACACATGCAGAACCCTCAGGTGATGCTCTCTAGGCATCCACACATAACCCTGCACACATCCACGTGTCTGTGTAGGCACATACGTGAGGAGAAATCCATTTTCTGGTGGTTTTCTGTGGTGCCTCTCACCCCCTCAGCCTCATTAAAAAAAAAAGCCATGTTTCACATCTAATCTATCAGCCTAAAGACAGAGACACTGAGCTGTCATTCCCCATGGCTCTGTCCTGTGGGACAGGGTAAACTGCTGGGTGGTGACATCTCCATTCAGACACACGTGGTCCCTCCACACACATAGATGAACAACATTGACTCTATCTCTGTCATTCTCTCCCTTTTTCTCTGAACTTCTATGTGCCTCCCATCTGTGCTTCCCAAGCTGATTGTTTTTCTCTCTCACACACTTTAGGTACAGACACAGATTGCTTGTCAACTCACCTACTGCATCCCTCCATGATTTACAGCATCCCTAATGTGTCAATATCAAGATATCAGGAGGTGGGGAAAAGATGAGACAATCCTCTTCATACCATAGTGTTCCCATCAATTGTCCGAGTTCAGACATTCAAAAGCAGACTACAAAAGACTTTTTCAGCTGCTGCTATAGCAAAAACATGGAAATATCTTTTCCTGCTGGGTTACAATGCAGGGGAGGGAGAGGGCAGCCCAGCAGGCAGTGAGGGAGGAAAAGAGTCTTCTAGGGGCAAAGCAGTGTGAACATTTCTTGATGAGTATTGGTTTCTGTGATCCTACTCAAACCCAGGTTTGTCTGGAGGAGTACTGAGCACAGTGAGTTCAACACTCAAGTCCTGGACTATGGATCCAAGGTCTGGGCCACAATCACCTGCAATCAGGTGTTGCCTGCAGAATCGCTTGTGGGCACAGACCAGGAGCATGTCAAGAAATAAGCTGACATTTTATCAGTGATGCTGACTGCAAGACAAAGCGTGAGGCTTTTATCTATGCATTTCAGCATGCTGCAAAGGAATGAGCTTTTCAATGGGTAATCAGTCCATACTAAGGATAGAAAGTATGTGAGTCATAACACCCAGAGATGGAAGCTCATCTCAAGCTTCCCTTTCATCTTGCAGGAGAAGTTCAGATAGCACAGGTCAACTAGGTGACCCCAGCCCAGGCAGCATGCAGGATGCTGGGATGGCTGAGCATAGAAGATGTTGGAGAAGGTGTCACCAACAAGCAGCTAGAAGATAAGGCTGGCAGTGGCATCCATTAAGTACACACTTTCCTTGCTTCTTTTGCCACTGACACATCTTGTGGTGTTGATGTCCCCAGACCTCATGTAAGAGGGATCACACAACATCAGAGGATCTCAAGGGTTGGAAGGGAGCTGGAAAGCTCATCCAGTGCAACCCCCCTGCCAGAGCAGCAGCACCTAGAGTAGGGCACACAGGGATTCATCGAGCTGTGTTGGAATGTCTCCAGAGAAGGACTCAGAGTCTGAGTTTGGAGAGAGAAGAAGGGAGTGATTACACCTAGACAGTTGTATCAGAAGAAAAGATGCAAATGTGTTCAGTTCTGGGCTCCTCAGCTCAAGAGGGACAGGGAACTGCTGGAGAGAGGCCAGGGCAGGGCTGCCAAGATGATCAGGGGACTGGAGCATCTTCCCTCTGAGGAAAGGCTGTGGGACCTGGGGCTGTTTAGTCTGGAGAAGAGGAGACTGAGGGGGGAGCTCATTCATAGTTACAAATATCTCACTGGTGGGTGTCAGGAGGTTGGGGCAGCACTTTTTTGGATGGTATCCAGCAACAGGACNCCATTCTGTGATTTTATGATTCTATGATTTCTTTTCTACCCAAATGCATCATAAAATAAGAAGGGAAGAGCCACCAAGCAGGCAGCCTGAGGACAAAACTTGCAATCAGATGGGAGGATGATGTAGCAGGGAAGGAGTGAGAGGAAGAGTGAAGGATCAGAGTCGTTTTTGGAGAGATATGGGAAAGCAAGAGAAGGATTGTAAAGAAACCTTATCTGGTAGCTGCCTGCTCTCCCACTGCCATCAGGATTATGCAAATGAATCATTCAAGTAGATTTCCCTGGTAATTAAAAACTCTGCTCTTTTTAATTAAACTTTCCCTCCAGACTGAGGGTTTTTTGTTGTTTTTTCTTCCCCCTTGAGAAACTAATCTTTACAAGGCTTTTTTTCTTCTTTTTCCCTCCCCTTCCCTTCTCTCTTCTCCTTCCTCTTTCTCTCTCTTCTCCTTCAAAGTTGTCAAGGCCTGTCACAAACTGCCTTGAACACTGAGAACTTGCAGGAGAAGGGAAGAGTGTAAAAATTTGAATGCAGACCGAGGCAGGTAGTGCAAGTTGGGCTTCAAAGCTTGGGGTTTGATTTAAGGGCTTGTGCACAGGAACAAAAAGAAAACGTGAGAGGAAAACCAAAGGTAGGATGATAAAGAACAACAGTACAAGACTGACTGCTTCTAGCTCTTGTGATTTGCCTGGTAGGATGTTTGTAAGCAGGGGGTAGGTAGGAGCATCTCTGTAATGAAGTCAAGGTGCTTGAGTATGTGACTGTGGGTCATGAGAGACTGTCAGGATGAAACCAGATGAGCAGCTAGTTCATACCATCACTTTGTGGTCTGTATGGATTCCCAGGAGCTGGTGGAGACAGGGTCTGCATTGGATAGGCTCCAGTTAAATGGGATGTGTTTATTCTCTTTTACCAGTGTTCTTAGGATTACAGGTGGTGTTTCAATGGAAGACATGGGTGTTTGTGCTGCTGTTACTCTCACTGCTGTGTCCTGTCCTTCCTGAGGGACTGTGGGGGACAGCACACAAAGGGTTAAAAGAGCCAGTGCCCCTTTCATCTCTTGTGCACATGTGGGAGGTGGGTGCCTGAGAGAGCAGCCTGAGAAGCAGCTGAGAGAGGAAGTCTTGTGGAGGTAAGACTATTCTCTTTTGGCTATAAATCACAGAATCAAGAAGACAAACAGCTTCAAAACATGACCATGGTGCCAAGTGAGATCATTCATTCATTAACAGTGAAATTATTATCACAGTCAACACCCCAAAGTAGGATAATGAGGCAAAAAAAGGTACATGCTAAACATAACTGACTGTGTTCCTCATCTCTCCACCCAAACCACATTAAATGAAGGAGCAGTCAGAGAAGCCTAAGATATAAAAGTCCCCAAGGAGAATGAGACAGAGCTTTTCTAGCCTTTTTTTTTTTTTAGCCTTTTGAATGTTTCCATTCTGCTGCTTCTCAAATCAAAGAGAGGAAGATGCAGCAGGGAGAAAAACACTGGAGACTCAGATGAGACAGCGTATGAGCTGGTTTCTTCTTCTTCCCCTAAGACAGGGAGACCTTCTTGGTAAGGATTGTGCTTTTTCTCTCTGTGGTGAAGAATCCTCAGGATAAGCATTGCTGCTGGTTTGTGATACAGAGAAGTGCTTCTGCAGTGAGTGTATTTATCCACTGCCATCTCCAATCTGTTCTGTCTGTCACCTTTATAAATTACCTGGCTTTGAACCTCCTGAAATTGTGGCTCATAAACACAACTCTAATCTCTGGCTTTGCAAAACTACTTTTCTTGAGAGTCCCCAGGAGGCATCCTGACAGGCAAAAACCAGGCTCTCACCTTTCATACGACTATACAACATTTTCTCCTTCCCTTGTCTGGAGCAGATCCCTTAGAGGCTGAAAGGGTGGAGGAAGAGAACAGAAGTAGTAAAGCAAAAACAAATCCCAGTGCTTCCACCTGCTGATATGTAGGGCTTTGGCAAGCAGTTGCCAAAGGGAGAGTGACTACTCATCTGAGCCTTGTTAGCCCTGGAAGGTTCAGAACAGGCTTCTTGCTCAGTGTCACTTGAAGAGCAGATCAGAACTCTCGACCCACTTTTCTTCTCTCACCTGGTTTTGCCATCCTGAGTTTCTATAGAAATTCAGAGAGAAGCCCTGCAGCCCTACCAATAGATACCTTCAGCAGATCTTTCAGCTTCAGTAGCAAAGCTGGCCATACTCTACAATTTCCAGGGAAGAGATCCACCTTGGGCAATCTCAGCTCCTTCCCTGCCTTTGTTCCCTAAATCAGTGATGGGCAAGCTTGGGCTCCATATAAATCTGGGAATAAACCCACCTTTGCAGTGAAAAAACAAAACCTTTGTTGGTATTTGTTACCATGAGTCATCTGAGCTATTCAAGACCCACATGGATTTGGTGGATTGTACAAGGCCTGATGGAACTTGTCAAGACCTTGTTCCTCCAAAGACAGCTTACTTTGCAGCTTGTGATGCTGGAGTTTAGAGCCAGGTTTTGCCACAGGCTCATTGTACCTCTGTAAGCACTTTAGATATAAGGGAGGTGAGAAGGGGAGTTGTCTAACTTGAATGTCCTCATTTGAGCAAGTCATCCTGTGCAGTCAGTGAAGAGGAATTCAATAGTTTTTGGTGTTCAGGGTTTGGCACATCTCAGCCTCAATTAGATTCCTGCCCTTGATGGGTTGAGCACATGCTAAGTTTCATAGCATATCCATAGCCTGTAAGAAGACAGCTGCTTCTGGTGGAGACATGGACTTTGGAGACTCTTGAATTGAGGTGAGATAAACTCAGTCCTTAATAGAATCAAGTATATTTCTATGCATAGGGAATTTATTGTGCCTCCAGGAGGAGGGAGGGGTTACCCTTTAGCCTCAGGACCTGGAGCTGTCTGCTCCTCCTCACTCTTCAGAGAGCCTTAGGTGGTAGATTTGCTTGCACTCCTGTTTGTTTGGTTTGCAGTTTTTGTTTAGCTGAGGCAAAGGAAAGAATTCCACCTGAAAGCAAACTCCCCTGCAGGCTTCATCTTGCTATGGACTGCTGGCTGGATCCCCAGGCTTGCAAAACAGAACCATAGAATCATCTGACTTGAGCAGACGATCAAATCAACAAATGCTTTGTGTTGGAAAGGACCTTAAAGTTCATCTCATTCCAACCCCCTGCATTGGGCAGGGACTCCTTCCACTAGTCCAAGTTGCTCTAAGACTAATCCAACCTGACCTTGAACACTTCTTGGGGATAACATCCAGGGAATTGGGTAAATACACTGCCAACTAACCCAGCCTGAGCTCTGTACTGCCACAGCTCATCCTAGTGTATAGTTGCTCTCCACACATACTGCTGAGGCAGAAGTGACCTCCCACAAATCTCTCTGCACCCTGCTAGGCAGCACAGAAAGGTGGATTGGGGTCCTGGATGGGTGCTGACTCAATGCAAGACCCTGAACACAGCAAAAAACTTCTTGCAAGGGTATTGAGTTCCCTTCTCCTCTTGGAAATTACGGTGCAGAAGAAAGATCTATCAGTCACTAACCAGGCAAGTGGCCTCTGAGGAAGATGCAGTGCTTCCATCTACTGCCTCTTTAAATCTGCATCCTCTTCCCTTCACAGGGAGATATTTGCAGCCACGATGCTTTATCTTCACAACACAAATGCTCCTGTTTTTAAGTGCTACACATCCTTCAATGTTTGGGTTTGGGTTTTTTTTTTTTCAGTAAGGGATTTCATTTTTGCTTTTCCCCCCCTCCCCCCTTCCCTGTTGTTATTTTGTGTTTCAGCAGTGCCTCACACATGCAGATAACTTCCATCAGGCTGTGTGAAAATACCCACAGGCACGGTGTGAAGTGGCTGACACAGTAAGCTCAAGAGGAGATGAACTGCCAGGGAGATGGTGATGTTTCTTACTTGACTGGCATTAAACATACATGGAATCAGAAACAACACACCATGGATAAAATGATCCTGAGGATCAATATTGAACTATTTAGGTTATTTTTTCACTGTCCAGTGCTATTTCAGGCATATGTCACCAGTGTGGAGAACAAACACAGCTCCCTGCTCTATGGCTCCTTACCTCGTCGTGTTTTATTCTGCAGTTTAAATCAACAGGATGAGGCTTTCAGGAGGAGATATTAGTGGTTCCTTTATCATGCCTACAACGTGCTCAATCTCACAGCGGGTCAGGTGGAGTGCAGCATAGTGTCCATCGCAGATATATGGATGTTTCTTGTGTCCACTTGATCTGAGGTCTCTCAGGTGTGTTGGGCAGCAAAAATGTGTAAGATGCATCACGAATCAGGTTCTAAAAGTTTAAGAAGTGTAAGAACTCCAAGGGAAGGGGTGGGAGGTCAGAGTGAAGTTATCTTTATTGTGTGGGGCAGGAATCCTTCATCAGCCTTCAGGGAGAAAAGAAATTCTTCTCTAGTTGAATTGCAACACCACCATATTCAGCCAGAGATGTTCAGGTATTCAAAAATGCCTTTACAGTGTTGAAAAGGACAAACTGTTTCAGTGCTTCACCTGCAATTGCCTGGTCTGTATCTCTTTCTTTTATCTGAAGAATGTGTTTCAAGAATTTGGGGGGGGGAAAAAAAAAAGAAAGGATGAAAAACCCAAACCCCCAAAAGCAAAACAATGTGTTGATGGCACTGAAACAACCCATCCCTTGCAGCCAAAGGTTTCTAGTCTCATGTATGTGAAGTTATCAGCATTTCAGGGCATATTCATAGTATCATGGGATCATAGAATGGTAGGGGTTGGAAGGGACCTTTAGAGATTATCCAGTGCAACCCCCCTGCTCAGGCAGGTCCCACCTAGATCAGGTCACACAGGAACGTGTCCAGGTGGGTCTTGAACTCCTCCAAGGAAGGAGCCTCCACACCCTCCCTGGGCAGCCTGGGCCAGGGCTCCCTCACTNCCAGTTTTACATCCGTCCACATCACTGTAGAAATGGATTTTCCCCTCTGAACAGAGTTTGCTAGAGGTGATCTCTGATGATCTCACATTGCCTCCCTGAGCCCAGACCTCAAGAAAAATGTTCCTCCTTTCTCCCTGTTCTTCTGTCCTCTCCTGATTAAGTCTTGTACATGATGTTCTGTTAGATGATGCCCTCCTACCTCTATGAGAGATTAGCTGGCATGATTTATTCATTCCTATTCAGATGTTGCCCTGTAGACAGGGGAGGCTGACCAATGGGTTCACACCATCTGCTTAAACACAGCACAGCAATAGACAAAGCCCAGATGAAGTGATTTTGCCTTCAAAAACAGCAGAAACCCCTGTTCAAGTGTCTGCCCACGTCAGTAAAAGACAAAACAAAGGATTCTTCATGCAAAGCTGGCAGAAAGTAGTTTTCCCTTCACTTTCTTTGCCAAGGATGAACCCTGGGTTTCCCCTGTAAGAGCAACTGATGGCACTGATGCTTAGGAAGTGGTGAAAGCAGCCATGGCTCTCTTTGATAGGGTCACTGCCTGTTTCTGAAGATCATGGCACACTGCTGGCAGATTTGATGATGCCAATAAAGCTGGAGCTGCTTAATTTGTGATGTCTTTCAGTTGCAAAACCTGTAACTCTGCCTTTCTATTCCATGAATGATTCAGGATTCTTGGATTCCATTTATTACCTTTATTTGTTTGTTTGTTGGTTTCTTCCCAGTTTAAAGATTTCAGGGACAGATGGCTGAGGTTAATAATCAGCTGATGAACCTCACAGAAAATCAAAGCATTCCTCTTTTCTCTTATGGCCATGTTACTGCACATTGTGGCCTCCCCAGAACTCAAAGGCTAGCAAGGTGCTGCCTTTGAAAACCAGAACAAAAAGGGGTAAAATTTCAGGTGTGATCTCTAAGGTTTAGGTCCCAGAGAAATAATCTTTGTGCTGAACTGTAAGCTTGAATAGTTTTTGCATCACCTCCTCTGATCTAATGAAGTGGGGATTTTTGTGAGGAGACAGAAGACATCTGGGGCCAGATCTCACAGAAATAGGGTGTCTCTGTCAGCATAGTGGATGAGGACAAAGAAATAGCCTGCTTCAGACTTAGAAAATGAAGATGACCATGGGGATGGAGAACCTTCCCTATGAGGTCAGGCTGAGTGAGTTGAGCTTAATCCGTCTGGAGAAGAGAGCTGAGAAGACCTTAGGGCAGCAGCCTTCCAGGTCTTAAAAGGGATCTAAAGAAAAGTGAGGGAAAGGCTCTTTGTCAGGGAATGTAGTGATAGGGTGAAGGATCATGCTTTTAAAAAGAGAGTAGATTGGATGAGGTACTAGGAAGAAGTTCTTCCCTGTGAGGGTGGGGAGGCCCAGGCACAGGCTGCCCAGAGAAGCTGTGGCTGACCTATCCATGCAAGTTTTCAAGGGCAGGTTGGATGAGGCTGGGAGCAGCCTGGGCTGGTGGAAGCTCTCCCTGTCCTTTGCAGGGGATTGAACAGAATTCTCTGAGTCTATGATTCTTTGGTTCTGTGATTATCAGCTCTACTTTGTCATGAATTACAAGTCAGATATTGTCTTAGATCACTTGGACAACTCATTCTGCCCAGATGAGCTGTGGAGGCTCCTTCTCTGGAGCCATCCCAACCCAGCTGGATGGGTCCCTGTGTGCCCTACTCTAGGTGCTGCTGCTCTGGCGGAGGGTTGCACTGGATGAGCTTTCCAGGTCCCTTCCAGCGCTTGAGATGCTGTGAATCTGTGATGACTGTAAGGCAAACTTCCTACACAGTACAATGCTCAATTCCTTTCCTTGAAGCTTCTCCACTTGCCCCAACATCTATCTATCCATAGGTACACAACTTTTAGGCACCTAAACTCCTTCTTGTAGCTCTGACTTCCAGAGGTTAATGATGTCTGCTCCTCTTATGCTGCTTTCTAACACCTTCAACCCTGGGATTCCCACTGGTATGAGACAAGGGTGGTTGTTTTATCTTATTCTGTCATCTTTAATGTAATTTGGTTACCTCTGGTTACACAAATAAATACAAGTTTGAGGGTTTTATTGCAAATAGAAATGCCAAGTGTTTCTATTAATAAATCTTTCCCTGTTCCTCTTGGGGAAAACCAACCAGATGGGATTTATTTTGTTTAATCATTAAAATGTTATCAAATTTTCATAGCAAATCATTGCCTGGTGTTTCAACAGTGTTGGAGCAAGCAGCAGGTACTCAGAAGTTACAGCTGCCAAACTGAGTGAAAGGATATTAAGTCCTGATCTACTTGCACGGTCACACTACAGACACACGTTAGTTAAATCAATGGGTCCTGAGGATACTTTCAAGGTACTGGGTTTGAGTTTGGAGGATGGGAATAAGAGGATGATCAGGAAGTCCCATTCTAGTCCATGCTAAACACTGACACTTCATTTTTCTGTTCTAAAAGCATACTGTGGAAATCAATGAGCTTTACCTCCCAGCTTCTCTGAGGTGGCAAGANGGGAGCGCTGGCCCAGGCTGCCCAGGGAAGGTGTGGAGGCTCCTTCCTTGGAGCTCTTCAAGACCCACCTGGACACGTTCCTGTGTGACCTGATCTAGGTGGAACCTGCTTGAGCACGGCGGTTGGACTGGATGATCTTTCAAGGTCCCCTCCAACCCCCCCACCATTCTGTGGTTCAACAGGTACTATCTGGGTTTCACTAGGACTCATTTTTTTGGGGGTGGGGAAGCCTCTCTCTAGCCTCTCTCTCCCTTTTCTCCCCAGAAAAGACACTGGTACTTGTCTTTCTAGAAGTGGGATGGTTTCTGTGCCACAAATGTGTTTTCCTTGGCATCAAATGTGATACTAATAACTCAGAACTGAACTCTTCTCCTTGAGTTCAGAGAGTCACTGCCCGAATGATAGCTGCTGTTGGCTCTGATATCACATGCCATAGATGTAAGAGATGGGTAAAATCACAGTGTGGCTGGATGAATCACTGGCTTTCATTGAGGAAGCCATTAAGAGAGAGGTGGAAGATGCCTTTCTTTGCTACAGGCAGCAAAGCTTTACTCATTACACATCCTCTGGCTGAGCTGATGAATGAAACAGCCAGAAGTCAATTACCTCAAAACCAAAAGCCCTGCCTTGACTTGCCCTTGCAGTGAGTTTGACTTTGCCTGTCTCTGGGCTGTTGCAAAAAGCTGTTGCAAAGTTTCCTCAGAGGAAAGTAAGTCCACATTCATATGGAAGAAGAATTGAGATGGCAGTTGGTAAATCTGGTCCGTGGGGATATCACATGTCTGCTCCTGTTGGCACATGAAAGGATCCTCCTGAGCTAAATCTCTCAGCCTTCCTTCCCATCTGTGTCCTGCCAATCAGTGGGGTGGGCATTACCCAAAACAGATGCTTCTGGGCACTGGGGTGCCCATCCTCTGAGGAATTAGTGACAATGCTGTGCTACAAAGATAATATATCAATAGGATCTTCTCTAGCAGAAGAGAGAAGGATTTGGAGAGGGTTTTGGTGTGTGCTGCCAAAATCAGGCTGCAGTATCAGCAAAGCACAGATGATGGCAGCAAAGTATAAACCCAAGCCAGCTTGGAAAATCTCAATTGCATTTAATAAGGAGCAGAGAAACTTGTAAATAAGTTTCTGGGAAGCTGATCTTTGGAGTCTGTGATGATTGGAAATGAAGCATTATCAGTACAGCTTCCTGCAGGACAACATTCCCCTTCATGACAACAGCACCTGATGAAGAAATATCTGCTTAGAGCAGTGGCTCACAGTGGACACAGCACATAGAGCTGTTAACAGTTCTAATGTTAATTAATCCAGGTACAACACCATCCCTTTGGAACTCACTGTCATTTCTGTTATGGGAAGCTTGTGCCTTTCAAAACCATCTTCTCGTCAGAGTTCCAACTTTGGGGATACACCTGAGATCACTCTGAATGTGTTTATTCCTGGACACTGAAGTGCATTGGTGTCATTTCTGGCCCGGGTTAATCTCCCCCTTGTTTTCCTGCACTGGTAAGTGCATTTTCAGCTGTGGTTCCTGCTTGCTCTGAAGGCAATGTGTAACCCTGCAAACATTTGCATGCCTATTTGCACAGGGAAGCTTCCTTCTTCTGCATCCTCTGTGAGGTAGGGCTTGATATATACCCTTTGCATCCCTTAGAAGAGCTATTGAAGGATCACATTGTTGTCTTTTCCCATATAGGCATACTTGGCTGACATAGCTGGCCAATTACAGGGTTTTAGTCCATGCTAGCTAGTGCTTAGTGTCTCACATTCCCAAGATCTGTGCTTAGCAGGTGGGTTGAGTGCTTCTTTTCCCCTCTAAGACTGTATCACCTCCTCTTCACTTCTGCAGTGGCTAATTAAGCAGCTCTGGATGTCCTATGAAATTACCTTCATTAGAGCGGAGAGAGCACTCCTCTTTTGCAGAGACACTTCAGCTACACAGCCCAACCTCAGGCTGAGGTTTCCAGCCACAGAGTGTTTTAGAACACTCAGTCCTTGGTGGATGTGTTAGTCCTGTGGCTCAGCAGCCAGCACCAGCTTCCCCAGTTCCACCAACAGAATTAATAAGCAGCTGTCAAGTCACTTTTGCATCTAGATGACGTGGGATCATCCAAAAACTTGCTCACTGCCTGGCAACCATAATAGGTGTTAAGGGCTGCAGTGGAAGGGTTGCTTAACTTGACAATTAACAGCATACCCTGACCTTTCTGTGTCTGTCACTGACTGAATAATACATTTCCTTAACAGTGTGATTTTTGAACAAGTGCCTTGTACCACCTCTTCAGAGCCAAAGCCAAGGAAGAGGCTGAGAGCTGGTAAAACTGCTGTTACAGCAGGGTCTGAATGAGCCTTGATTTTGCTGAGGTAGGGAAAGATCTGAATGATCCCAGGGAAAAAAAAAAGAAGGTGAGCAAATCAGTAAAAGCCTCTGGGAAAATACAAGGGTGTGTTTCTGTGTGATTGGCAGTAAGAGGCACAGAGCAGATGTGATTGATCAGTGACTGTGGTGCAGGTCACAGTGAGGTGGTGGGACTAACAGTGGGATCCTCAGCATGTGCTGTCCTCCCAGATGTGATTGCTTGTAGAGTAGCTGATCTCTGAGTTGACACGTTCATAGGAGCTATAGGCTGCTCCAAGGAGCCCAGGGACTGTCACACAGCAGTCCAAGGTCAATGGCTCAACCTGCCAGGGGCTGACTCCACAATGACAAAGAGGTGCATGCCTCTTATCTCTGTTGTCACCAGACAAATCCAGCTGACATCTGCTCTTAGACCTGACAGTTAGATGACAGTAGCTGTGCGTTTCAAGCTGGCCTCGGGCACCTCCTTTATTTCAAGGCAATCAGGTGAAGATGGATCAAAGCAATTTTTCCACAGCCCTGTGGGTTCCTCATGGAAGAGGAAAAAACCAGAGAGCTTGATGGCACAGTTGCACACTAAAGGAAACCATCCACTGTTCAACATTGTTCCAGTACATGGGTGAGTTGTGGAACACAGCAGGTTGGCTCTCACTCCAGGAGTGTCTGGGCTGGTGCAAGACATGTACAGCCTCTCTTTCTACATCCCAGTGTGGAAAGCAATGATACTAACACTCCTCAGCAGTGTTTAGCTTGTAATCCTTCTAAGGGCCAGGCTTTTTCTTACCTACAGCTTCTTGCCTCAATCTTAGCTGAGGCTTGTGGGTGCCCCTGTTGTATAAATAATTGTCAAGAGGTGTTAGTTCAAAGTGGAACTGTGCTTCTGGTTTGCATGGAAGCAAAAGCAATAGTTAAAGCTGAGACCTCTAAAAATACTGCATGCATTGCTAATGCTCCACAGCTATTAAGAAATCTCTATACCTGTGCATTTCCATATTGCTGGAGAGGGAGATAAGAGGAATACATCTAAGAGATTTTATCCAAGAAGATAGGAAAAAAAAAATACTCCACCTTTCTCATTTTCATGATGCTGAGAAAGGGGGAAACCACACTTGCAGCAAAGAGAGCTTTGTGCTTTGGAAGATGGCTTTTTGTCCCAAAGGTCTTACTTATAAGAACAATATTTACCTCTTCTCACTTAGATGAGATACCTCTGGAGCAAAAAAATCAAGGTGGCAATATCTTTCAACTGGCAGTGATCCACCTCTTCTTTATGTAGCCACAGTGTGACTGCTTCTAGCTGAGCTGCCTGGGATGGCAAGCTGGGAGGAAGACGTGTTGTTGGAGTTACATGTGGATGTCCATGGAGGAGAAATCAGAGTTATAATGGAAAGAAGAGCTAGAGATGAAAACATTGCAACACGAAAAGAGCTCAAGCCTGTTGAGTTCATGTACAAGCCTCCACAGCCAGCTCTCACATCTTCTTCACCAAAGCCAAATTGGTTTTCACAGCATCAGGACCTCTTTTACACCTTGAGAACTGAAATGACAGGTGCAGCCCATCTGTAGATCCTGGGAAGAGCCATGGAAGAGGTGGGATGATGCTGTGATGATGCTGTGCATATATTGTTAACATCTCAGGCAGCTATCCCTGACTGGAAGTGATGGTGATACCATCAGCTACCTTGGAAGCATGTTTGTTGACTGCTATTACAGACCCCCAGTATTATCAAGAAGAGGTTTAACTCTGAGCAGATCTCAAGTGTCTCTGTAAGCACAGCAGGAATTTCTGAAGCATCTTGTCCCTAAATGTGCTATGGCCAGGAATCACTCCCAGGTATTCAAATCACTTGCAATTCTTCTTCCTTTCATTATTTTTCAGCCTGAGCTGAGAAACCAATGTTACAAGGGATCTGATGGATTGCTGAGTGTTTATGGGATGTCACCAAAGATAACTCATAGCAAATAGCTGTTTGCCTGTTTCTGTGATGCATTAGAAATTACTCACCCATGATTGCCCCGCTATAAGATACAAATGACAAACCATTTAAGGTAAATAAAAGCTTTCAAACACTTAACACCCTTTTCTTTGTACTTCTTTACATTATTTCTTCTTTTTTTAAAGGCAAAAATATTGAGGACATCCGAATTGGATTGCTTATTCATTACTTCTGAGGATGAGGAATCACTTTTCAGGAGGATGTGAAGGAAATGTGTTTCCTGGACTGGTATCAGGTGAGACAGACATAGGTTCCTCTCTCGTGGTTAAAAGCTGGAGGTTTCATCTCTAAACTTGAAACTACAGCTTGGTGGCTTTAAGGCACAAAGTTTTTTGAAGTCTGGCTGTTGAAGGGATCAATTTAATTTGAAGTGTGCAGAGCTTTCCTTCAGAACTTCCATCAATTTACACACACGAGGGGAAAAAAAATACCCAAAACATCCAGGGATTTTGCTCAGCTATTGCAATTCCAGACATGTCAAGTCATATAAAAGGGGAAGTTGACCATGTTTCCTATGTGACCTGATCCAAGTGGGAGCTGCTTCTGCAGGGAGGTTGGACTGGATGAGCTCTAAAGGTCCCTTCCAACTCTTACCGTTCTGTGATTCTGTGAAGCCTGAGAAAGTGAGACTTCATGGAAGAGAAAATGAAGTTGAGAATGTGATTTTCAAACTTGTTCTCTTGGAAGTGCCAAACCCATGGATGAAGATGTGTTGGACCAGAAACAAGGTCTCATTAGAGCAGGAAGGGCTTGGCTCTTACAGCTTGGCTCATCTTAAATCACTTTGCTTATTTTTTTCTCCTCTCCATCCTGCTCATACATCCTAACAAGCATCCTTAAAGTCTCTTTCTGTGTCCCTAACTCCAGGTAGGAGTTACCAGGACAGTCACACAGACCAAAGGAAGGATGGCTAAGACCATGGGCCAATGGGTTTTGTTTGCAACACACCAAGCACATAGCTGGAACTAACAAGTGTTTTCACTGCTAGAAAGAATGTAAAAGGCATAATGGTAAGATAATTATTAAGTGCAAAGGCAGATTTCATCTCCAACATCTTTCTTCATTTAGTAATAGTGATATTTAACTGAAGTGCAATTCCTGGCTAAGTGGAAGTTGTTAAAAATATAGGGGGGGGGGTGAAAGAGATCTCTCTAGAAGCCTCCTCCTTTTAAATCACTGAGTTTGAGTCACAAGGTAGTTCATTTTTAGATTGCCCAGGTTCTTAGCCTGGAGTGTTTCTGGCTCCTCACAAAACAGAGTTTGCTGCATCTGTGAAATGATAATTTTGCCCACCCAGAGAAGGGATATGATGAGTATCAGAGCACTGTTCTTTTACATGGTGCCAGCAACAGATGGGATCTCCTCGTAAAAAGACTCAACCCTGTATGATCTGCAGGAATGTGAAGCTGTTAGCACCATGTTCTGCACAAGTGGCTTTGTTAATTTGGCAAGACAGTTTGCTTCTGTATCATTAAATCATTCCAGGAGTGGACCAAGAGGTGGTGGGGCAGTGTACAAACACAGAGTCAAGAGATTGCATCTCTCAATGTGTTACAGTGCAGGTGCAAGATGACAGAGATGACAATAGGAAAAAAGCAAACAGACACAAGGAGACAACAGGAGGACCCAACTGAGGCTCCATCATCAGTCACTGCAGGTGATCTTATGTGCTTCATCTTCAGGGATTTGGGTTTCAGGGTAATATGGAGATAGATTGACATCAATAACCTCTAAAGGAAGACACTGAGGGACTGGAGCACGTCCAGAGCTGAGCACTGGAGCTGGGGAGGGGGCTGGAGCACAAGTGCTGTGAGGAGTGGCTGAGGGAACTGGGGGTGCTTAGTCTGGAGAAAAGGAGGCTGAAGGGAGACGGACCACTCTGCAGCTCCCTGACAGGAGGTTGCAATGAGGTGGGAGCTGATCTCGTCCCAAGTGATAAGACAAGAGGAAATAGACACAAATTACCTCAGGGGAGGTTGAGATTGGAGCTGAGGCAGAACTGTTTCCCTGAGAGGGGTGTCAGCCCCTGTGCCAGGCTGCCCAGGAAGCTGGGGGAGTGCCCAGCCCTGGAGGGATCCCAGAGCCGTGGGGCTGAGGTGCTGTGGCTCAGTGGTGGCCATGGCACTGTGAGGGGTCAGGGCTTGGACTTGATGATCTTAAAGCTCTTTTCCCACCAAAACTATTCAGTGACTCTATGATAACACCAGGTCAACTTCTTGGAGTTCATTAGAACCTGAGTTGCCAGTCTCATGGAACCTGCTGGTACCTGTGTTCAGCCCTGACTGACAAAGGATACGGCCTTATGAAATCTTGGGTTTTTGTGAACATCATTGTTCTCAGGCTGCAGTTGTTTGATTTGGGAATGCCAAGGCACCTGCTTGGCCATTTTGAATGAAAAGAAAACCACCCAAAACCCAAAGAACAAATGAGCTGTTTCTGACCTTCTCGTATTTAAATGTTTGATTTCAGCCCTCTGTAGATCCAAGGATGAAACGTTTCCATTTTAAGTGGAAGAGAAGCTTTGTGTCAGGCTGAGTTATATCAGAGAAATTGTATTTTCAGCCCCATGGCCTCTGATTTATCTGATACTCTTCCCTGTTCCTACTACCCATGGTGGTCTCTCTGGGTAATTTCTCCCTTTCACTGCAACCGTCTGAGACCTGTGGGTCCATGTGGGACCCTTTAAAAAGTGAAGTAGAGAAGAAGTGAGCACACTGGGGCTTGTTACAGAGATATGTTGGTGTTTCTGGACAGTCCATGCATCCAAGGCTTTATCTGAAGATGGGATTGATTTAAGAGTGAGTTTTCTGTTCAGGTCTTTCATATTCAGACTTGTCCATCAAAAGCCATGCTAAGAATGGGGTTTATTTTGCAAAACCTGTGTAACTGTGTGTTCAAGACATCTGAGAGAGTACAGAGCCCATTCCAACTCCCATTGCTGGCAGGTTTCATAAACCATGTATCAAAAGCACTCTTCACCTTCTAACCCCTCTCTCTGTTTTAGGCTCTATGGAACCACTCCAAAGGGATTCCTCTTAACAGACCTAATGATTAGGGCTAAGGTCAAAAGCAAGAGGATTTGACAAATTCTCTGACATCAAAGCACTGAGATAAAAGAACAAAAGCACCTACAGACATGAAGACAACTTGTGAAGAGGCCTCCAAGGTCCGCATATTTATCTTTGTCTCTGCTTCACTTGCTAACAAATGAAATCCATAGGTGATGTCAACCTGCTAACTCAGAGCTGCTGCCCAAAATCCTCATACCAGAGGTTTACCTGGGGCTTTAAAGAGGAGATGAGAGTCATTGGCTGGATGGTGAGACAATCTCAATTGTGCACCCTCCATAGAGGCAGGTAGGTCTGTCTGCTGGTCTGATCTGTACCCCACCATGTCTGTAAAGTCATGAACAGCCACAGAGTATCTGTACAGGGTCAGTACAAATTCAGTGCTCTCTTAACATCCAACATGTCCAAGAGTTAAGAGCATATGTACAGGGACAATCGTAACCAGAAGGCATGCACGTAGCAATATAATCCCCTGGAGTACTTTCCCCCATGTCAGGAGATCTGTGGTTGCTGTGTCTTTTAGCAAAGGTGTGGGATTGTTTTGTGTGTTATAGTCCTGCATTTACAATTTCTCCCTCCCTTCCCCAAGGAATTAATCTGATTAGTCCCGTGTAAGTGCATGCAATAGCCCCTGGCAAGGATTTCAGTCTCACTGTGCACTGTGTGAAGGAATGGAGCACATGTGCCAGGGGCAATGCCTTTGGACAATAACTCTGGATGTAATTTTTAAGTCACAGGGGGTACCTTTGCTTTCTGACACACAGGGACTATGAGCAGTCCTTGAACTCTCCTCCTTATTTCACAGCATCACAGAATCCCAGAATGTTGGGGGTCAGAATGTACCTCTTCAGCCCAACCCCCTGCTCCAGCAGCTGCCCCTGGCTCAGGGGGCAGAGGAACGTGTTCAGGTGGGGTTGGAAACCTCCTGAGTTGGAGCCTCCACGCCCTCCCTGGGCAGCCTGGGCCAGGGCTCACTCCCCTCAGCACCCAAGGACTTGCTCCTCCTGGGCCAGAGGCACTGCCTGTGCTCCAGCCTGTGCCCAGCACCCCTCTGGGGTCATTGGTCACCACAGTGAAAAGAGTGGCCCCAGCCTTTTGACATCCACCTTTTAGGGACTGAGCAGCACTGAGAAGGACCCCCTGAGCCCAGGCTTCTCTTCTGCAGACTCAACGATCCCAGGGCCCTCAGTCTTTCCTCCTCACACACGTTGCAGCCCCTCAGCACCTTGGCAGCCCTGCACTGGCCTCTCTGCAGCACTTTCCTGTCTCTCCTGAGTTGGGGAGCCCAGCACTGGACACATGACTCCAGATGAGCCTCAGCAGAGCAGAGAACAGTGGGAGAAGAATCTCCTTTGATCTGCTGCCCACACTCTTCTTGATGCACCCCAGGATGCCATTGGCTTCTTGGCCATGAAGACACATTGCTGGCTCATGCTTAGTTCATTATCAAACCAGAACTTCCTGGTCCCTCTCTCCAGAGCTGCTTTTATGCCAGATCCTAGATGCTTAACCATGGATCAAAGAACTGTGTAAACACATAAGGTTTCTCCTGTAGCAGATCAACACATCAGCATGTCTACAGGGCTTCTCATGGGCTTTGCTCCAAATGTTGTACAAAGGACCTCTGCAGCAAAGGAGGTTTTGCAGAAAATGAGAGAATCATCTGCTCAAGGTCACCCAGCTGAATCAGGATGAAACCTTGGGGAATTTTGTCTCCATTGGCTTCACAAAGAGACCATAACCATGCTGAACCACCTTTATGAAGAAGGAAGACTGGAAGTTCTTCAATGTCACCTCGTCCCAACAGTTCTTACACTCTCAGACACTTCAGCACTTCCCAGAGAGTGCAGTGCTTCAATCTGGGCTGAGTTATTAATATTGACATTCCAATTAATAAATAACACCCAGCAATAAATACTAAATGGAAAAAAAAAAAAACACCATCACCAAACCCAAACCAAGAAGCAATTATTCTTTGTTTATCTGCATTAAATCAGATTCTCAGAATTGAAGATGCACACATATTACTGTATCTTAATATCAGCTAATTCTAGAGGAGGTCTGCAGGGGAACCAAGGAAAAATACTGTTTCATATGAACGTGGTCATCTTGTGCAGATCAGCCTCAGGGACAGAGAATAGTCCCTGCACTGACTTATTTAATAGCCCTGACTAGGTGAAGAAATAGATGGTGGCAAATTGTTGGGTTTAACTGGAAAACAGTATCAGGAATGATTTACTTGGACTGGTGTGAGTCCCTGCTTCCCTGAAATGTCTTCATACCTTGCTCAAAAATCACACAAACATTCAACTACTGGAGCTGCTGATGCTTTACTCAGGAATTGTCCTTGCTGATAATCGTTGACCTGACTGAAGACCAATCTTCCTCTCATTGCTTTGGGATAAACAACCATCTCCTGCATTCATTCTCTATGTCAGTGAGAGATAAAAGCATCACACTACTAATAGTCTTTATCCCTCCATTTTTGTTCCCTATCCCATATAGGGCCTGACAAAAAATGACCTCAGTATTAGGGCTGCATTTGTGTTATTGAACCCAAAAAGGCCCAGCTTCCAGCAGACAGTCTGGAGAGTGACACATTGCTTTGGAGGCAAAAGGAGTTGAGTTATATAGAGGGCACCTTTGCCACTTGGCCTCAGGGACTGAGGAAATGTATTTGGCTCATTTTTCTGTGTGCAAATGCCCCTGCACATGTATTGCTTGATGTGGGATTGTCCTCATCCAGTGTAACACCCCATGGTGAGTACCTGCAAAACTCTGAAAACACCAGAGTTCTTCAGCAAGGAGGGGAACTGACAGAGGGAACAACCTGGGCAGACTGAGAGACTCTGCAGCTGGTGATCTTCACACTCATGAGAGCTCAATTCCTGTTGATTTTAAGAGCTGACCCATGATGGCTGTTTGGATATCTAATTGCCAACGAATCTGAGATGTGATCATCAGAGGGAGGGATATCTTGGACCACCATGTCCCACATCCAAGGAAGGGAGTTTGTCACAGAATCTTAAGGGCTGGAAGGGACCTTAAAAGATCATCCAGTCCAACCTAAGTTGAGTAGAAAAAGGGAGAGACCTTTGTTTTTCCCCCCCTCTCTTTTGAGACCCTTTCCATCTACTGATAGCTGTGAGATTCAATAAATGGTCATTGCCACCATCAATGTCTTTGAAACCATACATTCTTCTCCATGTATTATAGTTTCTCTAGGACAAGTGACTCAATCCCACTCTTCAAAATAATCCAGATGATTCAGGACTCATTTTTTTGGTGGTTTCTTTACATCTAAATTTCCCACTGCCAAGATGGAAAGAGTGTTCCTTTTGAGTACATAAACACATTAATACTTGTCAGACTCTTTTCTTCTACAGGGCAGAAGCCCAAAGGTGTATGAAACAGAATCTTTCTTCTTTCCCAAGAGCAAATGGATAATTGTGTATGATTGGAATTACAGGAGATGTGAAGTCATGTGTGCACGTTGGCTTCTCCAGGAGGGATATGGAAGTGCTTCAGACCAAAGCTGACTCACATCTGTCTACATCTAAGGACTAGTGGAACACAGAAACTTCCATTTAAACATCAGGAAAAACTCTTTCAGTGTTTCAGTGATGGAGCCCTGGCCCAGGCTGCCCAGGGAGGGTGTGGAGGCTTCTTCCTTGGAGCTCTTCAAAATCCACCTAGACATGTTCCTGTGTGACCTGATCTAGGTGGGAGCTGCTTCTGCAGGGGGGTTGGACTGGATGAGCTCTAAAGGTCTCTTCCAACTCCCACTATTCTGTGATTCTATATCTGAGGACTAGTGGTAGATCACTCATTTGACTACAAGTGCCCTTGATGACCGCAGGGCAAATTTCTCTGTTAGCCAAGCTGATAACCTTTCAAACAATATATGCCAAACTGGAGCAGAGAAACTCTCCATTTGTTTTTGGGTGATTTGCCAAAGGAATTAAATGCATTGATTTGACTACAGTGCAGTTGGTGAGAAAGAAATGTGAAACGGTACTGAATTGTATGCTGTAAAAGTATACACTGTGGGCTCAGCTTAGGTTTTTAACCTGCAGAGTTTGTTCAAAAAGAAAGTGCAGAGCAGACTGTTTCTGACATATCTAATAGGGAATAGTCATTAGAGCCTTCTTCCTTCAGTGGACAGTTAACCTCTCCCTTTATGGCAGGTGAGAGTGGTGATCCTTGATTTCAGCCAGAAAACTTCCCTTGTGTTAAAAAGTGAAGAAAAAATATCATATAAGGTATAGAGTCATAGAATGGTGGGGGTTGGAAGGGAGCTTTAGAGCTCATCCAGTCCAACCCCTCTGCCAAAGCAGGTCCCACTGGAAGGTGTGTATAGAGCAAGCCAAATAGGATAAATGAAGACGTGAAAGGGATTGCTCTGATAAAAGATGATGGGTCACAACCACAGAAGATTTCTGAACCTTTTAAACAGAAAAATGATTTTCTTCCTTTCCCCACTCTCAGCATCGTGTGATTCATGTTTGTCCTGAACACTCATGAGCTGAGCTCCCAGTCTGCAGCCTGACTGAAAAAGCAAACACCTTGTTTAAAGAACTGCCTCTGCTTTAAGGCCAAAGGGAACAAGGTGGTCATCTTGTGTTAGGAACATGAGCAAGGTTAGCCAAGACTGATCTGGAGCGGAGAAAGATGACTACATCCTGCTAGACAGTAGCACAAGTCTCTTTAGCATACGGTATTTATCAGAGAGGTAGGAGTAATACTAATCTCACTGCCTTTGCCATGGCTTTACACTCATTCCTGACTGTAAAAACCCACTCCCTCAGGTTCATGGTCCTCCAGTGAGGAACAGATGATGCTAATAAGTATTTCCCTCTGGAACTAAAACCAGCAACACCAGGGAATGCCTGATAGCCTTCAGGATCCTTGCTGCCAGCCTGGAAGTCTGAGACCACTGCAATTGGGATAGAAATCAACCCAGTTTTGGCCCATACTCTGCCCTCGATGACCCACCCTTGCCTACACTCAGCTGTTACCCAATTTTTGGTAGGTGCCAGGTAGGAAATTGCAGAGGCAAGGATAAGCTGCTTTACATCTGTGACCTGAATGCAGTGATGGATAACGAGCATCACTGAGGACAGAGCTGGTTGTGGGAACCTAAAAATCATTCACAACTCTCTCCTGAAGTCCAAATTCACAATGTTTCTCTAAATACCAAGTTTTGGGCTTTCTCAAAGACCAGCAGATGTGTTGGCTGAAGAAAAAAGGTTTTGAAAGTGCTTTGAGACCTATTTTTGTGGAAGGCTGATGTCTGATCTCCTCCAGAGATTTCCTTCTTAATCCTTCCCTTTATCAGGAGCAGTTTTCTTATCAGCTCTCTACAGAGATATTAGTAAAGATGGGAGAGAGAGCTTGGAGCTCCAAACAATCCAGGATTGAAATGTATCCAGTCCACAACAGCTCTGCAGTCTACTGTGTATCTTAGATGCAAACCTGTCCCTTCCTCCAAGCTCTTCTGGAGCTCTCCTTTGCTTTGCTACTACTTCTACCAGAACAAGGCTATGAGCATGATAACAACTTAATATTTCTACAGTAACTTTCTTCATAGAGGGACTCTCACTTCCATGAATTTGGACTATCTGAAGGAGCTCCTTGGCCATATGATTCTAAGAAAGTGAAAAGTCCAAGGGTGTTGCAATGGTGCAAGTGATATACATCCAAAGATGTAGAGAAGCTAGGTATTGCATGTACAGAGATATACACAGCCAACAGTATTGGCTCAAAGCCACCCTTCATTTGCTAGCTACTTATATGCTGTTTCCACCCGTGTGATCACCCAGGTCCCAACTGATCCTGATAATTGGAAGTAGCTTGCCAGCTGCATTAGCTTGTCCCTATCAGATTTATTCAAGCTGAGGAAGTATCTTACTGGTTCAAATCATGTTTATAACTACAATTCCCCTCTTTTTCCTTTTGGACCAGCCAACCTTCAGCAACACATTTCAAAATCAAAGGTACATCAGTAATGTCATTAGCAAAGTATATCTTCTGTTTGCAGCCAGGTGCTTCCTCAGGCACGATGGCAGGATGCAGAGGAGGAGCACAACCTCCCTTGACCTGGTGCCCACACTCTTCTTGATGCATCCCAGGCTGCCCTTGGCCTCTTGCTCATGAGGACACATTGCTACTCATGCTCAGTTTATGATCAATCAGGACTCCCAGGTCTCTCTCTGCATACTTGTCCCTGGACCATCACTGGTGCTTCTGGTAGTGGCCTAGGTGGTCCTGGGAGTGAGTGGAGGAGGGTAGGCTCACTTCCATACTTTCCACTCTAGAGGTGGATACAATGGAATCACAAAATTATCACCGCTAAAGAATCTTCTGCTATTTTCCTCTAGAGGTGGAGCTGATGGCACTATAAAGTCACAACCTCCAAAGAACCTTTTAGCATCTACTGAGAACATAGATGGCATAGCATTTTCTGCATTCATGGCAGCAGTTGCAGCCTGCTCAGCTTGTAGTTCTTGTAGAATAGATGATACCAGTTTACACAGCCCAGTTGCATCATTCAATATGTCTCCTAGATTTTCCCAATGAACTATTTCATATACATCCTGTGGAGAGGTGACAAAACCTACATCCCATCTCCATCTTACAGGTCTTAACAAATTCTCTCTTTCATACTTTAATCCTTTCTCAGAAAGGATATCCATTGCTTATTGCTTTTCCCATTATACCAATTTAGACTGCTCACTTGCCTTTTCAGATGTCTTTCAGGCAGGGGATCCAAGCAATCTTCTTCCAAAGGTTCTAATTTGACTGATCACATAAGGGTCACCAAGTGTCATAATGGTGCAAGCAATATTCATCCAAAGGTGGAGAGAAGCTAGGCAATGCACATCCACAAGCAACATAGCACAACCAACAGACTTGACTCACAACCACCTTTTGTTTCCTTATATGCTGCTTCTGCCCATGTGATCACCCAGGACCCAATTAATTAACTCACAGCACCTGTTTCTGATAATTGGCAGTAGCTCACAAGCTGCATTAACTTGGCCCAACCATCTTTATTCAAGTTGAGCAAGTATCTGGTTGGTCCAAGTCATGTTTGTACCTACACAAGGGTGCTTTGATGAATCCATCGTGTGATAGCAGGTTGGAGCATTCCAAGTGGGACAATATTCCCTTTCATGAATGAAAGAAAGTACCTTCTGGTTTGAGTAGCTCCAAGCCAGAGGAGTTTGATTAAGAGCCATCCTCTCCCTTTTGCAAAGACTGTATGTATATTTAGACCTGTGTGTTCACCTATATCATCTATATCTATGTGTGAATATGTGTATACAGACATTGCAACTAAGCTGTTTTTTTTTTCTCAATTGGATGTATTGTTGACTCTGTTCTTCTTCTTTCTTTTAACCAGTCTTGCAGTCAGCAGTGAGACACATGTCCCATACTTTGTGGAAGATCAGAGCTTGCTCCTCTTCAGGGAAAGGATATTATTGGGGGGAAAAAAAAATCAGGATTGACCTTCCTTTTCAGTCTCTTACAAATACAAGATGCTACTTGTAATGCCAGACTTCCCCTCCCTGCCTTCTTTGTGCTAGGATTGCAGTTAAATTCCTCTTAAATCCTTCAGTATTTCTTGACCTTTTTGCAACAGCTCAAGAGCAGACAATTAGGAAGAAACCCATCTCCTTTGAAGCCTGGCACTCCAGGAAATCATGACCTGGAAGGTGTCCCCTGACACAGCAAACAAATAGCTGCATCCTTCTCTGTCCAAACTGTTATCCCAGAGTCTAAGAGGATGAAAGTCCCATGCACAGGAGGCATCAGGAGAGGGGTCTCAGCTGGAAGCGTGGCTTTTATTTGTGAAGCTCTACTCCATGAATCCTCTTTTGACAGAAACAATTGAAAGAAAAAGCAAGAAACCATCAGTTTGACTTTAAAGATAATGAATTGTGCAAATAATGAGTCGAGCAAATGCCCTTGAAGAGGTTCTCATCTGCTTGTACCTTACTGTGGCTTTAGCAGGAGTTCACTGTGGTTTTAATTAACACCTTTCTCGGTGCCAAATTGCCACGTTGTTCTCAAAGGCTGAGTGACGCCCAGATGACAGTGCTGTGTCCTCAGAGCCTTGGTTAATCCAAGGTTTTTTCCATTTATTTGGACAGCAGGCTGTTAATACCACACTGCTTGGAGCAGAATGCCTGGTGGCAAGCTTTATCACACCAGTGCTTCCCCAGATGTGCCTGGAGTATCGAGCACCCCAGGAGATGATGCTACATGCAAACGGCGACCAGTTGGCTTGCTGGATCTGTGCCTCTTTCTCCTCCTCCTCAAATGCCAGCAGCACAGGAGGGGTTTTCTCCTCTGGATACCCTAGCTAAAGGGAAGAGCATAAAGTTTGTAACACGCAGGAGGAATCTGAGCCTTTTGGAAAGCAAGGGTGGTCAGTAGTGACACAGATGCTAAGGGATCCTCTGTTGAACTCTGAGGGCTTTGCCTTTAGCTAAAATCTCTTCTTGTCTGTCATTTTCCTGCTAAGTTTGTAAAGGAATTAGATTCTTTGATGTTGGCCTTGCTGTCAGCTGGGAACTGGCTTACCCCTTATCCATTTTGGTCCATGCTATGGCTTTGCTGCAGAATTCATCCCTTGAATCGCCTCCCTGCTTTGGGATGTGGTAGGAAGGGCCATAGTCACAGGACAGACCTTTCTGCTCGTGCACAGGCTTTTAAATGGAATTAATACCTCCAGTCATATCATATCATAGAAGCATATCAGAGGATGGTAGGATTTGGAAGGGACCTTTAGAGCTCATCCAGTGCAACCCCCCTGCAGAAGCAGCTCCCACCTAGATCAGGTCACACAGGAGCGTGTCCAGGTGGGTCTTGAAGAGCTCCAAGGAAGGAGCCTCCACACCCTCCCTGGGCAGCCTGGGCCAGGTCTCCCTCACTCAAACACTCAACCAGTTTTTCCTTGTGTTTAAATGGTTCCAGCTTCATCCCAGCACCCCTTGTCCTGTTGCTAGTCTCCCAGTTCTAGGCTGGATCTTTTATCACTGTACAGGAACAGTACAAATGGTTTTCATACCTTTCAGGAATCAGCCCTCAATCACAATTTCCATAGGAGACAAGTTCAGACTGTGGCTTCCCATCCTGCCAGCAAATCTAAAGCATTTGACCACAACCCCCCTGCTTTTTTAAGGGCAACATGTGTTTTGCAATTCACTTTCAGTAGAGGGTGGATTTCACCAGCTGATTTCACTTCATGGTTCATTGAGTCATCTCTCCCTGAAGATCTCAGAAATTACAATTTCTGAAGAGTTGAAGAACTGATTTAAATGGAGTCTTTTGGAAACCAGAGATGGAATTAACCCGAATCATAGAATGGTAAGGGTTGGAAGGGACCTTTAGAGATCATCCAGTCCCAACCCCCTGCAGAAGCAGGTCAAGGTAACAGCCTTCATCCTAATCCTTTCCCATTTACCCCATTTTCCTTTGAAGAACCATGGTATGTCATTTTTGGGGTATGGATGATTGCCAATCCAAGTGTGCTGTGCTATTTTTATTGCTTTCTTAGCATTACATATTCTATTGAAAAATAGTGATGTATGAACATAAATGTATCAGTTTTGTCAATTAACGTTAGACAGGAGAAGTCATTCTTTGTGCAGAATCTGTACTATGACTAATAAATTTCACTTTCTCCGTTTAGCTGGATGTGCAGTAAACCTTGAAAGGCATTATTTATGGAATTGGGTGCAAAAGCATCACCTTCATTGGAGAACCACAACTGTTCTGTGCATTCAAAGCAACCCCAAGTCGGTTTTTCTTCTTTATTGTTGCTCTGGAATTGTGAAATGTAAGTGCTGTGGTGTGTTTCAGGGGTCACAGAGAAAGCAAGAGGGAGGAAAGGGGATCATTTCCATGCTTGTGGGTTGCATTTTTTGAATGAATGGATACCATGCACATGTTTAACATCAACAGAAACTAACAGTGTCCTACCAGGCAGCAGACTTCTGACTGGAGACAGTAGAAATTCCAGCCCTAACAATACACATAAGACATTTATATGAGTAAATAAAACAGTGAGGATGATTTGAGCAGAGCAACTCTGCAGAGAGAGACCTGAGAGTCCTGATTAATAATTAGATAAACATGAGCCAGCAATGTGCCCTCATGGCCAAGAAGACAATGGCATCCTGGGATGCATCAAGAAGAGTGTGGACAGCAGATCAAGGGAAGTTCTTCTCCCTCTCTACCCTGCCCTGGTGAGGCCTCATCTGGAGTCCTGTGGCCAGTGCTGGGCTCCTCAGCTCTAGAGTGACAGGGAAGTGCTGCAAAGAGGCCAGTGCAGGGCTGCCAAGATGATCAGGGGACTGGAGCATCTTCCTTGTGAGGAAAGGCTGTGGGAGCTGGGGCTGTTTAGTTTGCAGAAGAGGAGACTGAGGGGGGAGCTCATTCATAGTCACAAATATCTCACTGGTGGGTGTCAGGAGATTGGGGCAGCAGTTATTTTTCTATTGTATCCAGTGACAGGACAAGGGGTGATGGGATGAAGCTGGAACATAAAATGTTCCACTTAAACTTAAGGAAAAACTTCTTTACTGTGAGGGTGAGGGAGCTCTGGCCCAGACTGCCCGGGGAGGGTGTGGAGGTTCCTTCCTTGGAGCTCTTCCAAGATCCACCTGGACACGTTCCTGTGTGACTTGATCTAGGTGGGAGCTGCTTGTGCAGGGGGGTTGGGATGGATGATCTGTAAAAGTCCCTTCCAACCCCCCCATTCTATGATTCTATGAAGTGGAAATGCATATGAAAATGACTGTTACATGTAAAACAGGGAATAAAAGACAAAGGAGGGATGTCTTTTCTAGTGATGACATGTGAGTAAATCACTCTGGCTTATTTTGATATCGCTGACATTTTTCATAAAGGCTTTCTCCTAGAAGCCACAGCGAACTGTCAGCACAGAGTGAAACATGTACAAACGAAGCACAAATCTACACCGCTGACGAATGACAGAGGTGTCGATAATCCCAGTGTCTGGAGGGGACCAATTCTGATGCAAAACCTGGAGGAGTGAATCCCAAGTTGAGACAATATTTTGAGCTCCAAATACAATGGCAGTGACGCAATCGAGGGTGAACATCAGCGTGCACAAGGCAAGCTGCAACCCTCGACGAAGCGTGAGGTGAGTGGAAGAGAGAAGACTCTGATATGGCAGTGTGTCTGCCTTCAGCTGTGTTTCTGAAACCATGGGCTTATAGGTCTGTTTTGAGAGAACAATGATAAAAAGTAAAGGTCTGTTTTGAGAGAATAACAGCAACAATTCAAAGGCTTGCATTTTAAAGGTAACAGGGTTCAGTGAAGCTGTAGATTGTACCCTGGCACTGGTGTAGTAAAAGATAAAGGAGCCATAAGGCATCAAGTCAAAGGGAATCAAGGATCTGGATTTAAACATATGAAGCTCCATAATTTGAGTTGAAAGGCAGTTGTCCCTTTCTTAGGACAATTTCCCCCCCTACACTCTGATTTCTACTTAGACACATAAACAGCTTTTAAAATGACTTTAATGTCTTGATGAACCTGCCCCTTCCTTTGGTAACTTAGTGATTTTCAGCCTGTCTATCCATTTCTCTGAAGCAGATGTTTGAATGTAGCTCAGAAAACAAAAGTCCAGGAGGCCAACCTTTACTGCAAATATCAGCTGCTTTCTGTGGCAAAATATCGAAGGCCTTGTTAACTTGTTAAGTGGAAAATATTCATCTGCCCTAAGGCAGTGTTGAAGGTGAACACTGCTTTCCATACCCTTAAGAGCAGTGGTGAGTCACACCTTTGGGACTATAAAACCCAAGTTGTCTTTGCTCATGCTTTAAAAGGCAGTTTGGAGTTTTGTTCCCTTGGGTGATGATCCTGGTACAAATTTCCCAGGCAGTAATGTTGCTCTCACACTCCTTAGGAGATTTGGCTGTAGTCTAAAACAACCTTAGTCCTGAGGTGTCAGAGCTTGTTTGATTATAGATGGCTGGGGGCAGCTACAGTCACTGACCTTTGCAGTCCTTCTCCTGCAGCAAAGAACATCTTCCAGGTAAGACCATCCATTCTGGGCTTCTAGAACCATTCCATAGAATCATTTTGGTTGGAAAAGACCTTTAAGGTCATCAAGTCCAACCACTAACCTACCACTGAGAAGCCCACCACTACATCATGTCCCTCAGCACCTCATCTATATGACTTTTAAATATCAGCAAGAATGGAGACTCCATCACCTCCCTGGGCAGTTTTAACAGAGCAGTGAGCAATGATGGTGTTCAGTCATTAAAACTGTCCCTGTCTCTTCCCTGGTTGAAGGACCGACTGTGATTAGCATAGGAGGTGAAGGTGTTCATGTTAGTGCTGGATCTCCCAACTCATTCCCTTTGGACATGGTTCAGTTTGAAAGGGATTCATCACAGTGCTGACATCACAGTGCGAATACTGGCAGCTTGGTGGCTTTCTCCTAAAGAGAGGATGCCAAACTTTTTCCTTGGCATCATGCCCTGCAGCAAGTGAATTGGAGTAATTGGGAGCAGTTACCAACTCCCCAGCATGTCCCAACAGGCAAGAGCTCTAACAAAGAGAAGCACAAAGAAGTGACCTCAGGGCTAGAAACATGCTTTTTCTCTGATTCACTTTGTCCTTTTTTCATATCATCATCTTTAATTGCCTTTAAAATCAACCCCATCCTGACACACAATTGCTGTTGATTCACCTTTTTGCAGAGAATCTACTACAAAGAGTGGCATAGCAGGGCTTAAAAACATCCTTTAACTCCTATTCCACATGAGCATCAAGCATCATGTTGCCAAAGGAGCCCCTGCTGGACACAAATCTATAGCATTTGCCCTTCAAAAAGGCTGGAATTATGTAAATAGGAGGTGAATAATCATTTCAATGGGAGGCCACAAGCATTCAGAAACGTTTTTGCACTTCTCAAGCCACCTTCTTAAAGCCCCATGGTAATGAAACCAAAGGTAATAAAACCTGGAATAAAAGCAAAAAGCCGAATCATAGGATCAAAGACTGGTAGGGGTTGGAAGGAACCTTTAGAGCTCATCCAGTCCAACCCCTCTGGTGAAACAGGTCCAAATATTTGTAGGTTTTGCTGTTGAGGCTTCATTTTTTATCCTTTTTATACAAAAAGAAATAATCTCTGCTAATTTATGCAAGGAGGTGAGAGATTCAGCTAAGTGAACACATCATAAGAAACTATTGGACGTGACAGGAGAGATTGCTGAGCACAACAAATTAGCAGTGTGAAGCTGACAAAAGCTACAGACAGTGCTATAAGGAATGGGCAGATTCCACAGGTGTTTAAGGAGGAGTTATGTGAGTAATGGCCAAACTTCACAGGTGATTAAAAAGAGAGCACTGGGGACCTTTCCTTTTGGGGAGTGGAATTTTACAAAGCCAAAAGTGCTGCAATAAGTACTTCAGAAACACCAAATTGTGGGGTGGATGTAGAAGAACTGGGACTGCAGGGCGAAAAATATGATTAGGGAGGTAACTGTTTGGGAGGAAACAAGAGCAGAGAAAGGAGAGTATCCAAGAGAGACAGGGGAAGAATGAGCAGAGAGGAATGGAGAGAAGGAAGGTCACTACAATTGTCCAACAGCCCTGTCCCTGACCACTGCAGTCTGACCTCATTAAATCCCAGTTGTGACTGTTTTCCGACTGCACCTGTGATGTGTTGTGTGTGAAGGGGGGTGATGTACTAGTAAACCTCCAAGTGTACTCACCTGTGAGCTGCATGAGAGGTCTCAGTGACAGGAACTGGATAAAGGACATAAAACTCCCATTCCCTGGCTACAGCACCTTGGAGAGTGAATGTCTTTGTCTGATCTGAGTGTCCCTAGATCTCTGGGACAGTCCATGAGAACTCAGTATGTGGAGTCAGTGGAGCACAGAGATAATTCTTCTGGCTAAACGTTGGAATTTGATATAGGATGTGATGAGTTAAGTTCTGAGGACACCACTGAATTGCTCTCCAAGATCGAGAAAGAAGTCTGGACTGGTTGAATGAGGATGTATTCATCACCCAAGGGAAACCCAGGGGTTAACAGAAGTTCAAAGTGCTTTGAGTTGTGAAGGAGGTTCTGTTTCCTTCTCACATGAAATGGAATGGAGTGGAAAGGAATGGAATGGAATGGAATGGAATAGAATAGAATAGAATAGAATAGAATAGAATATTTTAGTTGGAAAGGATCTACAATTTTGTCAGAGAATGGTGGGGGTTGAAAGGGACCTCTAGAGATCATGTAGTCCAACTCCCCTACTCAAGGAGATCCCACCTAGATCAGGTCACACAGGACCATGTCCAGGTAGGTCTTGAAGAGCTCCAAGGAAGCAGCCTCCACATCCTCCCTGGGCAGCCTGAGCCAGGGCTCCCTCATCCTCACAGTAAAGAAGTTTCTCGTTAAGTGGAACTTTTTATGTTCCAGCTTGATCCCATCACCCTTTGTCCTGTCACTGGATATAACAGAAAAAACTTGCTGCTCCATCCTCCTGACACCCACTAGTGAGATATTTGTGACTATGAATGAGCTCGCCCCTCAGTCTCCTCTTCTCCAGACTAAACAGCCCCAGGTCCCACAGCCTTTCCTCACAAGGAAGATGCTCCAGTGCCCTGATCATCTTGGCAGCCCTGCACTGGCCTCTCTGCAGCACTTCCCTGTCTCTCCTGAGCTGGGCAGCCCAGCACTGGACACAGGACTCCAGATTCTGGGCTCCTCAGGTCAAGAGGGACTGCTCGATTCACTGTGGAACATGGTGCTGCCTCCACTATCACAAGGTTCTCATGTTTTTAAGCAAGAGCTTGGCTTACTTTTACCTACAAGTTTGCATGATAATGCAATTGTTAGTTGTTTTCTCAAGGTTTCCTGTACTTAGCTGAACCTCAGACACAGAAGAGAATGGTTAATTAGCCAAACTAATGATGCTGGAGATCTCCAGTTTCAATGCAGAGCTAAAGAAAGTTTGTTCAAGCAAAAAGCTGATGGAATGAGCCAATACCAGTAAAAATGAACAACTGGGAAGAGAGTAAACTCTTAAAGTCTTTGGATTTCCATCCAAAGATGTAAATAGACCCACTTTCTGAAGGACAACCTTAATACAAGGGACGGTTATAGCCATGCTAGAGTATTTTTCACATAGGCTACCGGGTGAGCAGCTTTCCCACGGAAAATAAAGCAGCACTGTTTCAATAATTCAGATTTTCATGTGAGAAAGGAGAGAGAGGAACAGAGTGCTGGATGAGAATACATTGGGTTCCTGTAGAGGTACAGGAGAAGGGACACATCTGATAGGCCAGTTGTCTGATGTTCAACAAGGCCAAGTGCCAGGTCCTAAGCTTGGGTCACAACAACCCCAGGCTCCCCTCCAGGCTGGGGCAGAAGGGCTGGAAAGCTGCTGCAGGGAAAGGGCCTGGGGGAGTTGTTGCCAGCAGCTGAATAGGAGCCAGTAGCATGCCCAGGGGGGCAAGAAGGCCAGTGGCAGCCTGGCTGGGCTCAGCAGTGGGGTGGCAGCAGCCCCAGGGCAGGGATTGTGCCCCTGTGCTGGGCCCTGGGGAGGCTGCAGCTCCAGGGCTGTGTCAGTGCTGGGCCCCTCACTCACTGCCACAGGGACACTGAGGGGTTGCAGCGGGGCCAGAGCCGGGCACTGAGCTGGGGAAGGGGATGGAGTACAAGTGCTGTGAGGAGTAGCTGAGGGAATGGGAGTGTTGAGCCTGGAGAAGAGGAGCCTGAGGGCAGACGGGAGCACCCTCTGCAGCTCCCTCACAGGAGGCTGTGGCTGGAGGGAATTTGGGCTCTTCTCCCAGGTTACAGGTGATAAGTGAAGAGGAGAAGGCTTCAAGTTGTGCAAGGGGAGGTTTAGATTGGATATTAGGAAAAAGTTCTTCACCAAAAAGCTTGTCAAACCCCATCCCAGGCTGCCCAGGAAACTGATGGAGTCCCCATCCCTGGAGATATTGCAAAGCTGTGTAGCTGAGGCGCTGAGAGACATGGGTTGGTGATGGGCTTGGCATTGGGAGGGTAATGGTTGGACTTGATGACCATAAAGATCTTTTCCAGTCTAAACAATTCTATGATTCTGTGTTTTCCTTTCTCTGTGGTATTCAGGGAGGCAAGCAGGTCACATCTGGCCATAATACCTCTATTGTTCAGCCAGATACATGATGAGATATAACTCAATGGTGCAAGCTTGCTCTCCCATTTGCTTCCTTGGTCCTTGCAGGCTTTATCACACAGAGGGATCGCTGCACTTCTGTTGCTATCAAGCCCTTTTTGCTGCCACACAACCCCAACTCAGAGCTTAACAGTTCTGCCTGACACTGAGCAGCAGCCACAGATGTACATGGTTTAAAAGGAAACCAAATCTCCTGTGCTATGGACTGAAGGGGCGAGAGAGCAACATATTGATTTACACAAAGCCCAGTAATTCACAGAGAAAAATCAACAAGATGAACCTTTGCCTTGCACTTGTTTGTTACAGTGGCATCTTCTTTTCTCTTCTATGCATTAAATCCCTCCTTTGAAAACCAGAAGTGGTATGAAAGGGGAGAAAGTGGCCCAGAGATTAACATCATGCTTTGTTGTGCTGCTAGCAAATCCCTTTTGCCTCATCTGCTGACAAAACAAAACCCAGTGAAACAACAATGAGAGGGCTGGTCTTTATATAACACCTTCTACCTTGGAATATTCTCCATCAGTTATGTGCAAAGCCAAGCTAAGCCTAATGCTTAATTCTACCCTTACTTACAGGGACACACAGCTCATTGACGTAAGCAGCAGCTGCATTGACTCTTGTCTTCTCTCTGGGGGCCCTGTAAGATTGGATCCAGCTCTGGGGAGGTGGGTGGGAGCAGCTTGGATGAATTCAGCAACAAAGTCTGAGTGTTAAAAGAGGATGTAAAAAAATGCTTGAAGGAGGTAAAAAAAAAACGTAGGAGGGGAAATTGAGGCTTTGTAAGAATTACTGGAAGTGCTGTAGCCGGGGTTGGATGTGGTGGAAAATTGCCTTGTTTGTGTTCAATGTGTTCATAATGTCCACAAGTTATGAGGCTTTCTGTGCTTTGTATCGCTGGGGGAGAGGTAGTAATGGCCATCTCAGTTGTGTTAATTGCAGTGCAAGTTAATAACAACCTACCTGTGTCGATCACCTCACGTTGCCTTCTGGTAGAAATGGTCCTTTCTTCACCTTAATAGATGTAAAATATCGATCCTGGAATTAAAACAATGGGCATTTTGGCACAGCCCCACTCAGCTGACTGAGTTTTCTTGATAGATGGGACAATAATGTTATCAATGGAGCTGTTTTAAAGGACAACAGGTGTCTCCCAAACACAAACACACAGTTTGTGAGGTAACAGGGATGAACCAGAAAGCAATTGCAGTGCAGGAGGCTCGAAACCATCATCTTACACTGGAGGGATACACATGTGCTTTTCAAATGCTAACGATCCAAACCTTAAAATGAGATGTAGAAGGGATTATAGCAGTAGGGAAACTGAGGCAGGGAGCCACATGGCTTATTTGGCTCTTGAATCCTCAGTTGGGAAGGGAAAAAGAGTGATGGATATGACTAGGAATAAAATGCATCTTAGTGTATGTGAATCAAGGAATATGTTTTGAGATCTTGCTCTAAGCCTCCAAATCCACTACAGAAATAGATCTTGAAACGTCTCTTTGCTAGATCTCCCCTGCCTCACTGCTTTGTGCGTGGTCAGCTCCCATAATAACAATCTTCTTTAGAACAAACCATGAATTTCAAGCCCACTGTTTCCCCTCTTTCAGTTCTGAGCAAAAATTTACTTGTAGTAAAAAATTCCAAACCTGAGACAATGGATTCCAAGGACAGAGAATAGAGGGACATCACGAAGAAACCCTCCAAAATGTTTATTCCTTGGCAATTTACTTTTCGTTTTAAAGAAGTTGTGTCTTGGTTCAACTTTCAGACAACTGGTGTTTGTTATTTCTTTCTTAGTAAAACTGAGGAGCCCATTAGAATCACAGAATCATAGAATGGGGGGTTGGAAGTGACCTTTAGAGATCATCCATCCCAACCCCCCTGCACAAACAGCTCCCACCTAGATCAGGTCACACAGGAACGTGTCCAGGGGGGTCTTGAAGAGCTCCAAGGAAGGAGCCTCCACAACTCCTCTGGGCAGCCTGGGCCAGGGCTCCCTCACTGACACAAACTGTTTTTCCTTACATTTAAGTGGAACTGTTTGTGTTCCAGCTTCATCCCATCACCCTTTGTTCTGTTGCTGGATTCCATAGAATAAAGTGCTGTCCCAACCTCCTGACACCCACCCTTTAGATATTTGTAACTGTTAGTAAGATCCTCCCTCAGTCTCCGCCAAACTGAACAGCCCCAGGTCCCANTGTTCCTTCCCAGCAGCAGGACTCTGCCCTTGTCCTTGTTGAACCTCAGCAGGTTCCTCTGTGCCCAACGCTCCAGCCGGTCGAGATCCCTCTGACTGGCAGCTCAGCCTCTGGGGAATCAGCCAGTGCTCCCAGTTTTCTGCCAGCAGGGAACTCACTGAGGGTCCCTCTGTGCCCTCACCCAGGTGGTTGATGAAGATGTTGAACCAGACTGGCCCCAGAACCCATCCCTGAGGAACTCCACTGGCCACAGGCCTCCAACTCCATTCTGTGCCATTGCTTACCCCCCTCTGGGCTCTGTCATTCAGCAGCTCTCCATCCACCTCACCTCCACTCATCCCAGCCACACTGCCTGAGCTTTCTGATGAGAATGTTACGGGAGACAGTTTCCAAAGCCTTGCTGAAGCCAAGGTAGACGCCATCTGCTGCTCTCCCTTCACCCAGCCAGCCAGTTATGCACTCATAGAAGGCATCAGGTTGGTTAAACAGGATGACCCTTGGTGAATCCATTTTGACTCCCCCTGACTTTCAGAGAAGGCAAGTGAGTGACCTCAAAGGGAACAGACTAAGAAGGGATTCAGCAGTTGGTTGTCAAGAAGGACAAGTGTAGAGGTGTGAGGTAAATACCCACTGTACTTCCCCTGACCTCTTCCAACAAATACTTTTCATTCAATGTCAATACAATGATTCATTTCTCCTCTTAGGCTTTTATGGAAAATGAACTGCAAACTGATATTGAACAAAGAGAAGCCCATCGCAGCCTAGTTTGAAGTGATGCTGAGCTAGCATATAAATGAGTCAGTAGAAATCAACAGGAAATTACAGCCTGGAATATGAGTCATTCGTAGATGCCAGGGATAAGTGAGAAGTTTTGGAGAGGAGTGTGGATCCAACAGAATGATGTCAGAGAGAAATGAAATTGCTGGAAATAGATAGTCAGAAGAGTTCAGATCATCTTTGTTTTCTTCTTTTTAGATGCACAGAGCCTGGGTACAAAAAGTATTCCAACATACTTTGCTTAGTTTGCCCAAGAAAAATGGAGAAACCAATGGGTTAAATGATAATGATACTGCTTCCCAAGAAAGCAAAAATGCATATACTTTAATGTCTTCTTCTTCCCTTTCTCTAAGTGTCCATGCAATTAAATCTTTGTTTCATAAATTCAGGATGATCAATGTCTCACATCCAAGACTGCTGCAACACTCTTGAAAACACCAACTAGCAGATGAGTTGGTAAATGAGCTGGTACATTAGAAAATGTGCAGTGTTTTCAAGGCAAGGCATAAAACAAGATGAAATATCAACCTTTTCTTCCAAATCTTGATGATTCTTCAGGAGTAATAGGAAATTAAACTAAAGAAATAATTAGCAGGGGAAAAAAATACTCAGTTTTGCTCCCTGCTTTTTTCTTTTGCTGTCTAAATGAACTGTCCTTTTGATGGGAAAAAATGTGGAAGACATTAAAAAGATTACCTCTAATATTCAACACAGACTTAATCTACCTATTTCCAAAGGTATAATCATCCTTTGTCATCCTGGCAGAAGAGTCAAATTAAGATGCTGTTTGTCCATTGTGGGGCTCAGCCACAATTTATTGTCAGATTTGTTTGGTTTGGCTGCTGAGCCTAAGGTTTTCTTTCACCTGGACTCGGCATCCATTGCTCTTACTTGTCTAGAAGTGGAAAGGACCAATAAAGTCCAGTTCCCTAAAGCTTGGAGAGATGCAATGGGATATGAATGGCATGCTGGAAGGCAGGTATAGAATCATAGAATCAGGTATGAAGGGCAAGTTTCATCAACTTCATTATCTTTTCCATCAGAAATATGCTCATGAAATGGATTATAAAACGATGTTTAAGTGTCTTTTTCACAGAGTCACAGAATCTCAAAGGTTGGAAGGGACCTGGGAAGCTCCTCCAGTGGAACCCCTCTGCCAGAGCAGCAGCACCTAGAGTAGGTCACATAGGGACTCCATGGAAAAAACTTAACAAGACTGTCTATAAATGCAAAGAGCAAAGAATAGGGCAGAATGTTGTGTTCTCTTTATGTTCCCATTGATCTGACACCAAGAAGCATCATTTCTTGTTTTGTCTAGCTAAAGATTTCTGGTCTGGTAGGTTTGGGCTCCCAATTCAAAGCACATTGTTTTTTTCTCCTGGAATGAATGACAAGTGCACAAAAACCTCACTAGAAAAGAAGCTGGATGCATTGTATTGTGTCCAAGGTAATGAAGCCAGATTTGGGTAAATCAACCCAGTTATATTGAGAAAGATATTCCTTGGAGCATGAGTTGGCTGATTTGTGGAGCATTACAGGAAGACATTCTCACTGACACTTGCAGTGGTTGCTTGGAGTATTTTTACACTCTATTTCACCACGGTGTTCTGCTCTGCTTGGAAACCCTGCTCAAACCCAGCAAACTGGAAAGTGCAACAAACCATTTGTAAGGAACAAGCAAATAGAGAACATGATCAGAGAAGAAGTTAGTGTTGCAGCAGAGTTCCAGCTAAGAACTCTGCTAAACCATCAATGATTCACCATTCATAGCTGTGTTAGTACAGAAGGAGATATGACTCCATGGCATGACCTGAGGGCTTGGAAATAACCTGTCCTGGCACAATAAAGCATTTTAGGAGTCCAGTGTTGGTTTTAATGTTCAATATGTCACAGTAGTATTTCCTCCCTTCAGATTACCAGCATCCCAAAGGAAGAACACTAACCAAAATCACCTCTTTTCCCTTAATTTAGACACCCCAAGCAGAATTAAATTATTCCATTCAATGCTTAAAAAGAAAAGGAAAGAAGCAATGCTTGAAAAACTGTTGTTCTGTGTCAGCAATACAACTTGGCCTGTGCCAAACAGCAAAACCAGAGAGGTGTGTACCATTTGAGAATGACATTGACTTCTACAGCACAGGCACAGCAGCTTCACTGCTCCTTGATCCAGCTGAGAAGAACTAAAGCTGCAACTTGGCTGCCCACATACAGACATCCAGTGCCATTTGATGTACAGCTGGGTATCAGGGCATTTCTCTGCGACTGGCAGTATGTCCTACAGGACACATCGTGCTTCTGAAGTGATAAGGCTGGAGGTTGAACTGCTGGAGAGCAGCTCTGCAGAGACAGACCTGGGAGTGCTGGTGGATAATAAGCTAAACATGAGCCAGCAATGTGGGCTCATGGGCAAGAAGCCAATGGCAGCCTGGGATGCATCAAGAAGAGTGTGGGCAGCAGGGCCAGAGAGGTTGTGCTGCCCCTCTGCTCTGCCAGAGCTGCTGAGGCTCATCTGGAGTCCTGTGGCCAGTGCTGGGCTTCTCAGCTCAGGAGAGACAGGGAAGTGCTGCAGAGAGGCCAGTGCAGGGCTGCCAAGATGATCAGGGGACTGGAGCATCTTTCTTGTGAGGAAAGGCTGTGGGACCTGGGGCTGTTTAGTCTGGAGAAGAGGAGCCTGAGGGGGGAGCTCATTCCTAGTTACAAATATCTCACTGGTGGGTGTCAGGAGGTTGAGGTAGCACTTTTGTCTGTTGTGTCCAACAACAAGACAAGGGGTGATGGAATGAAGCTGCAACACAAACTGTTCCATTGAAACATAAGGAGAAACTGTTTGAGTGTTTGAGTGAGGGAGCCCTGGCCCAGGCTGCCCAGGGAGGGTGTGGAGGCTCCTTCCTTGGAGCTCTTCAAGATCCACCTGGACACGTTCCTGTGTGACCTGATCTAGGTGGGAGCTGCTTGAGCAGGGAGGTTGGACTGGATGAGCTCTAAAGATCCCTTCCAACCCTACCATTCTATGATTTTATGATTCTGTGAACTAGGAGTAAAGTGATGTTGAGTGCTTATGTTTAGCTAACCCTATTGCACAGCACATCTTTGGGTTTAGCTGAATTATTCCCTAAACGTTGAGTTCATCCATCAGTGGCAGTGGTGGGAGTTTGTATAACTGGTGGCCATGGAGAAATCAATGCCCCTGTGTCTTAATCTGCAGTTGAATCCCCACTGAAAGATTTCTAGCAATGGATACTCACTCCTTTCTCAGCTTTCTTACACTCATAAAGTCATGTAGCATGCTCTTTAATACACAAATGGAACACAGCTGATCAATCACACAGCAGCCTATTCTGCCATTCTGCTTTTAACACCTTTGCAGATACTTTACTCAAGCCACAGTGTTCCTCTGCTGCTGCATTGTCTGTCTGTGGTCACCATTATATAACCTGAAGCCACCATTACAACAATCTTAACAATCATTGTTATTAAAGTTTTTATTTTCCTTGTGATGTGGCTGCTTCTCTCAGACCTTTTCATGTTGGAGTATCACTTTGGCAAGATGGGATTGTGAAGCAAAGCTGAGATTTTCCTTGGTAAATGAAGGTATCAGTTTCTTTGCAGATGGTGGTAGGAGTAGATTAGTAGGGCCAATAGCCTTTAGAACATAAACTGTCTGTTCCTAACACAGAGTCTAGAAGAGACCAGTTGAACCATACCACACAACTACATATTTGTCTCTGGTTAACTGTAGAGAGAGCCAAGGGATGAGATGACAGGCATCTAAAGGGTTATCAACCTCCAATTTCCCCCCCCCAGTTTCACAATCTCTTTTTATCTATTTCAATTGGCAAAGTGAATGTGAGATTTGTGGTGAAGTGCTGAGCTCTCAGCTCCAGGGAGTGTTACCCTCTGCTTGGGTTAATGTATGCAGTGGCAGAGCTTACTTTGTGCACAGCTTCATACTGAGTCCTACCATTATGGGGAGTGTGGAGTTGAGTCACTCCTGGGTCTGATAGTGTCAATCAAGGAAGAGAAGTGGTCTGGAATGTGACAGATTTGTGGGAGAGGTAGACCTGAGTCTAATACTAAGTGTATTTTCCAGAGGGTGCTCCTCTTAAACAGAAGACAGAGACTCTCTGGATAGCTGCAGTTGTGCAATGGGCTGGATGAAGTTGCTGTCTCAAGGATGCTATTTCATAGATACATATATTAGTGTTGGGCATGAGTTTCCTCTCATTTAATGTCTAATGATTGGTGCCCAAGCTAGACTTAGGATGCATCAGTAGACAGTGAAGACAGATAAGCATTTCATTAGTTGAGTTTCACATAACTTTTGGGATAGATGAAGTTAGGCAAACAGAATTATAGCATCACAGAATGGTGATGGTTGGAAGGAATCTCTAGAGCTCCTCCAGCCCCAGCCCCTGCTCAAGCAGATTCCCCTGGCTCAGGGGCCACAGGAACGTGTCCAGGTGGTGTTGAAACCTCCCGAGAAGGAGCCTCCACACCCTCCCTGGGCAGCCTGGGCCAGGGCTCCCTCACCTCAGCACCAATGGACTTTCTCCTCCTGTTCCTTGTCTCTTTCCTTCTGAGGGAACTTTAGAAACAAAAAAAACCCATGGCATATCTAGTAATGAAAAGGTAAATGGAGCTTTGTTGCTTGCCACAGTGACACAATTATTGAAGGAGCACGTTAGCCCTGGATCTAAGCTGCAGTGCACTGCATTGTGCACAGTACACTTTCAATCAGAAATACATCTGAGTTAAAGCAACCAACTTCCAACTAGAAGGCTACATGTCTTATTAACAATCCTCTTCTGCTGATGAGCCTCCTGCCTTTTCCCTAGCTGAAAAAAAATGCCATTAAAAATGACCTGATCTAGGTTGGAGCTGCTTCTGCAATGGGGTTGGACTGGATGTTCTCTAAAGATCCCTTCCAATCCCCACCATTCTGTGATTCTATGAATAGTAAAAGCTTGATGGTCTCCCAAAACCAACCATGTTTCCCTTGTGAGTGATTGCTGTTGCTCAACTGGGTAGAAAAACATTAAGAGCTGCTGAATTTTGATGGATCTCTGCTGATCAGTTCTATAGATTGCTCATGATCTGGTATCTAGGATCTCAAAGGATAAGAAGAGGCTATAGTCTGACAAAATACAATCTCCCAGCACAAATATATGACATTTTAAGAGTGGTTTAGCATTCCAACTGTCTGGTCCCATAAGCTTCACAGAAGTTACAGCTACTTGGGATTCTGTAGCAATACTCACAGACTTAATAAAACTGTCTTGGGGACTAATGAATTATTTAAAGACTGCATAAAGAAAATGTAACCTATGCATTTAAAGCAGGAAAATTCACTTCAAAGTCATCATTCTGCTGTCTTTATCAATCTGACAAGGTTTTTCCCTTCATCTATGGGTATTTTGTTTGTCTAGGCTGAATGAATTTAGAATGAGGAGTATTGTCATTTAATTTAGGCCAATACTTTGGTCTGCATACATTTATACTGATAATACCTACATGCTCTTTCATTCTATGTACATACCTGCTTGATTAGACAGTAAAGTGCTTCACACACAATGGGAAAGGATGATGTATAGAAACCACACAACCAGATGGTTCTTCCCTAGGAGTGGAGTTACTTTTTTTTTTCCCCAGGGCTAACCTTGACTATGAGCATCAAAGATCTTGGCAAGAAATGACTCTGTATAGGTAGAAAACCAACTGTCTCAACAGCAACTTGAGAGGTCAGAAGCCTCTAGTGAGTTGAACATGAAGGAGTAAATGAGGAAGAGGTAAAAAAAGGGAGGGAAGGAGGTAATGTGGTGTCTGAATAGGCATGAAACCTGTTGAAAGCAGGTACCTGAGCTGAGGAGAAAGTCCTGGAATTTATGGAACAAAAAAGACTCTTCCATATTGCAGCCTGAGATGACGTTGGCTGCATCACCTACAAGTGATGGCATCCCTTCAGTGTGGGCTTTCCAAGCTGTGACTATTTGCAAAGCCTTTGCAAGATTGAACAGCATGTCTTCACAATGTTCTCAGCTCATGAAGTAGCTAAAGATGATGACAACATTCCTGGAGCTACAGATGTTTGTCATTCCTACATCCCCTTTGGATCCTCTTCACTGGTGGCAGAGGTGTGTGCATTTACACAAGGCTGCACACACACAGGGACTTGTGAGGTGACAGTCCTTGGGGTGATGCATGACAGTGTCATGATGGATGAGAAGAGTGGGATGGTTTAGTCTCAAAGCAATATGCATCCAAAAAGACAGAGTCAGCAATGTGCCATGGTTGAGGATTGCTAGAGGGATAAGGAAATAAAGAGAACTGCTGAACACAAGGTTCTGGGTGCAATCTCCAGCTCAGGGAGTATAAATCCTGATCATTTCTGTAAGAGAGGAGAGTATGGTAGAGGAAGGACTACCCAAAATATGTCCTCCTTTTCTATTCTCTACTGGTAGAAGGTATGTTATTAGACCTTACACCTCAGCTAATACATCTGGAAGGCATTTAAGCCTTAGGGTTAAGCTTAAAATCTGTAAGAAGATTATGTTCTTCTTCTATCACTAAAAGGACTAGGTACTGTCCCATTGGAGTAGTAGTTATGGCCTGCAAAATCTTCATATCAAAGCCCATCTGGATAGATTTGGAGGCTGAGAGAGCTGCTGGCAGCAGAAAAGCTCCATCTAGCACAAACCTTACACATGTGAGTCTTTTGTTGTAGGGTTTTTTATCTACTCCTTACTCAATCAAGAGTACTGACCAACTATCCCCAGGAGAAGTTCCTTGGGCATACTGTCTTACAGCAAGTGTCAAATACCTGGGGAAAATGTTATCTGTTTCCTTCTCAGGGGGAAGATTTTACTAAGGGAAAAAGACCCTGTGTCATCTCAGAGTCCTGCAGGTCTCTGGCTAGAGGTACGCTGAGACAAGTAAGTGTATCAGAAGGAGAGTAAGTGGCCTGTTTTAAGGAAAAAAAGAGCTTCTTGAAGATCCAATTGTGTCTTTGGCTGCATCTTCTTCTGGTAGCCTGAGAAGGGCTGGTGGCAGTGAGGATTTGGTTTTCTCCCTGCTTCTTGAGACCACCTATGGATGGAGAGTGAGCTGTGCTCATGGAGAAGTGCTGCTGCAACCAGACTCAGTGCAAACAGAATGCAGAAAGGTTGAGGCACGAGTCACTTAGAGGAGCTCTGTGTTATGTAATTTTCAGCTTTGAGTCCTTACTGAAGCAGGATGGAAAGGTCAGTCCAAATTCTTGCTGATGTCTCTTATGAACAGCTGTGGTGTGCTGGGAAGGGTTGCTTGGGATCTCCCTATGAAGTGGTTCAAACACAGAGAGCAGGGGAAATAAGAAGTATTACATCCCTTTATCAGGTAAAGGGTTGTCTTTCAGGCTTTTCAGTGCTGGATTGGAAACAAGCTGCACAGTAAGCAAACAGCTTTTTCCTGTGAGTGCATGAACTCTATGTGCTTCAAATCTGTGTGGAAAGTACTTTCACAACAGCCCCGGGGTAGCTTCAGCTTTGCTGAGCTGAAGCATCGTTGTACGAGTGCATAAGTCACAGCTCCTTCGGGTGACATCCTGCTTACCAGATAAAAACACAGACTGGTGAAGATGTGCTGCCTGGGATTGGATTATGAGTCTTGCTGTCATTTTAAATCCAGCCAGCTGATGGCTGTGTCGTGTCAGGAATGAGCTCTCAGCCTTAATCAAAAGCAGAGAGCTGGTAGAGCCCTGTCTCTGCTGGGGAAGCCAAGAGGGAATCTGTCCCTCTGTGAGTTCACAGTCGAGCTCTAAAGAGTACTTGAGGGAATCTGGCTTGGATTCAAGGCAGGGAACAGGATGAGACTTGGTGGCTTTTGGGAAAGGATGAAGCGGGGACTGACAGGAGAATTTGAGAGGAGTGATCCCCCAGGTAAAGAGGGGATGGAGTGAACATATGTATTGGGAAGAGCAGGTGGGATGAACATCAAAAAGAGAGATGTCAGTAATACCTGGGCATATTCTGGGAAGAAAAGGAATTGCTTACTCTAACTTTCTCCCTAAGCAGAAGAGGACAACACATACCACCAGCCCTACTCTTTCCCACAGTTGCTCCCCTACATCTGCTCAGAAAAGTTTTGATGAAACACTAGTTTGAATCTGTCACAACTCCCAACAAGGTGTCAGCTTGATTGAAAATGAGTGTTCAGCAACAGGCCTCCTCCTCTTCTTGAAAGACAGGATGTTTATAATACTGCCAACAAGGGTTTTGAAGCTGTTGCAACTGGGTTTGGGTATCACTTTTTACTTCTGAGAGAAATCAGTGGTTGTTCTCAGTAGTTTCAAGAGGCAAAATGGAGAAATAAAGAGTTTTTCATTCATTTAATTATTATTTGTTGGGCTTATTGTTAATTTTGGGGTTTCTTTGATTGAAGTTGCAGCTCTTTCTGTGCACCCTCTTAATCTTGGAATGGGAATCACTTGTAGACTGCAAAGTTCTACACAAACTGGAAAGCCTTTGATCCACTCAATTGCAATTTAGTGTTCATGACTACTAGGTTTCTCTTCTGTGAGCTCCTCAGCTAACAGTGGTAGAATAGATCCCATTCCCTGCATCACTTCTTCCCACAGTTAGGATATTATTTCTTAGCAAAGATGTCCCAAATACTACCCAGCTTGTTCCACAACCAGACTGAGCTTCTCCAGAGCACACAGCATGGGATATATACCATCAGCACTCATTTCACTTACATCTCCTCTCTGTATCTCTCCAGTGGGACATCCAGCATGACAGAAATCATGGGAAATGATAAAAAGCCCAAGTTCTGTTCTTATCCCAAAGAGATAGGAACCTAAAATGCTTTTGGCTTTGATTTTATTTCATCTCAAAGCTCGGCTGGTTGTGAAAGTGGACTCTTACATCTTGTATTACAACTTCTGCATCTCAACAAGTGTGATTCATCTTGCCTAGTTGTGGGCAGCTGGATGTCAGATGTATGGTCAAATCATCATCTATTTGTCTTAATTAACCAGTGGCAAGAGACCATTATCTTTAGGAGGTGACTGACTCTCCATAAGGCCTATATCTAAGGCACTGGAAATGAATCAGTGTCTGAGAGAGGAGGAACTCACCTCCTAGAGGTGCCAGGCATTTTCCACTAGCAAAAATTCAGGCCAAGAAAACTAACTTGGTTCAGGCTTGGCTTGTAAAGCTCCACATATAAATTCAATATATGCAAAACCCAAGCTGTTGGTGTTTTTTAAGAGCTGGATTTAAACTCTTTCCACAGTAATCAGATAGGACAGCACTTCTTCAACCTCCCCTGATCTAGTGCTGAAGGTGGTAATTTCCCAGTGCATTAGATGCAATGTACTGTTGACCAAACAGCATGTCCCCAGCAAGAAGCCAAGGGTTTACTTTATTACCAGCTCACTGTTCTCCTTTCCCCTCACTCCCATCAACAGAGAAAATATGAAATCATCAGGGATTTCAGCCTGGAAATGTCTCTTGCAGACAATAATGAAGGTCTCTCTGCACATTTTGAAGGAGGTATTCTGACACACAGCAGCAGCAACTGTCCAAACAGAAAGATCCTGCTTGTGGCTGTCTTTGTGTCTATCATAATATATTGACATCTTATTGAGTATCTCTTATTGAACACATATGCATATTTATATAATGATCCTTAAATAAATGTCTCTTTCTATTGCAAGTTTCAATTTTGCCATGAAAGGAGTGCAATGTGATGGATGGAGGTCTCTCTCTCCATCCAAAAGCTCAGTATCTCTCTCTCTCAGTATCAATAACACCAGCCATAAAATACATCTCTGTAAAATACAGTCAGTGCTTAGGACTAGATTAAATTAGCAGAATGCATTCAGCTGCCTATGAAAAGAAGTAAAAAGGAGTTAACTGTACATTTGGCTCCCTTATTTCCCCCCACCCCCCCCACCTCATTGCTCTGGCAAAGAGATACACATTTCATTTCTCATTGATATATATACCAGATAGCAATAACTGGTCTGTAATTTATGCTGAGCAGGATAAGAAAGAGAGAGGAAAGGTATTTTAAAGGAGAACTTCCCTTTGTGGGGAAGCCTCATTTGCTGAGAAACTTGCCATGCAGTCTCACATGCCTGTAAACGTTTCCTTTCACTGCCTCCAGGCACTTGGAGGGTATAAAAGCACAGCAAATCCCTACCAAAGCCCTGCAGTGAGTCACTGGCCAAGTGTGAAGAAGTCCTACCCTCTAAGCCATGTCACCTCTTTAAGGAGTGGGTAGATGATTTCATATGACTGAGCTATTCTCACTCACTATTGCTTAGTGTGTGCATTCATGCCTGCCCCACTGTAAAGGCAGAGCAAATCCTTGAGCTCTTACTGCCTTTGTGGTGGAGACCAGAGGGGCAAAGCCCAGGAGATGTGATATCCTGAGCCATAACTCAAGTGCTGACAGCCTCTCTTTGTCTGCCCTTCTCTTCATCATTTCACAAACAACTTCATCAGGTCAAGCCTGAAATGTGCAAGGACATGATGAGACCTACTTAAGCTCAATGAGCAGAGAAACTTGGCACATCTTAGTCTTTCCATCTCTTGCAAGTGGAAGCCCTTTGAGCTATGGGACATGAGGGAATTTAAGGAGCTGTAGCCCCTAGGGCCACAAATCCTGGTGTCATCATACTCTGCAGCAGATAGCTGGATAGGGATCTCTGCTAGGTAAGCCAAGAGGGTGTTTGGTTCTCTGGGAACTCAGAGTCAAGCTCCAAAGAACACCTCAGAGACTAGAGCTTGGCTCCAAGGTGGACACAAGATGAAATCTGCTGGCTGTTGGGAATGAAGTGGAGGAAGAAGAGATTAACAAGGACATCTGGGAGAAGAAAATGTCCTCCAGGTACAGAAGGGATGCCGAGAGCATCTATATTCCAGCTCTGGACACAAGAAAGTTATTCAGGCTAGGGCAGGCCTGTTTCATGGAACCATAGGATATCATAGAATGGTTCAGGTTGTAAGAGACCTTAATGATAATTTAGTCCAATCTGGCATGGGCATGGGCATCTTCCACCAGCCAAGGTTGCTCACAGCCCCATCCAACCTGCCCTCGAACACTTCCAGGGATGGAGCATCCATAACCTGTCCCAGGGCCTCACCACCCTCACATCAAGAAATTCTGATGTTCATGCACCTGGAGACTTAATATCTAAGCAATATGAATAAATAACACTGTCTAATGGACCACAACATTGCCTTCCAGAGCAGGAGCAGGTGAGGTGAATATGACTCCACAGCATAATTGCAGCATAGGAGGGCAGAGGGACTTTCTCCACACAAAAAGCACATTGGATTCAGTTTCCAGGCATGTTAACATCATGACAATAGAAGACCAAGCTGAAGGAAACTGGATTTAATATTCCTATATCCTGCAAGACTGTACCATGTTCTTCATGGACCCTGATCCATATATGTTCAAATTCCTGTGCCAGCTCTGTCACCCTGTAAACCTTCAGCTTCTGATACCACATCACACCAAGACCATGGATGGGATCCAACCAGGATTCACCAGCTGCTGTCTCTTACTGAGCCTTGTGTTTCCTTTCATGGCTCATTACAACAAGTTAGATTAGAACTATAGCTAATTGCTATTGCCATAGCAATTTACAGTAGATGCTGTTACTATTTGTATATCATGGAGGTGGTATAATGACATATTGTCTTTCCTAATTATATCAGCCAAATAATTCCCACTAAGGACTGGAATAGTATTTTAATTAATATGATTATCCCCATCTCTGTCACCAAGCTGAAAACTCTGGAGCTGTACAACTACTTCTTCTGTTTCCTTTTGTATTTTCAGGAAAGTAGAATCGTAGAATCATAGAATGGTAGGGGTTGGAAGGGACCTCTGGACATCATCAAGTCCAGCCTCCTTGCAGAAGTAGGTTCACCTAGATCAGGTGGCATAGGAATGTATCCAGGTGGGTCTTGAAGCCCTCCAAGGAAGGAGCCTCCACACCCTCCCTGGGCAGCCTGGGCCAGGGCTCCCTCACTCAAACACTCAA
>WBNH01008061.1:0-33544 GCA_013401255.1 Urocolius indicus | reverse complement strand
TATATATATAAATAAAATATGCATTTATATGTTTGTTTATTTTATACATTCTTTTTAATGTAGGAACAATAATAACTTTTGTACATTGGTTTAAGAATATTTTCCTCAAACCAGACATGCAACATACTGAGCAACTCCTAGTTTTCAGTACTGAATGTCTATTTTTCAAAAGAGTTTCTCTTCTGAGGGGAAGGTCATTTATCTAAGAACATGGTTATAAGTCTTATGAGCACACAGAAACAAAATTGTATGTACGTCTTGTATGTGTGAAACTGTAACTATATGCCCAGTTCTCATTGACATTTTACTCCTTCTCAACTAAAAAAAAAGCAAGAAAAACTGGTGTAAATAATTTTTCATGTAATACTACAGAAAGAAACCTGTTCTACTAAAAAAACCCATGAGAAATAGGCAAGGAAATTGAACAAAGCTTGAGAAAGTTAAGAGGTTAAATAGAAGTGAAGGTTATATAAACTACTGGAAGGTTTATGATTCATCAGAGGACCTCAATGGAACAAAAGATGGATGTTTAAATTATTTTTTTTTTCCCTGACCTCATTGGTCAAATCTTATTTGGATCAATCTTACTTACTCCACAAATGTCAATAGATACTTTCATAGCTCTCAAGGGCCTGCAAGACAGGCCGATGAAAACCCGCCAAAATAAAAAAGAAAGAAAAATACATTAGTTAAACATAGTCATAATCGCAAAGCAATAAAGAGGGGATCAACAGTTCACTGGAGAAAATATCTTTTCAAAAGTTTAATTGCAAAGGTGTACCATTTTTATTGTTTACTAAAGAGAGAAAGTTTTTCAAACTTTTAATCAGTTCGCAGTTTAAAATTATATCTATTATTAAAATATTTTGTATGCTGTGTAATTATCAATGAACAACATTTAAAAACTCATGGAGCTGTTTGGAACTCTCTTGAAGTTCAGAAGAGTTGAAGCTTTCATGCAATTCTCTTCATATACTTTGTAGTGGATTTCCAGAAGATTATATTGATTTTTAGAACATATAGATAAAACTTTTTGAAGAGAAAAAAACTTAAGTCATGCCTGTGAACACACTAGAAATCGCATCATTCATTGTACAAAACTGAAGTTATAAATATCTATTTGTAGTTAAAAAACTTTTGGGTTTGTGGCTCACAGAATCAGTGAAGATTGGTCATATAAATAACTATAAAAGCTGAAGCTGTACAATCCAGGTAACATTTAGTAGTGATATAGGATTAAAATCTGCCTGGTTTCCTTCTCCAAAGAAGCTTCTTATCTGCCAACTGACATACTAGCTAAGAAAACTTTCAAAATCCTGATATATATTTAAGCTGTGAAATTCATGTTCTCTGTGGTCTGATTTCTGGATTTCAGACCAAGAAATACAGACTGATGAACAGACCTAGGCTCAATTTTGAAATAATATTTCTACATGGTCAAACATTTCAGCTTCTCACTTCAGCACTGTATGCTGTTTACCTGATCACTCACACTGCATGAATAATTTTATCCTGAGCAATCATGTGGAGTAAGGTCATCTCATGATGTTCATATAACTCTGCTGTGGAAATAATACAGGTATATTTTGATTCCTTACATGCTTCAAAACCAGTAGCAAAAACAGTCATATAAATACAGAGATTGCTATGGCAGAGAACATTGCTACATCTAATAAAGATAAATAGTCAAAATATTTTGTGAGGTTTTTTTGGTTTTGTTTTATTTTTTCCAAGAAGGAGAAGAGTTTTTGTTGAACAAATCTTAATGGTTTTCAAACATATTTCAAGATATACAGATATTAAAAACTTATTTTTCTATGAAAGTTCATTACATTTATTAATATGAGGGGTTTTTTGTCTTTATAACCATCCTGAATAACTTTCAGATATAGACTAATTGGTTTGCTTCTGTACTGGATTTACACGTCAACATTTAGGTAGTGGGAGGAAAACAAGGGTGGCTTTTCTGAGAAGATACCAGAAACTTCCTTTATATCCAACAGAGCCAATGTCAGACGGCTCCAGGATGGACCCATCACTCTCATCATTAGCCAAGGCCAAGCCTGTCAGTGATGGTGGTAACACCTCTGAGAACAGTAGGTGAGAGAGAAGGGTGAGAAAACGTGAGGGCAACAATCCTACAGATACCAAAGTCAGTGAAGTAGGTAGTGGAAGAGGTACTCCAGGCCTGGAGCAGAGACTGCCCTGCAGCCCATGGTGAGGCAGTCTCAGACTGCAGCCTGTGGAGGCCACTGACCATTACCACTATTTCCCATCTCTCTGTGCTACTTGGGGGGAAGAGATAAAGAAATTGAGAGTGAAGCTGAGCCCAGGAAGAAGGGAGGGAAGTTGTTTTTAGATTTGTTATTATTTTTTACTATACTATTCGGATTTTATTTGCAATGTATTGAAATTATTTTGCCAAGCCTAGACTATTTTGTCCGTGATGGTAATTGCTAAGAGATCTCCCTGTCCTTATTTCAACCCATGAGCTTTTTGTTGTGTTCTTCCCCCTGTCCAGTTTAGTAGGAGGAAAGACAGAGCAGCTTAATGGGCACCTGGTGACCAGGACAAGGTTAACACACCATTGCTCACGTTAGTGAGCACATGGGTCTGCTGCTCACGTTAGTGAGCAATTTTCATTAATCTCAGCTCTAGTCCTGTATTTTCTAACAGGTACCCTTTTTAAACATTACTACTTTTTCTGTGATCGTGAAAGGGAATCATAGTCCTGTCAGTGTGAGGTTGGCAATATATATATATGGTGCAATAGTGGTCATGATACCTATGATTCATACAGTCTTTTTTGTAATATTTATAAACAACTTATTTAATTAGAGACAGCCAACGTAACTTGACAAAGAGTAAATCATGTCTAACTACTCTAGTGCCCTTCTGCAATTGATTGATCACATTAGTGGATAAGGGAGAAGCTACAGATGTCATCTACCTAGAGTTCTGTAAGGCCTTTTATATGGTCCTCTACATCATTTTTGCTGCTAAATTGAAGAGGTATGGGTTTTAAAGATGGACTATTAGGTGGATAAGGAATTGGCTAGATGTCTGCATCCAAAGTGTTACACAATAAGAGCTCAATCTCCAAATGGAAACTGGTCTCCAGTGGTATCTCTTGTGGTTCTGAACTGGGACCAATAATATATAGTATCTCCATTATTGGTACAAGCAGTAGACCAAAGTGCACCTTCTGCAGGTTTGCAGATGACATCAGGCTGAGTGGTGCAGTTGATATGCTAGAGGGAAGGGATGCCGTACAGAGGCACCTGGACAGGATTGAAGAGTGGGCCCATGCAAACCTCATGAAGTTCAAGAAGGCCAAGTGCAAGGTCCTGCACATGGGTCTGCTGCCCACAATCAATAGTATCAGTACAGTCTAGCGGAAGAATGAATTGGGAGCAGACCTGCAGAGAATATACACTAATGGAAATGTCTTAATCCAAATAGTTAAAGGTCAGCTTTACTATTAATATGTGGCTCTATCTCTGTTATTAGGGAATTCAAACTGGCATTTGGGTGCTAGATCTTGTCTACACAAAAAATTAGACTTTTATTTCCTGTATCTCCTGGATTAATTTAAATTCATAACTCAACACAAAGTTTCCATGATGAAGGCTAGATGCTGGAATTATGTAGCAAGTCATATAAAGTTTTGTGAAAGTGTATAAAACTTCAGAGAGAAAGAATAAGCAAAATATACTGGAAATCAATAAAAATGTACCAAAGTGTCTGTCGGAAAACAGATGTCAGATGTTACAACTACAGATGTAAAAAAAGATTCCATTGACTAAACGTTACATCTTGAGATAAGTATGAAAGATAAAACTGCTGGATTATGACATTTTCAGTTAAATTTAGGGATCAAGCTTAATTCAGGTAAGCGAGAATGAGAATGACTTATAAGAAAAACAAATCAACCTCCACACAAGACACCAGTCAGTCTGATTACAAAGTTCTTTCACTGGTGAAGAGCATTAGGATATCATAATACAAGAATTACATGGTTTTGATAATTTGAGATAAAAACGAGATAAAAATTACCAGTGCAGTGTCATGGTCATGCCTTCAGAGAGTAGCAGCATAGCTGGAAATAAGGAAATACCTTGAGGAATAACTGATTACAGAGAATTGTCGATATAACAAGAATATAAACCAAATGATCCTACAACGTATCTGAAAGTGTATTTCTACTAGAAACAGCATGTTTAATGAAAAGATAATGAGTTCTCACCTGGAGGACCAAGTCAATTTTGGTTGCACTGCTGTGTTGTGTTAAGCACTTTTAGTTGCTGAAACAAAATCTTAATAGTATCAACATCACCCGGATTCTTCCTGGAGCCCATGGAAGTAGATGACTTTGATCAATAAATCATAAAAATTTCATCCCAATCTACTGGCATATTTTAGATAGCTAAAATTCACTGGTTAAGGATAAATGAGATAAATCCTAATGTCATATTTAATGTAGATTTATTCACATAGTTGCAAAAAAATAGCATGGAAGACTAACAGCATTTTAATTTTTTTTTTTAAAAGTGACTTTGAAAGACTTAGTGAAGCAGAGATGAGTCCTAATTCTCATTACCAACACCTCAGTTGGTTCTGCTTCTAGAATATCTTTTCTTTTTAAATAGATACTGATAAGAAAAAGAGACATAACAGGAAGAAGAAAATGTAGGGAAAAAAAACCCTCAAAACCAGCCAAATGAAAAAATCCCATCCAATGTTTTTATCACACTGAGTGTTTTAGCCAAGAATCTGTAACCAAATCTGGGGATTTTGGTCTCTTTTGCCTCTGCAGCTACTACTTATGACCTCGGCTAAATGTCATATTTCTGTGATTTCATGACATTGAGTTCTAGATTTCTGATTTAGATGTAACAAAAGAGTGAGACTCTAGAGTACATCTCTCATGAGTACACCATCTCACCTCTCATGAATATGTCATGGTCTGGTGAAAAGATCTTCTCTTGTAGAAGGTGTGTTCAAAACTCTACTAACAAAAATGAGCTAGGAACTCACAGTTCTTGACAAGCTGTTGTATGGAATGTCTGATTTCAGAAAGTTGGTAGCCTGAAGCAGGATATAAGAATCAAAAAAATTAAATTTATCCAAGTTAGATATGCTACAAACAATTCATAGTAGCAAAAAACTCTCTGACCTTTTTCCCTGGAGTCGACATAGGTTGTGCATTTAAACAGGTCATGTTGGGATTTTTTTAATCATCCCTTCATCTTAAACTCACAAAATCTAATTAAATGGCCTGTAGATTTATTGCAAAGATCTTTAGATAAGATACTGCTGTAAATAGCCTTGGAATTACCTTTGTTTGTCCCACACAAGACCTCAAGTGCTATTAAAAGTATTTCCTGAGATGAACATAGATTCACATATGTGTCTGGTTTATATACCTTCCTATATTTTTGCTAGACAAGTGGCTGAATATAAATATTGTAGCATAGTGAGTTTATTTTCATATATTTTCATGTTGAGAAGATGATAAAAGATTACATTCACAAAACAAGGTAATTTTTAGTTTCAGCCAATGTTACAGGCTCATAAGACTATCTCACAAGGCTATTTTATATAAGCAATTAAAGAATAGTAGTCTATGAGGAAACATTGAAATTAACTCTTTGTAAGAGCTAGTAATTCTACAAAGAAGTTTAAATTAATTATTGAAAGAGATAATTTAGGAAAAATATAAGAATAATGTCATTTTTATTGTAGGCTTCTGTTACAGTGATGTATGTGAAGTAAAATAAGTGAGAATATATCTTTTTGCCTGATAAAGACTTTTGTGCTATCTGTACTTCATTAACATTGGTATAGGTGCAACATGAATCACATCTATTTTCTCAGCAATTAGTTATTTCATTTCCTAATTTTGTTCTTAGGAACAATGTTTTTTTTTTTTACACACTCAAATATTTGCAGCATGCTTTTAGCAATTAGACATAGAATCATAGAATCATAGAATGGTAGAGGTTGGAAGGCACCTTTAGAGATCATCTAGTCCAATCCCCCTGCAGAAGCAAGTTTATCTAGATCAGGTCGCATGGGAACATGTCCAGGCAGATATTGAAGGCCTCCAAGGAAGGAGCCTCCACAGCCTCTCTGGACAGCCTGTTCCACTGCTCTGTCACCCCAAAGTCATTTTGTACTCACTTTTAATTTTAAATTACTATAGGCAGAAATACAGGTAATATTGATAATTCATTTATAAAACTAAACTCTGCTTACTATAGCTATGTTATGGGCCTCTATCACTCAACCAAAAGGCCTGAAGCTATTTTCTGTATGTTCAACAGATTTCTGAGGAGTTTATGTTGGTCTGTCGTGATATCTGTTACTCAAATACCTTGCCACAAAGTAAGTTTCATTCCTTTCTCTTCCCCTCTTTAGTTTGTTGGGTTTTTTTTTTTTTTTTTTTTTTTTTTTAAATCAGTCCTAAGGGATTTCATTGCATTTTTATAAATGACATAAAACCAGAATAATGGTATTATAATAAAAAATCTTCATATATAAATGAGATTTTTTTTTAAAAATGAAGTTACAAAATAATATTTGAGGTGAATTACAGCCAATCTTGATTTAGTAGGTATAACAGCATGTTTCTGTTAGTGTCATCTGGTAACATTAATTAAAATTAAGAATATAATGGAAAATATTCTATAACAGAAAAATATGGATAGAAGATATTAATTTTGAATAAATTCTTTGATTAACACATTTAAGGACTGGAAATAGTACATGTAGGACACTAAAAATATTACAGAATTTTTATTATTATTGTTCAAAAAATATATTGACAATTTACAATCTATTTTAAAATATAATTGAAAAAGTCAACGGTATCTACAGAAAAAGAACCTTGCTAATAGATTGTATTCAAGAAGTAAAACATTTCAAAATATATAAAGAGAATTTGAAGGATTTTAGAAGTGTCATCTAGAGAATCCTTTTATGATTTAGTTTGACTTTTGAGGAAAAACCCCAATCATCACCGTATTTTATTGTATCTTTTTTTTTCTTTAAATAACAATGTATTTTTATGTCACACCTTTTTTGGTTGTTACACAAGAACTTAGAAGCTTCGTATAGAATCTAAATTTAGAAAAGAAAGGAAAAATAAATAAATAAATAAACCCACTGGTTTTCTTGAACTATCCTGACATAGTTTTCAAAACTTTATTATTCAGAACTTTTCTAGGTACCCAGATTAGTCACAGAATCATGGAATTATATAAAGATTTGGGTTGAAAGAGATCTTAAAGAACATCTAGTTCTTGTCATGCGAAAGGACACTTTCTATTAGACCAGGTTGTTCAAAGCCCCATTCATTCTGGCCTTAAGTACTTCCCTGGATTTGTCTCTTATAATCCTTTTTTTGAGGCAGGACAGTCATACTGGAATGTTGGAGAAACAGCACAACCCTGTTAAGACATTTCTTCTTAATGTATTGAAACAATAAGAGGATAAGAAAAAAATTTGCTCTTTGTCAAATGATTAATGCTAGAATTTAAAGCATCATGAATCTTGAAAAGCTGATGTGCAGGAAGGAACAGAACTCATTCGTTGAATGAAAGCAATGAATTCTGTGAAATTTCTTGTATGACCCTGTCATGAACAGACAATAGATTGGAGGAGTAATTGAGAATTTTGGACAGAACTCCTTGACATCACATATAGCTGGTTTTGGAAGGGAGAAGATGTATCCGAGGTATATGATAGAAGAGACCAACACTGGGAGAAGGATTAAAATGAACAGAGAAGAGACTGGAAACAGGCAAGGAGAAATAAAGGAGACAGAAATCAGTAAGTTAATGGAGAAAAAACAGTCAACATTGAAAAGACAAATAGACCAGGGTGGGAACCCCAAATAAGAAACCATGCAACCTTGATACTATCTTGTTGGGATATGGTATTTAATTACTGACTTTTTTTCCTGCCTCACCCCCACCTCATTCAGGCAGGAAGGACAGTGACACAGGATACTGCAGCTATTCAATGATTTGTTTCATCCTCATTGTTCAATGTGTGTCCCTAGGCATTATTTACTGCATGCTATTGAAACCTCTCTCTGTATACGGAATTATTAATTTCCTCATAGACTCATTCCAACCTTCACTTCAGCTGATTCAGCCCTTAGCTATATTCAGTCCTTGCCCATTAACTAAAATGTACTTACTGATTTACTCTTTTCCTATCTCTCCCCCTCAAATCATTCTTCCAGCTCCACTAAATAGTTCACGGAGACTGAAGTTGCTGACTCCTGGGGCTGTAAAGGAGTAAGCCTTTTTATTTTATTAATGTTCACTAATGGGTTTATTAATGCTCAGTAGGTATTTCATTTCATTTGTTTACATTTCCTCTTAAGAGCACACACTCTGTCCTCCTAAGCTGTGCTTTATTTTGTATTGGCTGGCTAGCAAAGAAGTTCATTTGTCCTGTGCTGTTACTGCCATCTGCCTTGTCAGGCCTTTCTTGAAAATGGAACTGTGTCTCAACAACTTTGCCCTTGGTTAAATAAATAAGCCATAAATGTGGCTGTAACATCATTATCTGAGTATGAGTCTGAAGGTCTTAGGATTTATTAGGGTGATGCAGCCATTACCATTGCAACTTGGCTTTATTGTATTCACCTTGGTGCATAATGGCATCTGTGCAGCACTTGTGGTGTTACTGGGAAAAGGCTCTACAATTCCATCTCTATTCTAAAAAGATTCTCTCCCTCCCACACTTAAAATACAAGCATACTTTAGTCTTCCTTGCTTTTCTAATGTCTGTCCTTGGATTCTTTGTTTTTGCCTGCTAGAGCTCCTTTCAGCTCGCTGACTTTTAAACAGAGAAAAGCAAAAGTTGCCAAATATGATGTGTTCAAAGACAACACAGATGGTATTTCTGAAAACAGAAATTAAAGATGGAAGACTTTAACAGTCATCTGGTATCAGCATTACTTGGGAAAAGAGGAAATACATTTTCAACTGATGTAATTATGATAGTTCCTTTCAAGTCAATGAATCTATAAAATTACTGTTGTTATATCTGTGTTGCCAGTTTAGTTGTAGGACTCTAGGTACTTGAGAAGGAGAAGCAAACAGTAACAATAATAACACCACTGAATTTCATTTCCATACACCATATGTTGACCTAATCCCGAACAGAGATATTGTGAAACTCCTTGCCTTAGATGCAATACATTTCTAATTCACAGAATTACAGAATCTTAAGGATTGGAAGGAACCTCGAAAGATCATCTAGTCCAACCCCCCTGTCAGAGTAGGACTACCTAGAGTAAATCACACAGGAACGCATCCAAGGGGGGTTTGAATGTCCCCAGAGAAGGAGACTCAACAATCCATCTGCAAAGCCCATTCCAGTGTTCTCTCACCCTCACAGTGAATAACTTTTTCTTTATGTTTCTTTGGAAACTCTTATATTCTAGTTTGCACCCATTGCCCCTTGTCCTGTCATCGGATATCATTGAGAAGAGCCTGGCTCCATCATCCTGACAAGAACCCTTTATGGATTCGTAAATATTAATGAGGTCACTCCTCAGTCTCCTCCAAGCTACAAAGCCCCAGCTCTCCCAGCCTTTCATCATAAGGCTGATGTTCCACTCCCTTCCTCATCTTGGTGGCCCTGTGCTGAACTCTCTCCAGTAGTTCTCTGTCCTCCTTGAACTGAGGACTTAGAACTGGACACAACAATTCAGACATGATCTTATGAGGGCAGAATAAAGAGGGAGGAGAAACTCTCTTGACCTACTCACCACAACCCTTCTAATACATGACAGGATGTCATTGGCCTTCTTGGCCACAAGAGTACATTTTTGGGTCATGGTCATCCTAGTGTCCACTAAGACCTCCAGGTCCCTTTTCTCTACACTACTGTCTAGCAGTTCATTCCCCAGCCTGTACTGGTACGTGGGGTTATTCGTTCCTGGATGCAAGACTCTACGCTTGCCCTTGTTGAATTTCATTAGATTTCACCCCATCCAACCTTCCAGCCTGTCCAGGTCTCATTGAATGCCAGCACAGCCTTGTGTGTGTGTCAGCCACTCCCCCCAGTTTAGTATCATCTGCAAACTTGCTGACAGTGCCCTCATCAAGGTCATTAATGAATATATTGAACAGTACTAGTCCCAGCACAGATCACTGAGAGACTCTACTAGATACAGGCCTCCAACTAGACCCTGCCTCATTGATCACAACTCTGATTTCTTTCCTTTAACCAGTTAACAGTCCATCTCATTATCTGATCATCCAGCCCACTCTTTCTCAGTTTTTCTGTGAGGATGTTATGGGAGATAGTGTCAAACCATATGGTTTTGTGAACAACACTAGTCATCTTACAGTTGTGCTAAATAGATGAACCTGCAGCTAGTCTTTGCAATTTTGAACATGTCTGCCAACCTCTTTTAAATAATTTCATATGCTGAAAAGGATATCTGTTAGAAATTATAAAAACATATTGTATTTGTTTTCACAGAATCACAAAATGTTAGGGGTTGGAAGGGAACACCAGAGATTATCTAGCCCAACCCCTCTGCTCAAACAGGTCTGACTAAATCAGGTCACCCAGGAACATGTCCAGGTGTGTTTGGAAACCTTCAGAAAAGGAGACTCCACAGTCCATCTGGGGAGCCTGTTCCAGTGCTCTGGCACCCTCATAGTAAAGAAGAGTTTCCTCATGTTAAAGTGGAACTTCTTGTGTTCCAACTTTTGTCCATTAGCCCTTTTCCTGTCACTCAACACTACAGAAAAAAAATGTGTTTTATTCCTCTTTGTTCTTTTTTCTCTCAATATTCCTGCTTCCCGAATTTAATAATATCACATAACATCCGTTTTCCCCTCATTTTTTTTTATTTCAGACTCAGATTTCCTTTGCTCCCTTTTTTCCACAGATATCTGTCAGCCACTCCTATCTTCCCCCTTGGCTTGTTCCAATAAGTGTTTCTTCTCAAACTAAAAAGATATTATATTCTTTGTGACCTTAAAAACTAACACTATATTTTACATCTTCTTCTGTTTCCGTTGTTTTTATCATTGCTGAATGCTTTGTCATACTGTCTGTATTAAGTTTCTTTTGGTCAATGATTTGCTTTCTTCCCAGAAGCAAATTCTGTATCTTATGTTTTAATCAAATTACCCTATTCAAAGTAATTTTTTGTTCAATGATTACTTTCTAATTTCAAGTACTCCATCCATGCTTTTATTGAAATATATGCCATTTTCATTTGTTTTCATTATGGTGTTTGCTTCTGTTTCTTCCACTGTCTAACTGTGTTTAAACTTACTCTTCAGAGAATCCTCTTTTCTCTCTCCATCCATTAAGGAATTTTCTCTTTGTAGCCCCATGGAAATGTTATCCACATTTATGTGTATATTTATACACCAACTCAAATTCATCATTGTTTAAATGGACATTTTAACATCTCTCTATATATTCCTCTACTTTTAATGTTTTCTGCAAATCTACTAGTGGTTTCTTTCCTGATCTTCAGATTACTAATAATGATGACAAGCAGTACCAGGTCCAACATTGATGCCTAAAGAATACCTACATATTGAAATGGGATTGGTGACATTCCCTAGTTTCTCCTTCTTGCCAATTTTGGTGATGTGTGACATTTTAATTTTTTAAGTCACCAAGATACATTTATCTTTCAAAGACAATGGAAGAATGGTCTTGCACTGATGTAATCAAAGTCACTCAGAATCCATAGATTTTTGTGAGGATGCATGTCAGGTAAAAAGGTCTCATTTAGATGTTCAATTGATTTAAAGCTCAAACATTTATATTTGCATTATTTTATGGTCTGCTATTTGTATTCAGCCCACTTTAGTTAATATTTTTAAATGATCTATCAGTTATTTATGTATTTAGATTTCACAGTTAAAAGTCTTTTCTCTAATAAGGTCAAATAATATATAAGAAGTGGAATATTTCAATTTTATTGAGTCTGTAAATTATCAGAAATAGAATAAAAGAGGAAAAAAAAGTCCAAAGGAAAAAAAAAAAGAGAAAAATGCAAAACTCATTATGTAAAATGAATTCACCAACTCAAGCAACTCATAATTTAAAAATGCTTATCAAGAAGCTATGTTTCTACTAAAAAGTCAGCATCTCTGCATCAGAGTTAGAATTGCAAAAAACACAGAAAGTCAAAGAGCATTAGGAATTTATGCAGTAAATCCTTACACATTTTATGAAGTGTCGATATCTCTGAGGTCTTTTCACCGAATCACAGAATGTTAAGGGTTGGAAGGGACCTCGAAAGATCGTCTATTTCAACCCCCCTTCCAGAGCAGGACCATCTAGAGTAAGTTACACATGAACTCATCCAGGTGGGGTTTGACTATCTCCACAACCCATCTGGGCAGCCTGTTCCAATGCTCCCTCACCCTCACAGTGAATGAATTTTTCCATATGTTTCTTTAGAACCTCTTACGTTCCAGCTTGTACCTGTTGCCCCTCGGTGTTTCAACACATAAGAAAAATATAAGTTGCCTTATAAAAATGTTCTGTTATCTATGCTCAAGACAAGTGTACAAAAAGAATATAGATGTACACTACTGAATTTTTGTGCCTCACCAAGGTATCCAAAGATGGAGTAGGGTCACTAGATTTTTTTCTATAATGAATGGAAAGCAGTGGAAATCTAAAAAAGATAATTTAGTGGATTGAATCATCCTCTGGATTGTTTATATATTTTCATTTCCTGTAAATGACACTGAGGCCAGACATCCTTTAATTTAATGTGTTTCATTTGAAAAATTAAGAAACTTTAAATGTCAAAGCTATGACTGACGAATCTAAATGTCATGCAACAGTTAAGTCTTCTGAACATCTGAATTTTGCAGATCCAATTCTATAGCAATAAATAAATACAAATGTAGGAAATATTTATCATAACTTGTAACACTAAAACTAAAGAAGTTTTATGGTATTTAAAGGAATTCCATGTTTGCAATACCACTTTCTTATATATCTTTATGTGTTTTATATTTAAAGAAATCATATTGAATCTTTTCTTTCAATTTCAAAAATATGTGACACATTGATGTACTCTTTGAACACATTCTGTCCACATCCAGAAGGAATTTATCACATAGACAATATTAAACAGTTGAGAAAAAATAAGTACCACAGAGACTCATTTGAAAACACTGTAATTGCCATTTTACATGTATTGTTTTATAATTACAAAGAATGTTTGTCCATTCTCGCCCTATTTACTTAAAACCACTTTCTGAAATGTTCAGTGTCATAAAGGTAGAAGAACTACATTTCTATAATATTTGTCAGTTAATTGGACAAATATGCCTTTCCAAAATGATTTTTTTTAAAATGTAAGTAAAGTTCCCTTGCAATGTGCAAGCTACATTGCAAGCAGATGTTTTAGTACAAGTACTGTTAACACTAATGGGATGACTTTTAATTTCTATGAACTGCAGTCAGGATTTTTAGCATAAATGAAGTCCTGTTTAGCATCCAGTTATTAGTTTAGTTTAGTTCTTGTTTTAATATTATCAATGTCATATTCCTTTTTAATTATTGCACATAATCATTTCAAAGGTATGTTAAATGTCTGCAGTTATGTTCGCTTTCTTCTTAGTAACTTGTAAAAGAACAATAACTACATTTACTTTTCAGATTTTTCAGAGCTGAACGTGTGCAGCAATTATGATACGGAATAGGTTTATGTTCTTAAGAACATAAAAAGAACCACAGGAGTAACACCGAAGGTCCATCTAACTTAGCATTTAGTCTTTCATACAGAGTAACCAAGTAACTAAGAGTACAAGAAGAGAGCAAGAATTTATGACCCTTCCATATATGTATCCTCTTATGTCCCAGGTATTTCCAAATGGCATTTTCATGTAACTATCCATAACCCCAACATCTTGCCATTGCGTAGCAGCTTACAGTTAATAATTTATTTACAAAGTGTGAATTTTAAATATGAAATTGGGAATACCACTTCCCATGTGCTTCGCTTTACATAACATGTTGCAATAATTTCACTTGTTACAAGATCTAACATAGCTTTGGTAACATGCAGTCTAAGCAAAAACAGTGCACATATCTTCATTCTGCTTTTGGATCTTATTTCAAGGTATGAGTATCTGGACAATCAGAGGAGTGTATGTTAGAAATTTAGCACCATAGATACAGCCTTGTCATAGTTTTGCCCAGCCAGCAAAGAAGCACCACAACAGTCTCTCACTCGGTGCTCCCCATCCACTCTCACCTTCATTAGGATGGCAGAGGCACCAGCGAGATGGGAGGAAAAAAAGATGATCAAGGTTGTTGTAAATTAAGACAATGGCAGGTAGGGTTCACTGCCAATTACAGTTCCGGGCAAAACAGACTCCACTACTCAACTTAGAGAAGAAGGTAAGAAAGGCTTTTTCTACTACTTACAAGAAACAGGACAGAACAAAAAGCAAAAAGGGAGTAGCATGATGAGAAAATTACAACTAGCACTTTTAAGATCTCCCTCCCCCATCTATACTTTCTTCCCGAGCTCAGCTCACTGCTTCTGATATCTCTACCTCTTCCCCATTCAACAGCTCGGGGAGGCAGGGAATGGGAGATGTGGTCAATCTCTCACAGATGGTCTCTGCTGCTTCTCTCTGCAAGGGTGAATAAAGCAATCTGCATACTCTTTATTCTTTGTCTTTCCACTGAATTTATCCATTCTTTCAATGCCTTCAGAGACTGCTGCTTATGTCTGGTACCTACTTCTTCCTCTTAAGAGTACAGAGAATCGTTAGGCGTATAAATCTATTTGAGACTTCAGACCTTCTGGTGGACAGGCACAGAATGAATAAGAACAACTCCATTGTTTTTTACTTATTACTTGGTGGTGAAAGCATATACTCAGAGAGTGAGAGTCTAGTTTTTAATGTCTGAGGCTGAGAAAGACTCATTCTAGCTCTCCTATTCCACAGATGAGTATCTTCTCAATTAGATCATGAATATCATAGGCAGAAATATTTCCAGTGTATGCTGTGACTATGGGACCAGAGTTACTTAGAAATGAAGAAACAAAAGGTCAGTTTTGTCAGAGGGTTTACCTGAAGGAAGATCTAAAACTTAGAATCTATGCCTGCAATTGTGTTTTCCTGCTATTTAATGACCATTCTACACAAAACACTTTAAAATTGGCATTTTTCTGAAGCTATTGTATTACATTAGGTGCATCAAATTTTATGTGAGTTAAAGCAACACACTTGATATGTGGAGATCAGAAATTAATGTTAGTCTAATAAGAATAAAATCTGGAAGGCCTTCCTGTCCTAGTTACGTTAACACTCATAATCCAAATTATTAATGTGTTACAACTATTTATCTTTACTAATGCAGTTGCAATTATTATACACAAACATCTCAATGTCTGGCCTTTGCTGTGATATAATGCTCACTCTTTCAGCTACCCTCAACCTGAGGTCAAGGTCTGTATTTCTTTGGTGGTTACATTGAGTCATCAATGTCCTGAGTTTTGTGCTAGAAGGACATTAGTGATAAGGATTTCTTCCCTCTCAGTCATAGGTCCTCTCAGCATTACTTTCTGTGTTTTTTAACAATCTGCTGGTGACATGTCTTTCCTGTTAGTTCAAGTTTTTAATTATACAAGGATTGTTGTCTTGTTAAAGCTTTACAGTATATGGCATATTTTTATGGTAAAGACAGATAATGACATAAAGCTAGGACATTTGTTACCTGGTCATTAGATTACATTGTTTTCTTTAAAAATGATTTTTAAAAAGCTTACCAAGTCTTACAGTCAGCATTATTAAACTGATACAGAGCTTGTAGCTGTGACCAGTAATAGCTACACATGACCACAAGTCTGCAGAATTCTGGGCAGACCCAGATTCTTTTTTTGACTGCTTTCTTTCCTGTATCTGAACAGAATAATTTGTGCAATTACATGAGTCACAATTTTAAATTTCTATGTAGGATTTAGGTGAATGTAGCAGGGTTCAATTAACTTGGTGCCATGTATGTTTTCTGTTGTAACTATACAGTGCCCAAGATGTAAAATTACAAGAGCTCACAAATGTATAAAAAATAACTGCAGTAATATGCTTTAAAATTTGTAATTCCCTCTGAATATATCCACAGTACAGATGAAAATCTGTTTATTGTCTTCAAGATCAAACCTAGTTTTCATATGAACTTTATCTCTCCCTCATTCATATGCTTTAGTAAACTTCATACCTATGCACAGGCTGTTTACAGTGGAACTGTCTTACTATAATGCATCAGGCCATGATGGTGGAGTACTTTTAAATTAGATATTAATGATTTTAATAGTGATGAATCATTATTTCAGGAGCTCTACTTACTATAGTTATCTCCTGAATTCACTCTCTGCTGCTGTCTAGTCCTTGAATGAGTCTGCAGAATTATCTCCCTCATTCCAGCTACTTTCACAGCTGTTCTGTGCTCCCTTTTTTCCCCCTAGAAGTAATTAGTTGTGACTCCCTAGATTGTCCATCAGAAATTGTCTTTCAGAGGGGTAGAGAAAAACTTTTTAGAACATGAAGGCAATGACTATGTTTATTTTTGTGAATTGTATTTTCAGCTTTAGATATCTTAATACCTTTGAACTGTATCCTGTACACTGTTATACATGAATGTGTGTGTTTGTATCAACATTTTATGTGCAGTTTATATACCCTTTCTGTTATGAGCCAGACTAAAGTAGACAGTTTGTTCTTAACTTTCCCTGAAGTAAAGTTCAGCTGCTGACAGGCTAGGTTTATGGTCATGTGTAATTTTTATTTGTGCACCAATTTATGGTTTCAAAGTGTTACATTAGTATCTAATGAAAGATACTCTTTTATTCCAGGTCCTGCTGATTTCATCTCTAAATGGAGCTCTTATACAGTGCTGTGAGATTTGCTCAGAAATTAGGTGTTATGTTGTTGTTACTGCTCTTGGTTTCACTTATTCCTAAATCTGTATTTTCTGTTGCAGTTTTGATTATAGTTTTCAAATGTTGGAGTACTTTTGAATCTATAAATGCCTTAAAATTTATGGTGCACTTTTTGGTTGGTTTTGTTTGTTTGTTTTTCTTGAAAACACCTGACCTTTATCATTTCAATCCATTTTAACTTGCTCTTTGTTTCAGTTTTTTGTTTCCAGATTCCTTTCCAGCTACTCTGGGCTCTCTTATTTTCCTTCCAGTGTTTTCATTGTACCCTCAACAATTTCTAAAGCTTGACATAATCTAAAAGATTGGGGAGTGCTAATTTATCTGGAGACCTTTTCTGTGATTTTGATTCTTTCATTCTAATCAGTATCACATGAAATCTATTATAAGGGAATCTTCCAAACTACTCTAGCTACATATGTGTCAAATTAAATTATGTATTTTTACACCTGAATCTTTGAACTTGATTTTTCTTGGGAAGGTAACGTTATGGTAGAAGTTTCTGTTATTGCATCATTAAAGAAAAGCTTCATTTTACTTAAGTCTAGGATTGCCATACAGATGATGACTATTTCCTTAAATAAATGTTTTTCATAGGATTCTGTAACACTGTAACTCAGTTTTAGATCTATAATGATTTTTGCTTGCTTCAGTCTTGGTTCTTCTTGCACGCTTTGCAACTCCTAAGCTCTGCTTATTCTATCACATGGTATTTAAACTTATAGAGCCATCAGAATATTTGAAACAATGTAGTTTTGGTTTTTTTTGTATTATTTTTACTAACATATGATGAGTTAGAAGCATGATTGAGCTGATTTTTATTCTGAATCCATGTTGGGAATAATTTTCATGCACAAATTGCATCAACTGATATAAAAATGTAAAATAAATTGTTACTCTGCATTGATTGTAGCTGTAGTTTAGCTCAGATGTATATTTAGTCTGTTACTGGTTGGCATAATTTTCTGAGCTTTAGAGTAGTACTCTTAAAAAAAAAAAAAAAAACAAACCAGATATATTACCTACAATTATTCAAATTTATATACATATTTTTAAAAAGATTATCTATGTTTATAAGTTGTTTATACAGTGTGTTTGCTAAAGTCCTTACCCTCAAACACAGAGATAAAAAGCAGGTACTGTTTATCTTCCTTATCCTATACCTTATACTGAAAATTCCATTACAGTTATCACCTGAATTCTAGTGAGGTAAAGTTACACCTCTGTCTGCTTGTTCTCCAGAGTGAGTATATAACGCTTTACCAAGTGTAGCTCTACTTCTCTTGCCACTCTTTGAAACATGTTCACTATCAGTTTTTATGAAAATTTTCATTTCATAGTTTAAAGTTAATCTATTAGTAGAATTTTTATCTGAAGTTTTTATACGATAAGGTGAGATCAAGTAATAATTAGATGTGTTTTAGTCTCCATGTACATAGAAAAATCTGACTGTTCTATTATTTCTAGTGCTAATAATGCTAAGAATTGATGGAACTATTTTTTGTTCAATAAAGTTTGTACTCTAGTTTCATTCTCTACATAAATAATTATGACAAGCTCAATGATACTTGTATTATATTTATGTATATTTTTTAAAATTGAGGAGTTAAGTAAGTTAAGAGTTGCAATACAGTATTTTTTAAAAAAGAGAGATTGTTTAAAATAAAACTCTCACTATTGGAGTTTTCTTACAGAACAATACGGGAATTCTGAAAAGCTTCATTGTCCTTTCATAAAAAACCTGAACATAAATGCCAGTTACTGCTTATGAGATGTGGAGAAGTAAAATTAACTTACCAGTAGGTGTCCAAAGTTCCCCAGAATAAGTAGTTAAATAAAATCAGTTTATTTCTAATGAGGCATCTAAAAGGTGATGCAAAATATGGAGAAGGTCTGTATTTGTGAGGTACTGATTTCAGTAACGTTTAGTTCATGACACTTAAGAGAAAATTGTGTAACGTGTAAGGGAATAAAGATGGAAAATCAATTAAAAGAGTAGAAACTAATTAAAAAAAATACTATAGGATTAGATTCTGGTCAAAAAAGCCACAAAGAAAAAAGTCCTTGGTTCTCAGCCGTATGTATGAATTACAAAACCATGCTGATACATTGAAATCTATTGACAGAATATAGGAAATATTTAGAAAACAGGAAAAAAAAATAAATTCTTTTCCAGGCAGGAAGATTGACAGGAAACTGGGATTTTTTAAAATTATTTTTCTCCAAATAAGTGATCATCTTTCCTGGATATTTTTCAGTTAACTGAGGCAGTATCAATGAAATTATTTAATCTATTTTGTCATGAAAAATTGAAAAATTGTTGATATAGTTGTCTGTCATTTTGTTCCACATTCTGTTGATGCAAAGCAGATATTCACTGTATTACAGTGACTTACTTTAAAAATAACATTTTTACTTACAAACCTAAATGGAAACTTAGAGGATTTGACTATATATTTCTAACTACTTATGAAAAAACTTTGCATGGAGGGTTTTTGTTTTAAGCAGCTTAGCTTGAAACATTTGCTAACAGGTATTTTCTTCTCCCCCTCTTCTCTGCCTTTGGGAGACTGCACCTGAAATATTGTATCCAGTTTTGGGCCTCTCAATTCAAGAAGGACAAGGAGCTGCTGGAGAGAGTTCTGTGCAGGACCACCAAGATGATGGAGGGGAGCATCTCCCTTATGATGAGAGGATAAAGCAGCTGGGGCTCTGCAGCTTGGAGGAGACTGAGGGGTGACCTTATTAATATTTACAAATACATAAAGGGCAGTTATCAAGAGGATGGAGCCAGGCTCTTCTCAATGATGTCCAATGACAGAACAAAAGGCAACAGGTACAAGCTAGAATATAAGAGATTCCAAAGAAACATAAAGAAAAACTTCTTCACAGTGAGGCTGACAGAGCACTGGACCAGGCTGCCCAGATGGGTTGTTGAGTCTCTTTCTCTAGAGATATTCAAAACTCACCTGGATGAGTTCCTATGTGACCTACTCTAGGAGGTCCTGCTCTGGCAGGGGGGTTAGACTAGATGATCTTTTGAAGTCCCTTCAAACCCTTGAGATTCTGTGTGATTCTGTGACTCTTGTGATTATTTATTTGGAGTTTTGTCCAGTCAAACCTTCATTGTATCGTTCTTCTAACATGTTGTTCTTTCATTTTCATTTTAAATTGATTTTTACAATGCCATATATTTTCCATTGTAAGGAACACTAAATGAAAACAGGAAAATGCAAGATGAATATATATTTTGTTCAGAATGCTGTGAGACAGAAGGAATTTAGATATGAGTTAATTAGCAGTGTGAGATAGTTTCCTCTGTAATGACATGATTAGATAAATTGTCTGGGTTAATGGAAGAGAAAAAGCAACTTCACTCCCATTACGGTCTATGATTTGCCCTGTGGAATCAGAAGTGATAGAAGACCGTTACTTAAAAGGTTAAATAAAAGCAGAGTTTGAGAAGTCCATTAAAGAGAATATATAGGTATTCTGTACATAGTACTAAAGCACTGTTTCTGCCTACTGATACATAAAATGTAATGTAAATTGATTCTGGATATATTTCAAGATAATGTCTTTATTTTTGAAGAAGTGTTTGGCTGTCATTTTTTTTTTTCTTTTTTAACATGTTTTGCAAATGATAACGTTTATTTCAAAAGAAAAGAAGGATTTTTAATGCAAATGATCCTAGTTCTTAGTGACATTAAAATGAAATTGCCATCATCTATCAACTGAGTAGTGTGAACCTGTGAGACCATATTAAACCTTTTTTCTGTTACAGAAATACAGATAAGTACAACATATTGGCTGACATAAGTTCTGACCTGTTTTTCTTTTCTAACCATGATTTCAATCAAGGAAGCAAAAAAAATATGTTTATTATCTATTGTAGTCCTACTCAGTAAAGAGGACACCGAGACAAAAGAGATTGACTTACAAAGTTGACAAGATGACAGCTTACAAAGTTAACAAGATGATATATAAGCTCTCTGAGCCTGACTATACATAGTGGTTTTGCCTGGGCAATGTTTTGGTAGCAGAGGGGCTACAAGGATGGCTTCTTTAAACAAAGAGCTGCCAGAAGCTTCACCTGTAGCTGATAGGGCTAATGCCAATCAGTTCCAAAATGGAACCCACAGCTGACCAAAGTGTGGTCAATTAGTGATGGAGTTAATGCAATTATGATTAATGTCTTTGAAAAGGAGAAGTTGCTGAGTAAATGCTGAGTAAATTCTTAAGCAGAAACAGGGAGTGAGAATATGAGAACAACATCTCTGCAGACTCCAGTGTCATTGGACATGGAGGGAAGAGGAGGTGCTCAGGCACTAGAAAAAAGATTTCCCATACTGAGGCAGACTCTGCCCCTGCAACCCAATGTGGGATCCACACTGGAGCAGTCTGTTCTTGAAGGACTGTTTTCCTGATGAGTGACCCATGTTGAGGCAGTGTGTGAAGACATGTAGCCCATGGGAAGGACTCATGCTGGAGACATTCATGAAGGACTGTCTTCCCACTGCTACAGTGTGGAATCCCTCCCACAGAACTGTGATGAGGCCTCCCTCTGAGAGGAAGCAGCAGCAAAGTCCATCTGCAATGAACTGATCATAACCCCCATTCCCTCTCCCCCTGTGCTGCTGGTGGAGAGGAAGTAGGGACCTGGGAAGAAGGGAGAAGTGAGGTGAGGTATTTTAAGATTAATTTTTTTATTTCTTATTTTCCTGCTCTGTTTTGATTGTTCATTACTAAATCAAATATTTTCTCTCCAAGTTGAGTCTATTTTGCCCATGACAATAATTGCTCAGTGATCTCCCTGTCCTTACCTCAATTTGCAAACCTTTCATTATATCTCTTCCCTGTCTAGTTTAGGACAGGGAGTGATACAATGACTTGGTGGGTACATGGCACCCAGCCAGGGCTAAACTACTGCACCGAATTATTAATTTCTCGGAATTTTAGCATGAGAGAATCATAGAATGTCCTGAGTTGGAAAGGATCCAGGAGGATCATTGAGTCCAACTCACGACTCCACACAGAGCAAGCTACAAGATTAACCCAATATCATAGAGCATTGTACAAAAATTTCCTAAACGCTAATAAGGCTGAGGCCATTATCACTTCCCCAGGGACCTTGTTCCAGTGCTTGACAACTCACTGTAGAACTTTTTCCTGATATTTAGTCTGAACTTTCCCTGACACAACTTTAAGTCATTCCCTGATGGTCTGTCACTGGACAACAGAGTCAAGAGGTCTGCATTTGACACTCTGCTCCCCCCACCATAAGGAAATTGTAGATAGCAGTGGGATCACCACTCAATCTCTTCTTCTCTAAATTGAATGAAGTTCGTTCCTTCAACCACTCCTCATAAGACATGTCCTTTAGATCTTTCATAACCTTTGTTGGAGGAGGTCATGATGCAGAGGATAGGCTGGCCTGACTACGATGACTACTGTTGAACAGGAGGATGTCCCTGTCCTTTTAGTTTTAGAGCTTTCCATTCAACTTTGCCACTCAAGTCCCTATCTTAAATCTTTTGACAAAATTTTATGTGTAACCATAACTCATTTCTATTATATATATATATGGATAGACAGGTTTTTTTTGTATAGATAAAACACTAAACATGCTAAAATCACTTAACCCAATAAGCAGCCAAGCACCATACAGCTGCTCTCTCAAATCCCTCTCCTCAATGGGATGGGGAGGAGAATTGGAATAAAATTGAGCAGTTCACTAACTAAAATGAAGTAAAAAGTAATAACAAAAATAATAAAATAATAAAAATTTATTGTGATAATGAAAAAAAAGAAAGAAATATAAAAAAAACCCAAAACCAAGCGATGCACCATGTAATTTCTCATCTGCCTATTCCTATCAACTCCCCTCAGCTAATATATGAGCACGTTTTTTAGTATGGAATAGCTCTTTGGGTAGCTTAGGTCAGCTGTCCTGGCCATACTCCCTCTCAGCTCCTTGTGCACCCCCAACCACCTCATTGGCAAGGCAGGGTGAAAAGGCCTTGATGCTGTGTAAGCACTGCTCAGCAGTACTCAAAAAATTCCTGTATTATTGTACATCCTTTTCAGAATAAACCCAAAACATAACCCTGTACCAACTACTGGGAAGAAAATCAACTCTATCCCAGTAAAAAAGAGAACAATATATATGCTTAATCTATATCATTTACATCATGCCCATGGATAGGTTTGCCTTTGCCTGAGGCAAGAATAACCAAGACAATTTCCCGAAGCATATTTTTTGTAGAATCATAGAATAGTTTCAGTTAGAAAACAGCTTTATAATCATTGAGTCCAACCCCTAACCTAAAACTACCAAGCCCACCAGTGGATTGGATGAGTGGACAGAGAGGTGGATCAAGAGCTGGTTGAATGACAGAGTCCAGAAAGTGGTGATCCATGGCACAGAATCCAGTTGGAGGCGTGTGGCTAGTGGAGTGCCACAGGGATTGGTTCTGGGGCCAGTCTTGTTCAACAACTTAATCAATGACCTGGATGAGGGGAAAGAGTGTACCCTCAGCAAGTTGGCTGATGACACCAAACTGGGAGGCCTGGCTGATTCCCCAGAAGGCTGTGCTGCCATTCAGCGGGATCTCAACCAGCTTGAGAGTTGGGCATAGAGGAACTTCATAAGGTTCAACAAGGAAAAGTGCAGATTGCTGCATCTGGTAAGGAACAACCCCATGCACCAGTACAGGCTGGAGGTTGAACTGTTGAAGAGCAGCTCTGCAGACAGAGACCTGAGAGTCTTGATTAATAATAAACTAAATATGAGCCAGCAATGTGCCCTCGTGGCCAAAAAGGCCAAAGGCATCCTGGGATGCATCAAGAAGAGTGTGGACAGCAGATCAAGGAAGATTCTTCTTCCCCTCTACTCTGCCCTGGTGAGGCCTCATCTGGAGTCCTGTGTCCAGTTTTGGGCTCCTCAGCTCAAGAGGGTCAGAGAACTGCTGGAGAGAGTCCAGCGCAGGGCCACCAAGATGATCAGGGGACTAGAACATCTTTCATATGAGGAAAGTCTGTGGGAACTGGGGCTGTTTAGTTTAGAGAAGACTGAGGGGGAATGTTATTAACATTTACAAATATATAAAGGGTGGGTGTCAGGAGGTTGGGGCATCCCTTTTTTTCAATGGTAGCTAGCAACAGGATAAGGGGTAATGGGATAAAGCTGCAACACAAAAAAGTTCCACTTAAATATATGAAAAAATATTTCACTGTAAGGGTGAGGGAGCAGTGTCACAGGCTGCCCAGAGGAGTTGTGGAGCCTCCTTCTTTGGAAGTCTTCAGGACTCGCCTGGACATGTTCCTGTGTGACCTGATCTAGGTTGACCTGCTTCTGCAGGGATGTTGGACTAGATGATCTCTAAAGGTCCCTTCCAACCATTCTATGCTTCTGTGATTCTAATCCATGTTACCAAGTACTATATCCACACATTTTTCAAATATCTCCAGGGACGATTGACTCCATCAGCTTTATGGGCAGCTTGTTCCAAAGAAAAAGTTCTTCCTAATTTCCAATCTAAATCCGCACTGATGCAACTTGAGGCAATTTCAGACCCGGCTCCTGCTTCCACTTTCCACACAGTGCCACTCCTGTCCATGTTCTCCGACCACTATCACTTGTTGCAATTTGCCCACAAGAGTCACAGGCCCCAATCCTTGTCCCTGTTCAGGCACAAAATGTTGGAGAGAGCACCGCCAGAGAAATGACAGACACCAATATGGTTAAGGTCATAACTCAGACTTTACTAACGAGCATCAGGCTTTTATAAGCAATAAAAAGCTGGCTTGATTACAATAACTCTAATTGATCTTTTTCTCTAAAGGGCAACTGTGCTTTGTTTTTGGTGGGTTGTTTTTGTTTTTTTCACAAGAAAAATGAAGTATCTCTACTATCTTATGACATTTCCTATCAGTGATCATTTTGCCTGGTAAAAAATCACTTTGAGTACTATATTTTCTGTTTGCTTGGGGTTTTTTTAAAATTATTGAATATAAAAAAATAAACAAATCACTTATTATATCACTTTCAGTTATTTTAGCTACATCATTGGCATTTGTACCATTTTTGCAGTACAAATTATTATGTCAAGCATAAAGTGACAAGACTTGACAGATCTAGTCTTTGGAAAATCAGTGAAATTTGCATTTGGATGCTATTCATCCACTGCAAAGTTTAATGTGTAACACAGACATGAAAAAAATAATTAGTAAAATAAATTTTAATATTTGTCCTCAAAATAAATATTTAAATTCTTATTGTCTGGAATATTATATTTTCCATAATCTTATTCTTGCAGTAAATCTACCTAGAATTTATTAGATTCTGATGATACATGAAATTTTGCTGATATCATTTGCATTAAAACATTAAGTCTGTTTTCGTTCTGTATTTATTTTTCTTAAAAAAAAAGATAGAAAATACAGTAAAAAAAAAAAAAATGGAATGTGACTCATGCAGAATATTTTCTGCATAGCCAGAACACATGTGATTACAGCAGAACATCTGCAGGCTTCCATTAGGTCAAGTTAGATTTACTAGCATGGAAAGATTTTCCACTGCAGTGATATGACACTGCAGTGATATGCCTTTATTTTATCACATTTCTGACTGAAAAAAGTGTATAAGCACTGATTGCTCTTCTTTTGATCTCTTAAACATGTTACCAAAAAAACTGAAAACAAAAAGCTGGCTTTTGAGGGTCTTTGCAATTACAGTTCTAGAGATGAAGGTCACCTAAGAGAAATGTTAATTAGACATGGGGCTATAAAAACGTTTTGAGCTCTTTAATTCTTGTCATAGTCATCTATTATAGAATGACCAAGATTAGTTTAATAGTTTTTGAACTAAAAAATATTGCAGAAAGCTAACCTTGGCCCTCATTTCCGTAATTAGATCTTGCATGTTGTGTATTATTTGGCAGATTCATTTGATTATTCTCTTTTATTTTATTTTATTTTATTTTTTTAGATCTAAAGCATCATCTAACAACCTGCATATTAACATTTCATTTCTTATCATATCTTCTTTCAAGTAGTCCTGTTATGGTAAAAATTACCTTTTCATAACTCATATTTCCCTGATGGTGTATTCCATAAAATCTTTTAAAGAGAGGAAAAAAAGCCTGGTCTAGGTGAACCTGTTTCTGCAGGGGGGCTGGACTAGATGATCTCTAGAGGTCCCTTCCAACCCCTACCATTCTATGATTCTATGATCAGGATTTAGGAGTTTTTCCTTGTCCTTGAAAAGCAGACAAGATACTTCTAATAGTTTTTAGTAAGAATTAATGTTTAACTGCTTACCTTGCTGCTATAAATGAAAAAGTTTTGTTTCTGTGAAACCACTTATTTTGAGCAAGATTTGGTGTGAGTATATCTTAGAACTAATACTACAAAGGGCATAATCTTGTAGAATTTTCTTTTCCATTAGCAACTTACTTTGGTCAATAGATCTAAGCAAGTAGCTCTGAATTCTTATGGTGTTTCAATTAAAAAATAAAACAAACAAAAAATTAAACAAACAAAAATAAAGCAAACAAAAATTAAACAAACAAACAAAAGATGCAAGGGCTAGTATTGCTTTAGGTTGCCACATGACTATTTCTTTGTATGTCTCAGGCAAAATAATAATTTGATGAAGTGATACTGTGTTTGGGAATGCAAAAGTGTTTGACTCTGGAACGTAGAAAGAGAATAATTTCTATGTTTCAAATCATCATGATGGAAAATATGATGGAAGCTTAAATCCTGTTGCAATCACTTATATGTTCTGACACATTAACGTATTGACTATGTTTACTTGTTTCTTAGTAGTACAATCATAAACAATCTCAAAAAGGCAAGAGGTTTTCTATTAATCTCAGTGTCTTGTATTCAATATTTCACATTATTAAAAAAATACATATGAAGTGTGATTATGTCAGTAGTGGCCTTTATGACTACAGCTAGATAAGAACAATGTGATTAGAATGGTAGGAAACATGAAATGGTATTAAATGAGGTGGAAACCCATACTAAAAAAGAAAGGAAAAGAACTCCCAAAACCCCAGAAGTAAATAAAGGAAACAGAGGAAAATTGAAAGACATCATGTTTGTTCTAATTTATACTGAGGTCTAGCACAGCATTTAGAGGAAGTTTGGGAAGATATAAAGTTTCATTTGAATACCATTCTGGTCACTCTAGTTAACAACCCTTCATAGATGTTTTGGGTTTCACCCAAGCCATCATACCCCGAATTCTGAATTTCTTTGTGGCAGCTCTCAAAAAGAGTATAGAACATATAATGACTTTCAGAAGTAAAACTACATCTGAATCTGAGTAATCCTTGCCTATCCTTGTCTAGACCCACAAGTTCTTTGTTATCTTTTCCCCATCCCACTGGGTGGGAGAGAAATGGATGAGGGGAAATCGTGACAGTTTACATTTCACAAAGGCTTTTAATTTTAATCTTGAGTGCCAGATACATACTAGTAAGAAATGTGAGCACTTTGAGTTGAGGTATTAATTTGTATAAAATTAGAAAAACATGTTTTCAAAATACAAGTTTTCAAAAGTAAAATTTTAAATAAAAAATGTTATAATCAGTAGATACAACTTTGCAGTGCTGTAGCTATGAGGTAACTCTAGGTTGTATTTACTACTTGTCAAAGTAAATTTTATCCTGTCTGAAAGTAGAAAATGTAGCATCAGGAAAATTGTCAACCACTCAGATCCCTTCTCACATGTTTGTTTATTTCTTTATATATTAAATATAACAGTTTTTATTTAGGATTACAGTGTTCAGGCAATAATGTAGTCTTCTGAAAAATGATAGGTGAGATCTGCTTCCTAGTAGAGTGGCACAAATTTGAAATGCCTAGCTTCAATATACAGGGAGTATAATTTATTCCTGAAATTGTAAGGCAAAGTTAAAAATTTGCTAAGAACATAAAAGTTTTAACTGAAAGGCATATCTTTTGCCTCACTCTTTATTTACTTTCCTGGAATTATCTTTGGAGATTATAGCTGTAGTTTTTGTGTGTCAGACACAGTAGATTATAAGTGTTTGGGACAGATGATTTCCAAGTCAGAATATCTACACCTCGGAGAAAGAAATTTTAAGTGCGTTTGTTTATTTATTTATTTGTATTTTAGCCTTTTTTTATTTTGTTCACTAGTATTAAGTATGTTTCTGCTTCATAGTATAAAAATATATCTTTCACAATATCTAATAAATTTAATGAGGTGAGTATTAAACTTGTTTAGATAATTAATTTATAGCAACATGCTTTACAATAACTTATCTCCTTAGAGATATTATATTAGCACATATAGGGAAACATAGAGGCAAAAGCGTGCATCACAGGCCAGTTGAAAAACCGTGGCAACCTCCTTTCCCTTCAACAAAAGCATGCCTATAAACACATGTTCTTTCAAGTGCCTGAACTGTCCACATGAGATGTGTCACTGAAATGTTGAAACATGGAAGAGTATATTCCATTAAATGTCATACTGCAAGCAACAGGCTGACATGAATTCTCATTAACTTTCAAGGTCAATTGGATTGTGATAAGTCGGTAAGGCAATTTATAACCTGTTTTAAATTATTTAAGACAAATACATGTATCCATTAAGAAATTTAAAAATACATCTTGATCATACTCTAATTAATTTGCACAATTTGCCCACTGATAATTGCTCATATTGCCCTGAAACTTTTATGTTGGACTTCAGCGTATATATTGTAGATGTCTAAGCAATGTCTAAACTATCCTTGTGATTTTATGAAAGAACTAATCAATGCAGTCATCAGAATTTAGAGAACTATTCAGCTTTATGTAAAATACAAAGACTTTTCATAGCAATGTAGCTCTCAAGACTTCAGTGACTGGGATCCACTAGCAATATGCAAAAGATAAAGATGCTGAGGTCAATCTGAAGTTAATAGAATTCAAGTTTTGTGTATCCCTTCTATTTAGCTAGGATTTTTAAATAGATCAAAAACTGATTTATATCAGCTTTCTTAACACTCTTAACAGAAATCTGACCCATTGTTTGCCTGAGAAGCAAGTTAGTAGAGCACCTTAGAGAAAACAAAATAACTTCAACAAATATGTAGATTCAAATAATGGGTAAGATTTTCAAAAGCCCTTAACCCTGAATCTACTCTGCTCATACGTCATGGTTTGACATGACAGCCTTTTCTGGTAAGGGGCTGTAAAGATGGCTTCTGTAAGAAGTCGCTTAAAACTCTTCCCAGCTCTGAGCCACATCCACTTCTGGAGCTGAGCCAAGTAGACACCGCCATGGTCACTTTTTAAGGAGAAGCTGGAAGAGGAGGTTTCTTCCTGTTTCTTGCTTCTTCTGTCTCTTGNTTTTCTGGGACCTCTGCCATCCTAATGAGGGTGGAGGTGAATGGGGGCACCGAGCGAGAGACTGTCTTCTGTGCTAGCAGGGCCAAACTACAACATTTTTGGTGCCCAACATGGGGCATAGACTGTGGTGCTTCTGTGATAGCTGGACTAAACCATGACATCCTATCAAATTTTTGTTGACATATTTGCATGTTACTTCCAAAAAGAATTTTCCCATGGAAAGTTTGAAACACCTCTTCTGACATTTTTATTAGTAATTTTCAAAAAGTCTCATTTTGCTTTGTATGAGACCCGTTTTCAGGTCAAAGTACATAAACAGTTTGCATTTTATATTAGAAACTGAAACAGTACATCACAATCCTTTTTTATACTTTTCAAAAAATATGTCATATTTTTACTTACTGGAACATTACATCTGCATCCAAAAGCAACAAATACACAGACCAATGCAATACTTATATAAGCAGTAAAGAATGTTAGTTAATGAAAAATGAGGAATGAAAAACATAGAAAGAGACTTTTAGACCTGTTTTGACTTGCTAAGTCTTAAAAATTTATCTCATTAGACTGCATTGCGAGAAGATTTACCTCCACAATTATGGACACAGAGCTGATAAAACAATTAATTATTCACAGTTATCTTTCAAGAGGAAATAAATGAAGATTAATTTTCCAATAATCTCAGAAGTAGTGTTTCAGATAATGTAATTATATTGCTTGATAATATTAGATTGAGTAACAATCACTTACACTGGTTTAGGACTGAAAATAATGTAAACATTCAGCTAGGGTCTCTATTACCTCCTGTGTGAATTGTGTCCTTCTCCAGGATGTTGATGGATGAGTCTCTGTTGGAACACTTTCCTATGCCTGTCTGAAATACACTTCCTTTGAACACATTATAGCCTCTTACCAGGCTATAAGTACCTTGCGCTCTGTGAAAAGTGAATACATCTTTCCAACTGCTATTTGGCTCTGATATGAAGAAATTACTGTCAAGGTTAATTATCACATTCAAAATCAGTTCTCACCTGAAGGCTTTCCAAAATGTTTTTGAAGTACCAGAGAGATTAATTTGCCAGCCAAACTATGTGGTGTGCATATAGAATAGTAAAGAATTCATCATGTACATAAGTTTCTAAATTTTGTTTTGAATGTAAAAATATTAAGGCATATAATTTCAGCATTTGGAGTTACATATGAAAGACTACTAACAACCCAAGGAGCTAAAGATTTATAACTAAAATGCTTCTGAAAACATTCTACCAAACCAAATTGACAAACACTTGCTCTCAGCCAGTTTCTTTTGCATTACTTCCTGTTGTTATCGTTCTTTACTTAACATAAACTTAATAATATATCGCTTGGTTCCATTCATTAACTTTCTCTGATTTGATAGAATCAGAATTATATTAAAATACAGAGAAGAATACAATCAAATTCTCATAATATCTAAAGCAAAAAGGATCCATATTTTGATTTAGAAAAAAAAAAATCCAAATATTTTCAAGCCTGGCATACAACTTCCTTGAAATAAAGTTATTGGAATACATACTTCCACTGCATTTTTTTTGTTGCTCTCATAAGCCAATTGATATACTTCAAAAATTTCTATTTCTTGTTTTGAAGAACGTATCTAACATGATAAGTAAATTTCTCCATATGACATTTTTTACTTCAAATGCTTAATTCAAAATTAACTTTTGAATAATTTCCATAAACATATTCAAAATACATGTTTAATATGACAGTGCTAAAACTATCTCATGTTTTGAACTGTCATCAATTTGGCTGTAGTGATATCTCAATCCTAAGACAGAGAATTTCCTAAAAAAATGACATTAAATACGTTAAAGTTCATCCAACTGCAAAGGACAATCTGAATAGAGTATTGCATGAGCATTAGGGTGGAAATGAGTTGCACTGAACACAATATGAATATGTGGGTGCTGACGCGTACACAGATGCTGCAATAGTTCTGAATCACACTCACAGTTCAAACAAATAAGATGCAAAGCAATATAGGCTGAGCAGTGTAGACAGTTGTAAATTGTAAAATTCATTGTGTGGCAACCTATAAGCTATAATGAGGAGTTGTAAATTCTAAATTCTCCAAAGAAATAAGGCAAAGAGACTATATAATTCACCTTCAGTAAAAAAACTTTCAACACATCTCCAAGTTGTGCTATCACATGGAAATTGTTATAATTTTTAGAAACTTAGTAAGCACAATTGTTACTGGAGTGAGCACATACAATCTTTTAATTCACAGTGATGGTACATTTTGTTTTCGAGAGGAGATGACATTATGCTGCTTTGATTTCACCTTGTCATCAGCTTTCACTGAGATTAGCAGATTCCATCTGAACACCTAAATAATGGAGAATGTTTATGAAAATACTGTCTGGAGTATCGTGCTTCAATTTAACACAAATTTGATCAAATTATTTTCAATGCTCTTGGTACAGACCACTGCACAAAAGCAAATTGCTGAGGCAAGAGGAATGGAAATGGGTGCAGGGAAGAGAGACCTGAAAGGATGTTAGCCTTTCTGTGCTTCATTGCTCTCTGACCTCACAAGCCACAGCTCTTCCTCTGTCACTTACAATAACTAAATTTCTGTAGTCCTTCCATTCCAAAACCTACTTCCAAGTAATTCTGAGAACAATAAATTACTCTAATTAGACCTTTCAAGATTTGTCTCTGAGCAATCAAGACATTAAAAAAGGCTAATATGATCAACTTACAAATTGGAGATTTTTCAACTGATGTTATAACAGGATTTTGTTGTTTATGAAATTGAACAGTAAAAAAAAAAAAAGTTTAAACTTAGATAACACATGCCAGACATTTAGGCTAAATTTATGTTTATAGCAAACCTGAAATACTGAATTTTAATGTTGAAAACAGATCCAGTTAGTCTGGCTGTTCCCTATCCAGGAAAACTAAGCTAGAGCCCAAATCAGAATTTTCTCTTTTTTCACTTAAGTTTTGCTTTGAATGTCATCAGCTCATTGTAGCACAAGTAGGATATCTATAAAGAAATTAATAACACAAGTAACAATGTTTAGTGTTGGGTTATCTATTGCTAAGCTCCCCATAGACATTTTTTCACTCACTTCCGGTGATGTGCAGAAGAGAATTGCAAGGTTAAAAGTAAGGATCTCATGGGTTGACAGAAAGATAGTTTAACAAGGAAAGGAGAAGCTGGATGTGCAAGCAAAGTAAATTTAGGAACTCATTCACCACTTCCCACTGATGCACAAGAGTTCAGCCATCTCCAGGAAAGCAGGGCTCCAACACCTGTAATGGTTACTTGGACAGACAGGTGTCCCAATTCTGAATGTTCCCTCTCTATTTTCCTTTCATAATTTCCTTTGCTGAGCATGATATCACATTGTATAGAATATCCCTTTGTTCAGCTAAGATAGTTTTTTATTAGTGTATTCCACTTTCAAAGAATGAAAATTATCTGGACAATCTTCCCAATACATTTTTGAGTGGTATATTATTTATTTTGTTGATACAAAAATAATAATTTTTTAAGAATTACATTCATATTTGGAAATAAAATCAAAAGATTTTTTTTAAAAGCCAAAATATTGTTCTCATGAGTATTTCATTCAGTAGTAGACTAACTTTGGAACAAAGGATTTATAGTTCGAGATTTACAGAGGTTTTGTGACATTCCACATCTGTTCAGATGTCCTGTAGTGTGAATGATTATTCTGCAAATCATGCCCCACTGAGAAAATTTTCTACAAAAAGGACACTTCTTTTGAATGATTACTTTTAGAGACAACCAATCTATGCTGGATACACAAACTCATGCTGCATCAGTGGAGTAGTTCTACCTCCTATGAGACCTATAGAATATTGTATTTGGACTATTTCTATAGTCACATCAATAGAGTGTTGTGTTGCATGATACTAATCAAATCCTGGGAAATAATTGTTATTCGTTTACATTTTCTCAGATGTCCAATGTCTTATTTTGCCTGTATTTATGTTCCTTGATATTTGCCTAGGTGGTTACCCATCTTACTTTTATTGGAGATTAAAGACAACCATACATTAATATTGAGTAGCAAAGATTTGTGCTTTTTTTTTCTTAATATCTAATTTAATAGAGGAAGGAACAAGTCAGACTAACCATGTATCTAAAATCTGAAGAGCGTGGTAGCATATCTAAAAAAAAAAAAA
>WBNH01008060.1:65698-122912 GCA_013401255.1 Urocolius indicus | reverse complement strand
CCTGGCGCCGCTCCGCTCCACCCTCTGCCGCGGCCGCCGGCTCTCGGGCGCTGCCCCTTGCACGCTCCCCTCCCCGCGCCCGCCCCGCCGGCACCACAGCGCCGCCCCCAGCGCCGCCCCCGCGCCCGGCAGTGTTCTGATTTTTAACGGGAAAGCTGCAGAAGTTGCAGGCGGAATCGCCGTGACGTGGTTTGGGCGCGTGTTCCCCTTTCTGCACTCTTGCCTTTCCTTTGTTTTCATGCCTCGAATCCCGAGTTTCTTAATACTTGGCCTCTCTGCCCCAGTCCTTCCCTGCCTCCGTCCCCGCCCCCCCGCAAGGCCGCCAGCATATGAAAACAGTGCCGGTTTCTTCAGCACTAAGTCTTAACTTTGCAAGACATCGTTCACCCCGCTTCTACTGACTGCTGAGGTCAAGGGCACTAAGCAGGCAAATGTCACAGCACCTTTCCTTTGCAAAGTGGGCCAAGCAGTGTGAAAAGCAGCAGCAGCCAGAGTCCACTGACCCGCGAGGCATTAAAGCGTGAACCCTTTCTTACCCAACCAACCCCCCACACCAAAACAACAAAACCACAACCAATCAACCAGAAAACGCCCCAAAAACCACAGCACACAACGTCTCAAATTGTGGTTCAGTATTACAATGTATATTTATGTGCAAAACTCACCATTTACACAATGAAATACAAACACGTGCCAGGGGTTTCAGATACACAGCCAGCTCACAAAAATGCTGCAGATCTCTGCGTGTATGACACACGTGCTGCTCCTGACACTTTCCTCACCTGCCTTATGTTACACCACCCTGAGACCCCCAGACCCGGGAAGAACCCCTGTCCCTCCAAAGACAGCAGCCCTGCTTGACTGAGGCAGGGTGCACGGTGTCACCCATGGCATCGGCTACCTTGGACAAACCCACAGAACACAAGACATTTAACACCGTTTCATCTTTGCATGTGGAGGACTGACCTCACATCTCACCTACAGGGTAACATAATCATCAAACACAACACGTTCTTCAGTCAGAGACCTATTTTGACGCTGTTGACAGACTACAGGACAGAGTTAGTGTTCACCTCACTGATACATTGTATCATCTGCTAACACAAACAGTATCTGGGATGGGTGCTGTCAAATCCCTCTACAAACCTACAACACTGCTCAGGTCAGAGTTCCCTATTGACCTCTCCCGCTTGTTTTCTGCAAGCAGCCTGAACCAGCAGACTAACATGCTTTAATCCTAAACTAGGTTCTCTACAGTCTTTCTCTGCCCCTTCTCTACGTCCTTGTCTTTCGACTTCCTCCTCCAACCCCCCCCCTAGTTCTGTCCCGAAGGATGCATATAAACAATAATCCAGGTAAGAGCACATCAAGTTCAGATAAAGGCACTGAAATCACCAGTGCCAGCGTTACAGTCTCCTTACAGGCAACGCAAAGTTTCACAGGAGCTCTCCTGTAACGGCAAAAGAAGAGAAACCATGGAGACTTTTAATGCAATACTCTAAAACCAGCAAGAGATTTATTCTTGTATATTAAATGTTAAAAATCACATGCATAATTATAGAACGCTTTATAGTTAAAAAAATATCTCGAAAACCAACCCTGACAGTTTACCTGCAACTGCTATAAAATTTCTATGATATATATATATATATGTATAAAAACACGGCGATTTTCTGCAATTACAAAAACTAGGGAGGGATGCAATCATCCACGTAATGATGAGTCAACTGATGCCCTGCATCACACAACCCTGTGAGCTGAGCGCCGGTGACACGGCCCACCCCAGCCAGCTCACCGAGACACTCGTCCAGCCCGCGTGTGTGTGGATCAAAACGACAATTGTCAAAAAGACAATAACTTTTGCACGCTACAGCCAAAGACCTGCAGAAGGGCCACAGTACAATATGTTTCATTGGTGTCTGTGGCACAAGAAATGGAGCCTTAGGGGCTGGTGGGGGTGTTCTGTGGCCAGCCGCGTGTGAGGCTTGCAGGTTTCGTCAGCAATGCTGCGAGTGTCTGCACGTGCTCGACTGGGCACCTGTGGCTTAAGGCCTGCTTTAGCTCCTAAGGATGGCAGCCCACAGAGATGCTTTCAACAGTTAACCAGGAACAGAAGTTACGTGGTGAGTCGCTGGTTTTAAGGAGCCGGGCCGTCGCTGTTGTGAAAAATGGCCCCGTAGGGATCGCTGTTGATGCGCTTGTAGACAAAGTGGAAGACCTGGGGCTGCGGGCGGCTGTGCAGCTCCGCCTTAATCTTCTGAGGGTAGGTATCCTCTGTCAGCCGCTGCCAGGTGTCATCAACAAAAAGAAACAGACTGTAGTCTTCTGGATTGTCCACTTTGAACTTCTCCGCGCAAAGCTGGCACACGTCCTCCGTAGTGATATACGGCCTCACCAGCAGGGTCTTGCCCGTACACCCGCTGTTCACTTCCTGGAATGCCACACGGAGGTAATTCTGCACAATTGAGAAAACAGCCATCAGAAGTGGGAAGAACAAAAACTCAGCCTCGGATATCTAGAGTCGCCAACAAACAGCAAGCCTCTCCACGATGCAGTTGTGAAATACACACCAGTGCTTTCTGTACGTTACAGTCAGCCTGAGAATTGCCATCTAGTTGGCAAAACTGCACGGGCATAGCAGGAATCCATAAGCCGACATTCCCCCTTCCTCAGCCCACGTGCTGACCCCGCTAAAAGTGAACAGACACAGCCTTACAGTCATATGGCAAACACCAACGGTTGCCACGGGATTTGACATGCGGCTTTACCATGAAACAAACCACTGTGGAGCAAAACCGGTATTTGAGGCAGCACACCTGAGAGATGCTGCTGCTGCTGGCTGGCTCAAGGCTATAGCGCAGACGCTTCACCTCACCTGCCAGATGAAAAGGAAAAAAAGCAAAGCCTCTGCCAGCAACACACAAGGGAGTTCATCCGCAAGGCACCGCTCAACAAGCTGTCTGCACTCCTATGCTGCAGTGTGCCAAAGGTGACCCATCCTCACATAGCTGTGACTCGTTCACCATGTTAACTGCTGGCAATGTGGCCTCTGAGCCTGATGTAACCAAGTCGTGCCTGATGGCATTTTCCTTCTCTAAATAAGGCTTAGAGGGATGCTGAAAGGAAATTTACTCTGCAACATTAGAATAATGCTGTATGATCTTGGGGCAAAAGCTGGATCTTTTTAATCTGTTGAAACTGACACGTGCCCACAGCTGGTAATACGAGTAACTCTAAAACACCCCTTACAAGGAAATGCAGTTCTACCTTTCAAAAAAGCATTGAAAAAACAGTAAAATTAAACAAGGAGGGGAAAAGCTAACTGTGAGGAAGACCCGTGCATTGACTGAGCTGGTAACCACGTTTGCACGCTGAATAAACACAGCGTGGTAAATTGCAATGCTAAAGGGTCACATCTTGTAAAAACAAGCTGTTAAAAGCTAAGACTGAGAAGAACCTTCCTATGACACGCTGAAGCTTTGCAACAGCACTTAAACCGCCAGGACTGAACCTGACCGAACAGAACTAATACCTTTTTTTTTACCCTTCATGAGAAATTGATGAAAAAATAATCCGTAGGTAAGGCAAAACACACAAGTTTTCATTTCTAATGTAATCACTACACAGAAGACCTTTTTTAAATGTGTGTGCCTGAAGCATAGGCTGAGTTTGTGCAAATGCCTGTCACTCAGACTAGGTATCAAAATTATTTATGCAGTACCACAAATTTCTATTGAATCATCTTCAAAATAAAGGATTTTTTTTTTCCTTTTCCATCCTTTTGAGAGAGGGAGGATGAAGGGCTTCCAGAGCCCAAAGGCTGATAAAAGCTGTGAGCCTGCACCATCACAGATATGCTGCGATGATACTGTGGGGTTCCATGTCGGAAAAACGAGACGAGCTAAAGCTGTGTTACATGTTGGTTGAAGGGAAGAGCCTTAATTTCAGGACTGCAGGATGTGGAGAAAGGAGATGTACAACTGGCATTCTAAGCAAGCAGCAAAATGCTTGACTTTGTGGCAGGCATTGCCTGGAAGTGGTTTAATCTGACTGACAGCGGAAGGAGAAGCACTGGACACACTCAGGGCCAGATCTTCCCCTGCATCTTCCCACATCTGGCCACAGAACTGGCTTGGTTGAAGTCCTTTCGTTGAGGAAGAGAACGTGAAATGGAAAACAAGATCCTGTTGAAAGAATCCTCTGTCCTTCAGTGATCCAGCAGAAAGACAAGGTGATGAGTTTTCCTGTTAAAAATGTAGCATTTTGCTAGAAAAGACAAAGAGTGAAGGTGTTTGAATCTGACACCTGTCTACAGGTAAGCAGAATATAAGGTGGATCTCAGTAAGGTGGGACAGCTTTGCACACTGGCCATAGTTTGGAATGTCAGTTCTCCTCTTCCTGAGTGAGGCAAATTGTACAAGACCACTTCCAGCTCCTTCCTGTTCAGTGCTGTGCTGTAGCTGTTTGTGTGGACACTGATAAATCAGAAGAACCCTCAACTGAGAGGTTTCATTACCTCCTGATGACCCCGCACCTTCATTTCTCAAACTCTTAACTAAACAGAATCTAACTGATGGTTGTCATTAGCCTCTCTGGCGACTTTGTGCTGTGGTGTGAACTGTAAATAACTGAACGCGAAGGAGTAAATCCATTCTTCACGATTCCAACATCATCCTTGCTTCAGTCCACAAACTGATGCATCAGAAGAGAGAATCAACAGCATACTATATGAAAGACATGCAGGTCTGGTTTTAAAAGATGAAGTACTCCCGACTTGTTATTCTTCCTTTGAAGTTACTGCTCTACTCTGAAAGAGCAGTAAGAAACGAAGGGGAGGGGAAAAACAAACAAACAAACATGAAGACATCCATAGTATAGAAATCTAACCCTTGCTTAAACTTTAAAGCTGTGGGCAAGCTTTTCTTTCACCTCTCCTCCTGCTGTATGCCACCTTTAGCTACTGGGAAGCTGTGCTGATGTGTAACACTGGAAATCTGGATTTGTATGTCTTACTGTTACAAACATGAAAGAACTTGAATCTAAGATTCTAAGGTTCTCAAAATCTAAGTTTGTCCTTGCTCTGCATGACTTAGAAGAAAGGATGGGAAAGGTCTATTGTTTAGTGTTTTCTTTGTTATAGGGTTTGATAATGATGGTCTAAAGTGCCAAAACTTCAAGACTGAGGCCAATTTGCCAGCCACATTCTCAGCGCTGCTTCACTCCACTCACCTTGTGGCCCCGAGGGAATTGCTATGAATCATATCTCTCCAATGGGGATTTCCCACACCAGAATCATCCCGTTTTTCACTTCAGCCCCAAGCTCTACCTGAAAATCATCAACTGAAGGTATCGTTCTGTTAGTTGTCCTCCTCTTGTGCCACTGCCGGAGGGTATCTCTGGCCTCTGAACTTAGCAGTCGGGCAGCTTGTTCTTCCTGGAAGTTCTTGATCAGTGAAAGTGCTCCATATGCACTTGTCAAGTAATAGCCTCCTGTGAGGGAAGTAAAGGAAGAGCTTTTCAGAGTGGTCACAAACACCATACTTGTTCCAAGTGGTCACACACACACACACGTGCATGCACGTGTATAGTAAAGTCCCTGTACTCTATTGACAAAGTATTTATAGATTAAAAATCTCAGCTCACAGACCTGCAAAATACTGAGTGGTGTCTTCTCAGCTGCTAAGAGACATGCAGTGGTTGCATGCACTCCATATCAACAAGTGGTGCAGCCGTATCTAACTCTGGGTCTGCTAGTGCTGGGGATAGCTGGTTACTTAAGTGACTAGTATCCCTCCCTTTACTCCTAACTGTTTGTAAACAAAGTTGGAAGATGAGTTGTCCTCTAAATTTCATGAGCAGTGATTTGTTTTCTTTAAGTGTGGATGGAATAAACACAGCGTTTTAAACAAAGTAAAAGACCAAGTAATTGGCCTCAGTCTTGAAGTCTTGGCACTTTAGACCACCATTATCAAATCCATCACTGTTCAGGAACTTAAAGGCAACCACCCTTAGTGACAATAAAGCAACAACTGAGGGTGTGATTTGTACCATGGAAGCATCTCAAAGACTTTGCTTTTGTTTTTAAAAGGAAGACCATGTTTGTCACCTTTTTAGCATCCCTGTGATGTCCAACTAGTCCAAGAGGTGATGTGTACAGTGCTCCTTACCTCGCCTTTATTATGTGAATGGAAAAGGAATTAAAGCCACAACAGAGCTGCTGATGTACAAAAGAAGCTGTAGGTCACAAAGGAAGGGGTGTCTCAACAGCTGGTAACAGTCCTCAACAGGCAGCAGAAATAAAAGACACCCTGTCATGTATTTCTCTCAGGGTTTTTTTTTTAAGAACACTATCTGAGTGTCCAACTGAGAGGCAGCACAGCTGAAAAACACCTTCTAAGCTCAAAGTAGTATTTTCTGTGTTACTGACAGCATCCTCTTGGCCTTTTAACTTTGCAGTGATTTCAATACATAAAACACAAGCAAGACCCATGAGGCAAATTCGACAATATATCACATTTGAACTGCACAGTCCCAGAGCACTAAACAACTTTTCCTGTTCAGCTGGTGACAAAGACAGGGCCAACCAATGGATGGACAACTTTTGCTGCATTAGAAACAACATGATTTCAGAGTCCAGGAAATGTTTCTGCCTTTCAAGCGTGTTAGTGATCGCCAACTTCACATCTCAAGTATTTTCTGTGCTAAGACTCCTGGACAACGTACTAGAGGATGCTCAGTACCCAAAGCACAGAACAGGTTACTGCCAAATTGGAGGAATCTTGGCCTGGTTTTCTCATGCACATGGGGCATGTCAGAAGACACTACCACTTCAGCAAGCCAAGACATAGTAGGAATGGAAAACACACATAAGCTCACAGTTGAGTTTGGTCACAAGAACCACCTTTAAACTTACTCATAGACAGCTAGGCTCTGGGGCCTTTCAAGGGCTTGCAAAATATCTCTTTGTCAAAAACGCCACAGAAAAGGGTGAGATTTTCTTGCCTCTAACAGACTTCAGACAGTGTTCAGCAGTGCCCTAGGAAACATACTCCTAGGGCTCATAAAAATACTTTGTGAGAAGTAAATACTGGGAGGAGGTGTGAAGATGGGAGGGGCGGGCAATATTCCTCTAGCATTTCCTCTACAGGTGCAGAGGATGCCCCCAGAACTTTTTACAAAGCATCTAACCCATGTCCCACCACGTGTCTCAATTTCACCAAATGCTGAGGCCCTATAAACACTTCTGGGATGTTTTCAGGCACAGGATAACCCCATTTGCCACTTGCATGGTGCACGTGTTTGCTTGCTAAGTCATGACGAGCCCTCCTCCTTCTCAGCTGAAAGAACCTCTTTCCTCAAAAGGCAGTATACATCAGTAGATTCCCTGGTCACTCAAGCTTGTGCTCTGCAAGCTAACCAGCTTTCTCTTACTTTAAGGTGGAAATAACGATAAGATTCTCATTACATTTACAACGTTGCTGACTTGAGGACTCGCCTTGAAAGGATTTCCACTCAAACAAGGTTAAGAGTGGCAGTACTATGAGGAAGAATCCCCCTTTCCCTAGTCCTCCACCCAATTCCAATAGAAGTAAATAAACAGATTACCTTCTCCATGCAGCAAAGATGGATCCAGCAGTTCCATCATGTATTCGATTTCAGTATCCAGCTCCAGCATGTCACACTGGGCCAGTACATAAGTCAACACAGGCAAGAAGTCATCGGCTCCATACAGCCTCCCTGGGTTGAAGGGAAGACAGACAGTGATAGACAAACCAGAACCTTTTTCCAGTTCCAGTGTTTGAAAGGAAAGCACCATTTTGCTGCCTCACCAACCAGTACTGTCATTTATTTCTCTCTTTGTGTTACTCCAGAGCCTTCCCTTACTGATGTGCAGCCAAGAGAATGTTATCTGACGCTGGCTGGACAGAAGATCAACACCAGCTTCACCCTCTACTTCTAACAAGCACAAATCATGACAGACACCTTGAGACGTGCAAGAGAATTCAGACTGGTCTTGCCCTGGCATCAGTTCAACTGGTGAACTCGTTAACGGCCACCACACCAGTCTGGCCTCACCTCCACCTGCGCTTTGAGCACTGGCTAAGAGGTGATGACTGGACATTTTATCAATGCATGCAGGGATGACATCCGCTTTCTCGTAGGATCCAGTCACAAATACCAGTCTCCGAGTCTCAATCCCAGCAGAGAAGCCTGAATATAAAAGCCCATGAGATTTGACAAGAAATCTCAGGTCTTTTTTTCAAAAGAGCACAATTAAAAACATCAGTGAGCAAAACCTCATGTAATTCTCAGCCAGCACCAACAGTAACAGCAGCGCACAGCTAACATGCAGAGATTACACTGCTTCTAGGTCTGTCTGTGCTCCACTCAGTTTTATTGCATTTAAATCCAATAAATATTGCGTTCTCCTGTACAGAAAATGCTATGTGGCTAAATCTCTGGCTCTGGCCAAACTGTAGCACTGGTGTGATGGTCACTTAAAACCATGAGCAGCAGGAGCCAACTTAAACTTTGGTGAAACTCTGGATGACTGAAGGGCTGATGCACTCAAACATCTGCTGGCTCAATGACACCTTTCACAAGCTTTACCTGACAAAACAAGGCAAACCAAGGAGCACTAACAACACTTAACCAGCAGCTGCTTATCCGTATTTTTTCTTCTGCATGTTGGAAATACCTTACTCAATACAGTAACAGAGTATAGGGAGAAAAGTTTACAGCACTTCAGGCCAAGATTCTTCTGTTTGTTTTAAAACGCAGGACTTTGCACAGAAAAAATGAACTGGGCAGGAGTTTGGACCTAAATCTTGCAAAAGTCCCTGTGAGTCTTTCTTTAAACAGCCACAGGCTCTCACCATTCATCTCAAATCTCAAAAGAAACCATAGGCAACTCGATCAGGACCAGACCCAGCTGCACGTTCGCTTTTGGACTCTTGCTGCAGTGTACAAACAGATGTTACTTCTGTTCCAAAACCATGAAATAAAATGTGCAAATAACAATATTCTGAAGCAAAGCAAGCCCAAACTTTTGGATCAGAGGCTGCTTTCCTCCCCACCCATTAACACTGAGCCCTTGTAGTGGCCACGCTATTGAATTACTATGTATTTATGTATATAAATACAGGGTGTTACCTCTATTACAATTTCCAGAAAAATACTCATTTAGAATCAGTGTCAAAGTCAAGGCTCACGAGACAGCCAACTTCAAAAGCCTACAGTTAAGCAAAGCTGTTTTTTTTTTCAAGCTGCTCCACAACTCTGCAACACACTGAATTTGTCAAGACGTGCTGCCAGATGCGTCAGAGATGTCAGTAAAGAAGTGGAGGGAAAGAATCCCTCTCAAAAGAGCAAGGAGATGCTACGAGAGCTCCAGGAGGAGCCATACCTGCAGCACCAGGCGGTCTGATTTCCTCCCCCCAAAGACAACCCCAGGTTTGGAATGTCAGTGAACTTGAACCGTGAGAAGCGCCATACCCGAGTTATTCTCCATCACCGTGTAAATCAGTTTGCAAACTCTCAGCAGCAGCATGACTTTCTTTTCAGGTGAATACATTTTCTGCATGGTCATGAACTTGACCTTAATCTTTTCGACATCCACGAAGTCTGGTGTTGGAACAAACACGCCCAGCTCCTGAGGATTCCTCTGCCGCACAAGCTGCAGGTTTTCCTTCAGCTGTTTCCAAGAACCATCTGCGGTATGAAACTCTTTCAACATTGCTTCAATGTGGCCCTTCAGCGGCTTCAGAATGCACTTGTGCATGGCCTTCTCCAGGACAACATCTGCAACAGCAAAACACAAGGCCAGTTGACTTCCTCTTCTACAGTAGAGCCAGTATTAGTACAACCATTCCCAAAAGAGACACTGTAGAGCAAAACCTACTTGCTGAGGCATATTTATTGTGCAAGCCGAGTTTCCAGATGTTCATTAACAAGAAAACAAAAGGCAGAACAGAATCTGTATTCCGTTTTCATTTAAGGCAACGTGGTAAATGCAAAAAAAAACCAAAAACCCACAAATACAGCCTACAGACCAAAAAAAAAAACCAGAATCCCCCCCTGCCCCCCGAGCTGTGGCTCCACTTATTGTTTTCTTTTGTTGGCCAAAAGTCTTTAGGTTTTTATTTTACTTTGACTTTAGACTTTAACTCCCAAACTCTATAGTAAAACACAGCCAAATTCATAACTGCTTTGGCATGAAATCCCACCCTTTTTGCATTGTTTCTACCAGAAACTATAACTCATGCAAGGTCTCCTAAAGCTTGGCTCAGCTTTATGAAGATGTCTATGAAGCTGGACCGATTGCGGGCTTGAAACTATAAATGAAAACCATGCTGTGCTTGTGCAGTTTCAGATTTCATCATGCAAGCTTATATCCAGCTTTGTCATCAAGTCTGAGGTTCTTTGTTTGGCAATAGTGTGCACGTGGCATGAAAACCACTTAGGCGTTTTCTTTATTCCCATTCTGCTCCCTTTTCCTCGGCAGTCGTTTCCCATTTTCCACATAGGGATCACATCAACAGAGACAGCGCTTTTCTAAACGTCTTCTCTGCAAACCTTTACTTTATAAGCTCATTTCCTCCCCCACTCAGCATCCCTGTGACTACATAGGTTACATTAATAATTAGCTTGCACTATTTGTACCACAGTGAACTCCCACAAGCTTAAAAGGAACTGGGGACCTCCCTTTAGCCTGGTCACTGCACCAGCACTCTGACGGTGGGGCAGGACCAAAGTCTAGAGCAGGCAGATGTTGTAAGGATGGAGAACAGCAAGAGGGGGAGACTGTGTCACTGCTAGATCACATATTTATAACCAGTTACCAGTGGACAGTCCTGCTACTAGTGGTGACTCATTAAAGCTCCATAAAGCTCATGCCCTTTCCAGCTTCTTTCCTGGTTGTTTTCATAGACCACAGTCTCTTTCTCCCCACACTACCCACTTGGTAGAGCCTCTCAGCCAGCACTGACATCCTTAACAAACCCAGTTAGGAAAGCAGAAGCAACGCCCTTCTGCACAGTGACAGAAACTGCCTCTCCCTACCCTCAACAAAATTATCTTTTCACCAAGAAAACTGCACAAATCTCACCCATGTTAGCTAGCTAAATTTCTGGAGAGCACACATGGTTCCTTGCTAGCTTCACTGAAGATAACCTTTGGGGTTTTTTTTTATTTGACAATTCAGCTTACTTTATTTTATTTCTACTGCCTGATCAGTTTTCTAGACGGCAGAAACACCAATTACCTTGCTTGTAACTGGAACACCTCTGCAGTTCGCATTCCAACTGCCTGATCTTGTTAAAGTCAAAATGAAAGCAGTCAGTGCTGCCAAACGTTACATTAAGCAAGAGAACTCTCTAGTCTTGTGAAAGTTTAACTCCCACAGACTTCCACTGTAAGTTCTGCACATGAATAGCTAGTGTCAACCATCCTTCATCTCAGTAAAATGGGGTCATCCCCACAGCAAGGTCATGCAGAGATCAAGAAACAGTGAAGTATTCCACGTAGATGCTCATGGGCCTTGGTGTGATAATGAGGGAGCACTCCACCAGGGATGGGAGATGGCAAGCTCGGTATCCTTCTGTGACTGATGCCCTGCAGGCTCCAGGCTGGAGCCGGTTCAGCTCCTGCCTGCACTGTCAGCATGGAGGAAGCTGCAGAAGCAGTCCCTTCCCAGGGGCGACAGGAACTCAATGCTGCCAGGAGGGAAAATTCCTCCAGAGAGCCATGGTCCTTGGTTGGGGCCAGACTCCTTGTCTGTAGGTGAGATGTGGAAGCCTCAAGCCTTCTACCCTCAGCCCTTGGTAAGTTAGTGTCACTCCTGCAGCTTCCTGTACAGAGGAACTGCACTGCGTTTTTACAGCTGCGCAAGAAGGTGAGGAGTCCTTCCTTCATAGCTGCAATTCAACACAGTCTCCAAAAGCACTGCCTGGGAATTGCTTTGAAATGTACTCAGCCACATTCCACAGCTTCTCTGGGAACTTAAATCGATTTGAATCAGCGGCACAGAGGAAGAAAGCAGAAAACTCATGGCTGTGCTCAAAGCTCCACACAGGGTCCAAGTGCTTATCGCTGAAAGTTGTTCCTAGTGGCTTTCCTACTGTTAATGTCATTGGGGAAAAAATACATAGGATGGGGATATTTAGTAAAGCATCCTTCAGTGCTGTTCAGTGACCACATTATAGCTAATAGGAGACAAATGAAATAAAGGACACATAGCTTTGACTCCAGAGGGACACTAGCTGCCTCAGCTTGGTAAAGGCAGACAGAGAGAAAGCTTTTAATGCAGCATGTTTGCACAGGACCAGTCAGCAAATGGGGAAGTGACTCAGATGTGACAGCGTGTCCAACATTTTTGCTGTCTTAAAAAACAGCATCAGTGAAACAAAAGCACAGCACTAAAAAGAATAGCTAGACAAGACAAACCCAAAACAACACACAACCTTTTCTTCTCCCTTAAGAATTCTCAGCACAGACATAACAACCACGAAGTTTTACCCTCAAATTAAAGACTGGTGAACTCTAGCAAGCTGATGAGGCCAACAACACAGCCAGACCAAAAAGGACGCTCCTTTTTTTTTTTTTAAACTGTCAATAATTAACACCCATTTATATCCTAATTAATATAAACCTACATAAATATTTACCTTATTATTAAAGCCTAGAAGGAGGGCACTTCCAGTGACCTACATCTCAGACCAATATTCAGTGCCACAAGACACCCAACAAGCATGTTTAGGACCAGATCATGCAGCTATTTACCCCTTCTTCTGAACTGACCCTTTCAGAGAAAGGTGTTTCTGGATATGATCCCACAAAACAATTCCCGGCCAGCAGCAGCTTTTACTGTTCGATCTCTAATAACCACAAAATAGTAGGGGAGGGTCTCCCAGGCAAATTTCTGTCTCAGCTGTGCACTGAGCACTGGTCCTTTGCTTTAACACATCCATACACTTCTCAAGATTCAAACTGGCAATGAACATTCCTGTTTACTCCAGCATATGCGAAGTGTTTTGAAATATCCCCCCAGGACACTTAACACTCCAAAATCCTGAAGAGTATCTGCTTTGGTTCTGCTTGTGGGTTTGTTTTTTTGAGATTTTTTTTTTTAATTTAATATCATTTGGGCTTTGCCATGTAGTGTTCCTGAAAGGGTGTTTAAAATTAGCCTCCAGCCTCAAAATGGGAACTGGAAATGCTTTGATACATGAATTGTGAAGGCCAGACAGCTAGTTTCGTTGTGACTTGTGGAAACACATCTGTATCCTGTGCTGACAAGCGATTTTGTTTTGCTGCAAACCACACGAGTCTGCATCTAGAGAGGACAACATATTAGTCATCGCCAGTGTCCTCAAACAGCCTCTCCACAGCCCTGCCTGCCTGAAATCTCAGGTGCACTCTAACCTTTTCCAGGCTGCCAGTTTATCTGTTACCAACTGTTGTTGCTGCTCCACTCAGATTGCCTGCCAGATCCCAGGTCCCAGGCCATCCATGATGGCCAAGCCCTTCATCGGTGAAAGAAAGGCTAAGTGAGACATTAAGTGAGCCTGGGAACTCACAAAAAGGCTCAGTCCTGCACAAGTAGCATTGCTTGGGAGGCTGAAAGGAGGTTTCTTTGAAATACCATGGCTTGCATATGCAGGATACCTGACTGTTCACTTTGTTTTGGGTTTTACTAATACCTTGCACTTTCATAGTCTGGCATGACTGATGTGGAGCTATTTTAAGGCAGCTGTCAGGATAGCCAAGTATCCAGTTCTTGGTGGATGTCTACAGTGATACATGCCTAGTTCATGGTGCAGACAAGAGCATCTCCCTCCAAAGGAGCAAGACTTGAAAGTATGAGCTCACACAACCCACATTCCTTAATAATCTGCACAACCCTGAAAACAGATGTAGGGCTGAGGTAGACGATGAATAGATGCTGCAGGTGATCACCTAGGGAACAAAGGTCTCTGGGTAAACTTCCCCTGATTGTACCTCCATAAAGCACACCAATGAATCACAGAATTCTCTGTGCTAGGTTTGGTTTTGCTTTAATCAGCTGTGGGTTAATTAAAGCTCACACCATGGCTATGTGGTAAACATGTCTTTTCTTAATGAAGAGGTAATAAAGGAGCAGGGATTAAGTCACAAAGCGAATCAAAGGGACGGCTGGCACGATTGGTAAAGGGAGAACCAAATCCTCTGCTCAGCACTTTTATCACTGCTTCTCACTTGTTTCATCACGCGCTCCCACAGTGACAGGAGGAACGTTGGGGAACGTGTTGGTCAGCCTCAACTCAACTTGAAAAGATACTAGAATGAATGACAGGGTAGGGGAACAGGGCACCGAAACAATCATACAAGCACAGTGCTAAAACACAGCCAACATGAGCTTTTCATGACCAAATAGTGGCAAACATTCTAATTCCTTAAAGAGAATAACTGGATCAGTGAAGGAGAGCAGGGAGTGGGCTGTTATCTTAACCTTTTTAAGACACGTAAGTACCTAATTCAACTTTCCTATAAGCAAAAAGTGGCTTTTCTACAAGCAAAAAAAGGATATATGGTCTTGTTGTAATTACCATAAACTATACAGCACCGAGAGCCAGATTTTCAATGGCTGACAGTCAAACAGGACAAACATTTGACAAGAAGCAGCATGCCCATCAGCTCTGGGCTTTAGCCTATTCAGTGTTTGCATTAGACGTGCGTGATAAAGCTGACGGTTCACATACAAAACCTACATGTGATATCCTGGCAGGGGGTGGAGAAGGGCATCACCAGTCCTTCAGAAACCAGGCTTAAAGGCTAACTCCTGTAAAAACAATAGTAAAACACTGCCTCTCAGCAAGAGGTGTACAGTGAGGAACACACCACACTCCCCTGTACAGCCTCCAGCTCCATCTGCCTGTGATTCCTCCGCACAGACCTAAGCCCCTGCAACAACGCATGTCCTGTGAGTAAGGGACCATCATGGTCTCTCCAACCCTCCTTTAACATCCAACTTGAGAAAAATCCATTACAGATAAGAAATAGCAAAACAAATAAAAGGCAGTATTGTCCAGGTACCTACCCCCACGGTCAGTGAGCACCTTATTGCCAAATCATTTAAGCCGGTCGTTTCTTGGGCTAGGCCCAGATTGACACTGGAGTTGTTCAGGTGATGAAGCCTGCACAGTGAAGTGATGATGACAGACTCCACTCCTTTCTGTTCATGGCCAGGAAAAGAAGAAACACAAACAAAACCTCCCAAACATCTGCTATTCAAGCAGCTGTGGACTACCAGGGTGTCCTCAGATAGGTCCCAGAATAAGGACTGTCCTGGGGATGCACATTCAGGCACTGACAACTTTTAAGAAAACACTTTACATTCATCCTTACACAACAAAAAAACATGTCCTTCAAGTCTTGCTTCTGTTCCAGCCCTGGGGATCCCATTGTTTCAGGAAGGGTTAACAGCCTACAGTGCTAAGATCAGGAGGCACCTGTCGGAATAATTAGAAATGCTGGTGCACATTCTCCAAATGATCTGTCAGAAGCTAAATGATTTGATATGCTCCCTGTCTGGGAAACTTGAAAAATCTCCCACAAAAGTCTTTTTCTTGCAAGGGCCTGAGAAGTCTGTGATGCAGTTCTACAAGAAAAGCTGCACAGTTGCAAAGATACACAGACACAGGAGAAAGTGCCAAACACCAAGGTCTTTGCTAAACCTGGGGGTTGCTGATCCTGCACCTACCAAAACTGAGGAGACAGCAGCAGGGAGAGGTGAAGTCTGGCTGCCCCAGAACAGGCAGCCGGCAGCAGTACATCTGCTGCATGGGGGAGGGAGGCAAGGACTGGTTCCAGCTCCTCTTCACACTGGCTGGGGCAGCCGAGATCCAGTTATCCCTCCCTGCCAGGCCAGCAACAGGAGTCACGGAGTGAAGCTGCTGTTACATAGTTGTGGCCAGTACCTCTCTCCTTGTGAGTCCCCGGCCAGGCACAGCCGCTGTGGCCCACTCGAACCTGGCAGTGAGGAGGCCTGATCACAGCCCCTGGGCTATGACTTGCCACTGCTGTGAGACAGTGCACAGTAAACAGAAAGAAGGATGCAGTTCCCAGCAGTGCACATCCAGTCTCAGGCTGGGAAAAACCTGCACCATGAAAGTACAACCTGACAAGAGAGGATCAGTGACTACTCAAAGTTAAAATTCAGGCAGCAATTCCATACTGAAACAGACAAACCAAATTGCAGATAATAGGCTGGGCTACATCATAAAAAACCCTCCACAGGGGTGACTAAATCTTGCTGTCACATAGTTATCTGCTGAGATCAGCAACACCTGATGCTCCTGATGCACCGTGGCTGTTTGAAGGCTCGAGCTATAGGCAGCATATGATTCAAAACCAAGCCTTTCCTACGTTTGAACTCTCCAGCTGTGTGAATTAATTGCATTTAATCACATGGTCAGAGCCAGACTTTCTGTCCCTGAAGAAAACTCATGTACTTATTACATTTCATAGCTTGCAGTATTCCCAACGACTGGAGCATTGGTAAGCAGACGGCATTTTGCTGGTCTTCAGAGACCCACAGTCTGGTTCAACCACACCCTTACCACGGAAAGTACAACTCAAACCCAGCTTTCACAGAAGCACAAGCAAACCAGACCCGTATTTCTCAGATAACCAAGTACTTTGCAGAAATACAGGCAATTATGTGTCTGCACTCTGCTCCATTTGCCGTTTTTCTACCGCAGAACTCCCTCCCACACAAGACTCTTGATTATTCTATTGAGAACACTACCCGCCTTTCAAAGCCTCCATTTCAAGGACACTGTTCAGTGCTGTATTTGCTTTAGCGGTGCTTGTTACTTTTGCTCCACTCTGTGTAAATGAAGCTGAGTTTATGTGAGAATACTTCCTCTCAGTCAAGGACAGACAGAAATGTCAACATAGAATCAGCCTCTATTTCCAGAGAAAGAACTGCCAATTTTGCACCAGGACAACTGTTGTGACACTGGGGTCCAGGAGATAAACAAGCAAATCAAGACTGAAGTGAGCTCACAAGGAAAGTATTCTGCCCTGAGGGATGTTTACCTCCTAAATGTGGCTTATAGGCTCTTTTACAAATACTGCTCAGACTCCAGAAGACAGAGGGGCAGGGAGATTTTATACAGCAACAAAAATTTCCCTTCCGTGGACATACAAGCCTGTGTTGTTAAAACATCCATGCAAACGTATAGCTCATCTGCAACCATTTGTGAACACGGACACGTAACAGAGCGGTATAGAGAACCTGAGATTAGCAGCCCCTTCTCTCTCTCTTGCACACATCTGTTTGCTTTTTAAAACTCTTCCATAGATATGTTTTTTTATTTAGCTTCAACTTCAGGGACAGTGCTGCTTTGCCAGCTGGGAACGAGAATGTTTGGAAGAATCAGATTTACTTCAGAAGTAAGCTGCTATGAAATGTCTCCTTTTAACTGTTACTGGCTTCAAATACATTCTAGTGTTATGGCTACAATCCACAGGACTAAAAACAATCCATATGACTAAAACTGTCAGTTTTAGCCCAAGCACTGAGAGCTATTTCACCCCAATTCAAGGAAAACCGCACGTGTGCCAGCAAATAAAGAGACTCTGTGTTTGTGCCAACAAATAAGAGATTCTGTTTACAGAAGCTAAAAAACCAAAAGGGTGATAATCAGAGGTTAAGAGTCCACATTGCAACTTATTTAAGGATAACTTTTTATGCTCCACTTTGTGGCAAAGCTCTCGTGGGCTGCTAGGGTGATTGAGGGGGTTGTTTCATCCAATACTCAATGGCTCGAACTCTGCCAGCAAAGTCAACCCCACCTTTCCAAACTGGCACAAAGACCGTGACTGTAAACACAGACTACTGACTTTCACCTTTCCCCAAAACACAGGACAGCGTTTCTTACCTATCTGGTCCTCGGGGATCAGCGATTCGATCGGGGGATCCAGCTCGGAGCTCTGGGACAAATAGTTCTTAACTTGGGTCATGAACTGCCGAATTGTTTGCAGCATATCAGTGCTTGAAACATGGCACTCCTTGTTTTCCTGAAGGAAGCTGACATAGTCCTGCACTAAGCACCCAAAATAAGTGCGTTTGTCCCGGGACATCTCTGCAATTTTCTTAATCATCCTCTTTTCAGGGGTCATGAAGGAACTGAAAACTCCACTGACTTTCCGTAGCTGGGATTTCACAATCTTGGGGAGAACAAAAGAACTGTTTCTTTTCTTCTTGGTCTTCAAAGGGGGTGCCATGCTCTCCTGGTCACTTTCCCCCTCAAAATCCTCCAGGCTGCTGTTGGTGTCTCCCTCATAGCCGAAAAGCGGCATGCTCCGGTCGAAGTCCAGCGAGTCAGACGAGGAGGTGGAAATGCTCATGTCGCTCAGTCTCTGCCTGCCTCCATCCCACGCTATGTGTGACTCAGAGCTGGTGGCTACAGCCTTTATGGCAGCTGCTGGAGGCGGCGGCTCAAGCAGGGCTTCACCTGGCACACCAGCAGCCTCGGGCACAGGTACGGAGCTGCAGCCAGGCCGAGTTACTGCTGTGGTCTTTGAGTTACCTTCCACCTCTGAGCAAACAGCCTGCTTCTTCAGCCGAGGCGGCGGAATGGGGGTTGGTCTGTTCTGCAGCAAATCCAAGCCTTGCTCTTTCTTATGGTTGACTGTTTCTGGCATGCTCGCCTGCTTTATAGTCCTGGAAAGCTGTGGACTCGTGAGGATGCTATTAATAGTAGGAGGCGGCGGCCGGGGCGGAGGGGAGCGAGGCCTCGTCGAGCCATTCGCGTCTTGAGTTCTCGGGCTCTGCCTTTTCAGACTTCCACTGGCATCCTGGCTGTGCACTTTTAGGAAGAGGGGGTTAATGAAACACAGCGCTCCGTTGGTCTGGCTGCACTCCAGCTCCGAAGGCGTTCTGGTTCGTATAGAATGCACTCCATTTATGAGGCAGAGCTGACGCGAGTCTTTACAGGCACCATCTGCAGCCCCAGGCCTACGGGGAGGTGAGGGATCTGGCGGGTTGCTGTTAGCTGGGGAGCTCCAGAAGTCTGAAAATTATCATTGCGTTAAGGAAAGAATGTAAAACAGCATGCAGATGGCTTTCAGAACACTCAGCTCAACATCATCGGTCACAGGTATCAAGAAATTTAGACCAGCTTTTACTAATTCAAGAAGGGTAAAGAAAACTCCATGTGAACCTCTTAAAGCAACACATAGCCCATGAACTAGGCTTGAAAGCTGAGCATCAAAGAAAGGAATGGAGACTAACACAGTCATTCTTACCAACTTGAGACTGAAACAAACACAAGCTACTCTGTACCACCTTACTCAAGAGAAATGAGCCTGAATTGCCAGTGGGTATTAATACATATAACTCCATTAAAGACAACAGGCTGATTTACACCAGCTGATGGCCACTTATGGCAACTCAAAAGTTCTGGTTTGGTGTCTTTTGATAGCGAACAGATGAAACTACACATGAAACAAACAGCTCACATTTTGCTGTGGTTGGCACTCACATAATCTTTAGCTATGCAGAACGAATTTTGGCATCGCTGAGAGCACTGGCCTGCAGGCCTGCCACAGCACATAAATCATCAGCAAACCTGCAGTCCCGCACCAGCAGTGTAGAAACCAGCTGTGCTAAACCCGCAAAAGTCAATGGGAAAGACCAACAGGCTCCTGAAAGCATGAAGAGTGAAACTAGACTAGCCCTGAGGACAGCAGGATTGAAATGAAGGAGGGATACCAGAGTGAGATTTTGCTGAAATTTGCTAATCTTTACGTGGTCCCTTTTCCTGTACTGTAAAGATTCAATGACACCTGGGCCCAAGTGCATCAACGCTAAGCATTCCACCACAGGGTCCATGCCCAACAGACACATCTTGCCTACGGGGCAGAAGACAGGAAGTAGGCCCTGGTGACAGGCTACTACCAGAGAACATGTGTAGGCAGTGACATATCTCTCCATGTAGTCATATAGTGCTGGTGTTTTTTTCCAGCTCCATGACTTCACATCCTGCCTGTGGATTCCTGAGCAGACTGGCCAGTGTGCCTACCACATGGGGCATTGCAAACACACATGATGCAAGCACCACTGCAGGTGAAATGCAAGGGACAGAGAGGGAATCATATGTTCAGCATCTGAAACCTTACCAGTTCTTCCTGATGTGGTTTTCTGGGCTACGTGCTGTTGACTCGTGTTGTGCAGTTTTCCCTCTGAGCCTATGCAATTCTCCCTGTTCAGAACAGGGCATTTTGTGCCTACATGCTGCTTAAGGAAGGCTCACACTCAAGAGGAAGGGCTCTTGTGAGTTTTTAGGCATCTCTTGGGTCCACAGCATCAAAAGACTGACCTCCTGGTGTGCTCTTTTGCATATGGACCTCACATACTAAAAACTTGCATGAATCTCCACCAAAATCTCTATTGTCTATTTTTTTTCTCAGAGAACCTGTGATCTTAATTTGATGTACGGTAGTGTATTTTGGATCGATTACCCAACCAGACAGTTACACATGGATCCATCAGTCCCTTCCTCTGCTTTCAAATGTATTAACTTAAAGAAACAACACACACAACGCAGGCAGAGACTGTTCAAGAGCACGACTAACAGCAGCAAGTAGACCACGGTGCTCTTAGGTACCGAGGACAAAGTGTGGTTAGCCTGGAGAGTTTGGTCATTACCATCTCCTAAGAAGAAACTTCAAGGCTTTCTTTAAGGCTCCAGGTGTCATTGACAAACTGCCTTCACTATGCTGTACTCTCATGGGATATTTTCTTTTTCTACCCTGTCTAAACATTCACTTCATCAATGTCTCCATGTTTGCCTCTATTCCCAAGAAAATCCATACTTCCATCTAATCACCTAAACTTGCAGGTAAAGCAGTGCAGAAGTCCTTCGTCTCCTCTCCAAAACAAATCCCTTAATTACACTACTACTGCAGCAAAACAAAACGCAAAGCAGTGCAACACTTCCCTGGGTATGGCTGTGCTTCCAAGTCCCACCAAACAATTCTAGAGAGCCTCACGTTAACACTCAGATTTAGTGAGGATCCGTCTCTAGATCAAAGATGATACTTGGACAAAGATTGCTGACAGCCAGCCCTCTCTTCCTGCAGAAGGAAATGAGGCCACTCTGCACTTTTGGTGGAGTTGCTCAACCATTGCTCTGGGTGGGGCCCATGTTTCTAATCCCACCAGGCTTTGCATCTGCAGGCTCAAGTTATGTTTTACAATGAGTATGTATTTGGTTCAGCAGTCAAGTGATGCAAGGGCACGTCCTTGGTTTTTTTATAATTGAAAGAAATTCAGCACACCAATGCATGTGGATGTATTTTGCAGATCTCATGTGTACAGTCCTCGTATAAAAATGCTACATGGAGCCACTGATATTAAAAAATCACCACTCCAAGATCACATGTCAATCTGATCAGACCTATTAACAGTGAACCTCAGTCCCTACGCTCTTCTGTCAACTCTGGCAAATTACCAAGCTAGTGCCTGCTACGCGAGCCCACAGCTAACACCAGCCTGAGGAGGAGAAGACACATCAAACCTCTGGGGACTGCAAGTGTTGCACTGGCCAAGGGCTGCCCAGAGAGGGGAAGTAAGGAAGGAAGGAAGGAAATAGGAGTAACAAAAATATCACAGAAGGCACAAAAAGAAGGAAGAGCGCCAAGGTTTGTCCTTCCCGATATCATCCCTGACTAATATGAACTACTTACTAATACAGAGTACTTCTTCAAGCTTACAGCAATGCTACAGGGAATGACATCTATGTAGAGAACTACTTACTTAGTCCAAGCTGAGCAATTTCTTCAAGTTCGGCTTCTGTCTTTGCTGCAGCAATAGCATGAGGCAGCTTCAGGGTGAATGGAAGAACATCTCTGTTGTCAAAGAGAAAAACAATTGTGGTTTTCACAATAATATTCATAGTTTTAAAATCATTTGTTTTCAACACTGGCATTGTCTGGGCTTCGATTCTTTCTCACTTCTTGAGCAGTGGCAGGTAGCAAGAGCCTTAAACACATAGTGAACACATGACCTGCCCCAAGGCTCCTTTACACTGGAAAGCAGCGTGAGGTACAAATTACAGTCAAGTCCTTGGGACTCTCTTTAGGCTCATTTCCACAGAGCCATCCAGTATTTACTCCTGTTACAGCAAGAACTTTTACACCTGGTCTTTTACAAGCATACCAGCTTGATGCTAGTTTATCTGCCCCTAATCCTTCAGTGAAGCTTCTTACTTTCTGATTATGTTGTTCATAGCTCCCAAAGTTAAATTCCAGTGATCAGAATAAATCTTGGACAGTTACCTTAATTTCTAAGCTAGGATGTTCTGGTGTTACTGTGTCCTAAGCTGTAAACACAGTTTAAGATGAAGTCTTTATAATTGATTCCCATGTGTGGTTTCTCTTCAGGGCATACTGGAAATTTGATGGATTTTTATACAGAGACTCATGAATGCATGAACAATGTCAGCCAAATCCTGTGTAAAAAGCTCTCAGACAGAGATTTTAAGGGACAAAACTACTTAACCATATGTACATTGTATGAGTACTGCTATCAACCAGTACTGTACCTCCTGCCTGCCCAATTGGTAGCCACTCACCCTCAAACAACAGTGCATGCTAAACTGCAAAATCTGTAGTACAAATGTCTATGTAATTAACAATAAATGAAAATAAACAACACATGAATCCTGCACACAACTGACATCAACATCTCTTCTTTTTAATGCTATGAACAAGCCAACCATCTGTTGTAGCACAGACAGATAGTGGGGTTTTATCACAGATATTCTCTGTGTTTTATGTTATCTTGTTGAAGAAAACGGGATCTCAGAATGCCACTCAAATTAAAATCAAGCACAAGCGTGAGACTGATACAACAGCCAAAAAGTATTTGAAAAGACACTTTTGACATCATATCACAGATCATTTAGAGACTAGAACATCACAATGTGTTCAATACAAAGCCAGGTAACCTTTGACTCCTCATGTAAACAGACTGGGTATCTATTGCAAGAAATTCCCTCTGGTTTTAGGAAATCCTCCTGGTTTTGCCGAGATGTACCAAACGGTACTGACATGGGGCTCAGGGCTCCTTGTCAGAGAGGAAGGGTGGGGGAAAGGGGAATCTTAAAGGGCTGGTTTTGCTTCCATTATTTGCCTTAGTCTGCATTGTTTTTCCATGGATATTTGTTTGTTATGTTTTGGTCGGAGGCAGTTTACATTAAGCTTCCTTTTCTTCCCCAAGCTGAATAGCCTTGTCAGTTTTGTTGGGACATAAGTAGCAATTAAGCCTCCCAGTCCAGGGTCTGATGGTGGTCTTTTGTCTCTAGATGGGCCTAAATCAAACAAAATACAAAGAAATCTACCTGCTTTGCTGCGTGCTCCCTGTAGGTACTTAGAGCAAGTTTACCAGAGCCTGGCTAGCTGGAAGAACTGAAAGGGTGACAAGATAACAGAAACCCTCACAGGTAAACTGCTTGTAAATGCGGTTTCAGATCATTTATCATCTAAGTGACAATTATTCAAGTGGTGTTAATGTTTCTTTCATCACATGCATGTAAAGCTCATCAAAACTAAAGCCTGTAACAAAAGGGGTCTAGATGCTTCACCACTACAAACAAAAACAGTAAGCACAGCAACCCAAGTGCATACCTAGTGAGTGTTTATCACGTAACAGAGAACCACTGTCTGCACTAATTGGAAACCTCATGCAGTAAAAGAACCAAAACCATCAAAGTTCTCTCTTCCTTCAGAAAATGCAAAGATGTGCAGTGTGGTCATGTCCTGCCTTAGACTAAATGTAAAGGCTTGAGCATCAATTTGGAAGTTTCTGTCAGTAAATTGAAGTCAGACTGAAAAAAACTTAGATGTTAAAAGACAACAGCTATTTTTTTTTCCTGCATAATATCTGGAAAACAAGTTGGGCAACCATAAACAGGAAAGCTGATGAGGCCATTTCTTGTCGTTCACAATTTGCATTCACATCTCTCCATCGCCACATTCTACAGTGTGACCTGATCTTTTTCCATTATGCCCTGAAAATGCTTTTTACTGGCAATTCCAAGAAATGGACACTGCAAGATAGTTTACGGTGCTCATTAAATGAGTTACAGAGCAGTTGAGAAAGCATTATAAGGTATCTGCTGAAGTTCAACTTGCCAACACTGCACAGTTAGGTGGGTCACATAGCACAAGCTTTCTAATACTCAGTACCAAATAAGACAGGGAGACTTGCTTCCAATACCCATCTCTTATATCTCCTCTTATCTTCTTGGGACTATGCAGGAAAATTTGTGGATTGCCAACATAAACATCATGCTGAACCAAGTCTCTTTTTTTTCCCCCAAGACCAACTAAGCAAATGCAACTCAGAACGTAACAGCATCTTACCTGCTAATACAGTAGAAAGCAATGAGCCTGAATAAATCAGCAAAACTTATTCCAGAGCCCTCCAAGGAAAATGCTGTGAAGAAAGTTGCAAGAGTTATGTGCCCAGAAAAAGAGGTTTCTTTAAGAGAGGCACTAATAATACACACAATAAGTATGCAGGAGATCTGGGGCTAAGAGGCATGTTCAGACACCCTAAAACCTCAGCTAGGACTGCTGAGTGAAAGCATCAGTCAATACTACCCCCTTGTGGTAAGATTTTATTCCTGAATGACAATATATTATTGTTTTATTTTGTAGATGAGGGACAGGGGAATTCATTGTTACCATGGCCTTAGATCACACTGAGATCAATGATCATCGATAGCTTTGTAACTGGAACCAAACCCAAACACAGAATTAACTTCCTGTTGCTGGGAGCAGACGTGACTGGTAAAAAGGAAAAATCCAACTAAAATTGTCTCAGTTTACTAAGAGAAATAGAAGTTAACTACAGATCCTCTCTTCTTCAGGGAAAGGTAACTGAAATTATTGCCAATTTTCTCAATTTTTCACTTTCTTGTAAAAATGAACCACAAGCACCACGAGCAATTTCTGCACCACACACACTCATCAGCCACAGCTTCCTTTTTTTTCATTCTTAGATCTCAAACTACTTTTCATACCCTCCCTCTAAAGAGATTAGGGTAATACTGTTTTGAAAGTGACTGGAACTCATTGCTAATTTCTAATAGAAATCAGGACACAAATACAGTTGGAATATAAAAAACCAAACATAACTGATCTCTCATCAGAAACAGTTCCAAACGGCTAAAATTCATCTAGTTACCACATTAAAAAACATACAGAAATAAAAGAAAGCCTCATAAAAACCTGTCGTACCCAAATTCGTATGCAGAGAACTCATGACAGAGTTGTATCCAAGAACAGTGCCCTGAGTACAAGGAAATACAAGGACACTTCGTTGAGAGCAGACAGGATGTTAGACTGTTTTTTTTTTTTTCAGAAGAGGATAACTACCCACAATATTAATGAATGCTGGATTCAGCAAAGCACAGAAGACAAATATTCCAGTTGTGTCCAGCACAGACTTAAGATACGCCTGGCCACTTGCAGAGCTGTATCTTCTGCTGTGGGTTTCATGAATGCAGAGTACTCCTGGCTCGTACAAGATGAAAAATAGCTGAGAAGTATGTAACTCACAACTTACTGTATGTGCTTTCTTTGATTGCAAATTCTTTCAGGCAGGAGCCACAGTCACCGGGCAAACGCAGAGAGATGACTTTCTTCTGCAATCTTGCAGATTTCCTAACCAGGAATATCTGTTGTGCAGAAGGCAAAAGGACATGGGTTTAGCTTCACCATAGATCCCTTAACAAACACAAAAGGAACCAGAATTTCATTATCTCTGATCCATACAAAACGTCTCAGAATTTTACTTGATTGTTACTGTACCAGGTCCAACAGCTTCATGTTGGGACCATTAGCTCCTGTGAAGTACATCTATACCAGTGCACGGAATATGGACAGGGAGAGCCTGAAGCCATGATGCAACAGGAAAACTATGACTATCACAGAACTGTGGTGGGATACCTCACATGACTGAAGTGCCACAGTCGATGACTACAAGCTCTTCAGGAGGGACAGACAGGGAAGGAGAGGTGGCGGGGTGGCCCTGTATGTTAGAGACTGTTACAAATGTTGAGAACTTACCCGTTGCTTTCTCACTATGGGGGAAATAAATGTTATTTACAACCCTGGTTAGTAAGGTCCACCTCAGGAGATGTTTTCGCAGCAGTCTAGTTCCCAGCTCCTGAGGACCCTGAACTTGTTCCCCAAGTTTCACATGAGATAAGGGGTCACACTTGAACTGCTTCAGCTGCCAAGTGCTCTGGAAGCCTCACTGGGATTATCCAAAGCACAGAAGGACTAGGAGTGAGATGTTGGTTGGTTGGGTTTTTTTGCTTCTGTTGTTGTTTGAGTTGTGTTTTTTGTAAACACTTGTATCAAGTGAAATGTAACTTCTTACCCCAGAATGCTGGGCCTGCAGAATTTCCATGGCATCAGCATCATTCAGACCCAGCTGCAGCCACACAGGGTGAGTATGGAGAAGCTTGTCCAGTATGCTCAGTTTGTTGGATAAGCTGTCGTATCCAGAGTCCCGAGGGCAGCTCTTTACATCGTTTTTCTCAGGAGTGACATTATCCATGTCCTTTACTAGACTGTGAAAAATGAAAAGAACCCCATTAAATTAGACATGTTAACCTCCCATAAACAATCACTCAGTTCAGCGAACAGATAGATCACAAAGCTAATAGCACTGCTGGTGTCCTGGACTAGTATTTCTCCTACTGAGAATTTCTAGCATTAGACTACACAAAAATTCTCTTATCCCCAAGATTTCTTTCTTTCACTTGCCCTCAATTTAACACCTGTCTTTAAGGTAAGCCTTAGCACTCATCTATCAGTTTTGGCAATTGTTTCTGATACAGGTGTAATTGCACACATGATTGATCAAACACTTCACCTCCCTTCTTTGTTACTTTCACATCTGGAAAAACCTCTCTTCTGAGGTAGTTATGTAATTCCTATATTTTTATTCCCAGATAGATTACAAAAGCTGCAACCCACAGAAAATTTCCTCAGTCCTGCCTGCCAGAAAAATCTGTTCAATATAGGTAAAGGAATGGAACACTCATGCAATGCTTCACTATCATTCATATAATACAGATTACTCGCTGCAATTTCAATTGTGTTGCTGTCTCAAATTCCTTATTTTTGAGCTACAAGTACATTCTTCCAGTGCTAGAAATCACTACAGAACAGTTACTCTGGCAACAGCTTCCTGATGACAATACGAAGAGCATGCACAAAACCTGACTGGTATGACTGCATGACTGGTATCAGCTACAAGGCCTGGTGCTGCCCACTACCAGCCTAAAGCCAGTAAGACTTTGCAGGTGTATGTAGGGTCACAAGGTGCTCTTCGATATAGCTGGCTTAATCCGAAGATTACTTTGAATATGGAGCTATTGGGTTTTTGCAGCCTCCAAGCACTCACAGGCACAATCCCTACCACAAGCTGAGATCTGAGGAGGAATGTAACGTGAGAGCCCACACCTTACCCAGACAACACACACACGTCCCTCTTGCTAGATCAGTGCTAGTAGGAAGGTAAACTGGGAACAATCAACACTTTAAAAGAATGTTTCCTCCCCAAACAAAAAAGAAAGAGGCAAAGAGAAACCTCAGACCTGGTGAGCTCTGTCAAGAGCATAGCTTGGACAAACCACTTCTGGCAAGCTACATGTGACCCACGAGAAGCCACTTCCCCAGGTCCAGGAGGTCGACTGAATCAGAAGTCCCTTGGTCTGTTCTGACAGCCTGCATGCAATGATCCAGCACTACTTAGCATCATAGCCTGAGTTTGGTTTTTGTCTTTAACATTATTTCAGTTAACGATCCAGGCACTAGGCATACAGGCACTTTGGGAGCTGTGAAGCTTGTCACGTCTCAGAGTTAGACTATAAAATGATTTAGGACTGCGATGTATGTGTAACTTCTTTGGAAACAACAGAATAGAAAAAAGAGTTATTTGAGCTCTTCACTATCTCCCGATTAATGCAAGAGTACAGAATAAGAAGTTGCTGTAACCTAAATACTAGCAAAATACGCTGTGTATGATGCAGCAAGGAAATTTCTCTCCGGGTTTTATTTTTGGGGGGAATGTGTGTAAAGTTTTATGTTTGTTTCTTTTCTTTCCAGTGACTCCTTCTAAAAGACATTCTGACTAGGTCACATTAAACTCAAATAGAAACAGAAATCTGCCTCCAATGCACGGGTACTGCACTGATTCCTCTCCAGTGTGAAAGGAATTTCAACATAACTCACAATGAATTAAAGAAAATACATGATTCATGCAAGTTTCCTTAGATTTCAGAAAACCCCTAAGTATGTGGGAAGTAAACAGAGGTAAGTGCCAAGATAAACAATGCTGTGCTGCATCCTGATTAGACGTAGCTCAAAGTCAAAAGGACAAGGAAAAGGTTGAAGCCTGTAACCAGGATGATCCTCATACTCACAGGGCTGTAACATACACCTTAATCACATACCTATGAATCAAATGCTCCTGCTCTTCCATTCACTACAGCAATTTTCTTTCAGTCTCTTAAATCCTATCCATGCCTATTGCTCTAACCTGTAGAACCTAAACTTCTAACATTCCTGCCATGTTTCTGTGGGACTTGGAACAAGAAGTTGATCTGCTCCCTAAAACTACCGCCAACCTCCCCAACCTTCTGCACTGACAAACACTGGCCTGAGGAATGGACTTTCCTCTTTTGGTGACTGCAGACACAGTGAAGGTGCATCCACCTTGCATGCACATTCTATCACAATTAATAACATTGTTCCATGGGTTTGCTGTATTCAATTAAACTAAGCCAGCAGCTGTAGGATTTACACCCCTCATCCCCTTCTGTGGAAGAACTTACCCTTCTGAGGACGTGGGAGAAGTTGTAGGAAGGGTCTAGATGACCATGAGCATTTGAGGGATTCAGTCTGCTCCCACAATATGGAGAAAGCTAGTTATCAACCCAAATGAAAGAGCAGCCCTGGCTTTAGCCTATCATCCCAGATGCACTCACTAGGCAGGAGGAGGGTCGTAGTGAGACACCAAGTTTGATACTATAATGAAGATAAGGTCTCCAACTTGCACTTGAATGTGTCCACATTTCCTCACTCCATTTCTTTTCCCAGATTGGTCTCTATTTTTAGGGTTCTTGCACACCAGGAACATGTTACCCAGGAGGAGTGAGGAAGAAAGGTCTGTGCTTGACCCATGGCAGCAGGATGCTCAGAACCTCCCTAGCGATGCAACACAACAAGCCCTCTGCCAACACTGTTACAGTGCAATGGTTTGCAAAACATAGCTCCGTGTCCATGTTATCCACTAACTCTCTGCCTTGGGAAACAAAGCCCACTGGCTCCAGAGCTGGCCCAGACTGTGCAGTCAGAGGAAATATAAGCCCTGCATTAGTTGCTTTCCTTCGCAACAAGCATTTCAACAACTACAAAAATGGGTTATTTTAATAACATAATGATTAAAATACCAAATATCCCCCAGATATCAATTTAACAGGCATTACCAATCAAAGCACAACAGCAAAATGTTGAGGTGGCACTACGTCCACTTAAAGTTACATGTTTAACATGACAAATTTCTGCAGCCCACACCTATGTGCCATGATCTATTTTAAAAAGTCAGAGCTTGGATCTGCACTGTAACATGCATCTTAAAAAATGTTAAGGTTAAGGAAATGCCTCCATCTATTTAATTGCACGGGTGTTTTTTTAATGTGCAAGATACTCACATATAAATGAACCTTAACACATAACCCACATAAACATTAGCTCATAACAGTCAACATTTCACTTCCTAACTAGACCACAAGTAAATTATGCTATCCTATGTTCAGTTTTCACAGAGACACTGGAAGCAGTGGACATTTTTAGTCTTTACAGCGTGAAAGCAAAGCTCATTACTACAGACAATGAGAATAACATTAGTAGTTTCCTGCTTTAGGCGTTCACCAGTACCTAAGGATTTTAACAAGGAAGTAGAAGCGAAGTTCAGTTGCTTGTAAAAGATATTGAGACAAATACACTGAAAGATCGAATGTTTGGGCATTCCTCCTGCACATGTGCAAATGCCTTGAATCCAGAGCGAGATTATCTACATCCCTTATGCTGCCAGGATGAAGAGCGTCAAGACATAAGCCACCCACGAGGAAAGCACAACGAAAACATTGCTGTCAGGGTACACCTCCAGGAACTATGAAAATAAACATTTTAATCACCTTCGCGAATTGGCAGATTCATCTTCCACTGTGGGATCTGTCTGTACCATCTCCTGTTTCAGCTCTCCGATTTCTGAGGCAATTGTGTCAATGAGCTAGAAAGGGACAAAAATAGTATGACGTCAAGCAAGTGGAAGAGGCGTGGAAAAGCAGCCCGGGCAAGTTGAGTCACCAGAGATTACAACACTGTGTTTTGTTTCATTGTCTTTTTTTTTTTTTTTTACATCAAAATCTACTTCTCTTTGCAAAGGAACAAGTAAGGATTGGGCCATTTGTGATGGTTTTGGAGGAAGAACAAGTCCCGTTTTCTGTGTCAGCACAAAGTCTACCGGGTTGGCTAGCTTTTTTGTTCAAACATATTAAATCTGCAGCTTCGGTGTACTACGCAACAGCTTGAAAGAACTGTATGGTTTGATCATTTGTAGCATTTGCTTTCTCAAATGAAAAGAAAAAAAATACTTAGAAGACTTCCATCTGCAAGAGTTATTTCAGAAGGGTCACTATGTCAGCATCACAATGCTGTGGTGGATGAAAAGGAACAAAGCAAGAAGGAAATGCATGGCTGCTTTTCACATTAGGTCTTGGACTGCACTTGAGCAGAACGCCAACTGAACGAAAACTGTTCTGTGACACTTCAGCTCAGGTGGAATACAATCCTAATTTTGGACACGAGGGCAAGAACTCGGGCTGTATCCTGAGAAGTACAGCATTTGCTTGCCAGATGTCTGGGAGACGTTCTGTAGAGCAGAAACCAACTATGGAGTTTGCAAGGAATGCTGCCTTGGACACTCTTTGCAGCAACTGCATCAAGTTCGTTTGACACACCACATCACGACTGTATATAAACACTTGGCAGTGTTCCCTCTCTCCTGCTTTTAGTGAAACCTCATAAAAAGGTTTTGCCATGTCCTCTGCCACCACCCACACAGCTCAGAGCAAACAAACAAAAACAAAAACAAAAACACTGGCAGATGAAGAAAAGACAGCCTTGCAGTCCAAGAACAGCCTTCATAGTCACCCACTACACTAGACCCTGAGTCTCAGCACTGTTAGGTAGCTCAGGACAGCAGCATTCTCAAAGAATTGCAGGCAACATTTTTCTATATCTTTTTATTGGAAGTTTTTCCCCTGCCTCAGAAATTGACACTTTCCTTTGATGTGCAGCATTATTCTGACCAATTCAAAAGAAGTTTCCCTCTCTGCTTACAACAGGTCAACTCCTTAATGGAGTAAATTAAGTGACAATGAATTACCACACACTACATCCACACCACAGGCAGTCACATCTCCCAGCCTACCACTGGCATTACAAAGACTCTCCACCTGCTGACTCTTAAAACAACCGAGTCATTGCAGCAAGAGCAGTATCTTCCTGACCATGAGGAAGAGCAGCAGAAGGAACTGGCGGTGTAATGATGGAGCAGCTTCACATCTCACTGCAGCACTCGGGGCTCCCGTAAAGCAGCACCACCGAGCACCCTGCCAGGCACATTCCTCCTGCACGGCAGATGGATCCAGCCCCCAAACTGGCTTCACATAGTGAAAAACATGCACACCACTGCTGTGGGATGGGCTTCCTTAGAAAGCCACTGACTGCACTACTGACTGCACGTGCTACGGCATGCCAGTCACTGGCGGGAGGCTTTGACTGGTGCTCAGATGGCGGTGCCAGGCCCTGTCTGCTACTCGGCTGGTCGCATCCTGTGGATCACGCCGCATGGTTTTTTCTCTTGTAAAGCCTCTGTCGTCTTAGCATCCTCATCCTTGTCATCCTCTGAAATGCAAGAGAGCTGCGAATCTCACCAACCTGATGACATCCTTCCCGCCTTTACCCACATATCCTGGCATACATCTCACTACTTCCCCACCCCTTATTTTCTGTCCTCTGTTCAGGCGTTACATGTTTCAACAGCCCCTTTTCCAAGTATGTAAACACAAGAGTTGCAAATTTTAATTGACTTAAAAGTGTAAGAAAATAAAACTCTTAAATTCAGAAGCAAAAGGACTTAAATTCAGGCAGTATCCCTCTCTTCCCAACCACACAGGACAATAGGTTTCCACCTTCCATATTACCTTCCAAACCGCTAAGTTTCTTAGGTGAAATGCTCCCAGTCTCTCCAGCAGTTGAATGAGTAAAGTGGAATTAATTCTGTCTACTGTGAAATTTCTAGTACTTTCAGATTTCCTCACCTGGCTGCTGCTGCAGTAAGGTAGTGTGCAGCCCTTCCTCGCTGCAGCAATTCTTGCCGCTGCTGCAACTCTTCCACAGGTGCACCTGAACACAACTGAGGGCCGAGTTACTGTTTGAACTGACCAGGTTACTGACCAGATTGTCTCTTTTCCCACCAGACAGTCACAAAGGCTGTAAGGGTGTCTGCAGAGTCAGGGACACGTGCATGTCAGGGGCAGCACTGCCCTACGTGCTTCATCCTTCAGGAGTGGCTGAAAAATTAACTCTTGTAGTGGATGAAGCCAGGCTCAGTGTTTAAATCACAGCCTTCCCTGAAGATGCTTCCTGTTCATTGTGAGAGTGACATCTTTCAAGTAGCGAGTAGTCGGAATATAAGCAACTCAGCCAGCTGTAAATACATTATGGCTTCCTGTCACGGCTTGCCTGGAGCCATCTCAGAAGGAAGGCACCACTAGTCAGCTACCAGCACACAACATGAGTCAGCGTCTTGAGTCTCATGATAGACAACAACTGATGCACAATAATCTGCAACTATACTTGACTATTTAAAATCTGAACTCGTGAGGGAAATCACTACCTGAAACTCAACATATTCAAAGATTTAAGAGCTCTGCTGCATGTAACATCAAGTAAGGTCAACACAGCAGCCTTTTCACTGAATTAGCAATATGACCGTACAAAGGTGTTACTTGCACTGGTCATCTTGTCTGAGCCCTCACTGCAGGGCCTGACAGGGGGATCACAAAGGGCCCAGGGAGAGCAGGAAACCAGAGGAACCACCACGACTCGCAGCTCCTTCCATTCTGTGGAGCATGGTAAAAGGCAGGGCTCATCACACAAGCATCTTAAAGACTATCAATCTCCAAACAGTCAAACTGGAATTGACTATTTGTTTTCAAGCGATTGTTGTCAAACCCCTGGAAGAGATTATGTCAGCTCTGCCTGGCAACACATGTGCCGCTTTCAACAGTCTCCCTTCAAATATCATCTCATTCAAATTCAAGCAGAGCAGGAGATGGACTGCTTTGCAACACAGAGAAGCTGAATGAAGCATCAATCACTGCCCCACACAACTCCCCAAGTCCAGTCAGCATTTACTTTCCCTCTCAGGGAGAAGCAGGGAGCTGAGAGATGCCTCAGGAAGGGTTGCATGTGGCAGTCTGCAGGCTGGGAATGGGAAGCCAGCCTGGCCCTGGCTGCACACCCCACCAGAGTAGCAGCCAGCAGATTTGTGCTTAACAACTAGCAGAAGCTGTTAAGATGGCAAGGGACTATAGATTTTGGCAGCTAGTCGGAGATGTAGAGCCATCAGGTACTGTGAGAAGCACCAGGAGAAGCATGTGCTTGTACTTTATAGACAGAAAAAGGGAAACAGCAAGCAAAGTGGAGCAATACTGTTACATTAGCAGCTGCTTTTGAGTCACAAGCTGCCAGCACCACAGCCCGGACTTCTCTCCCTACAAAATTTTCTACATTGGCAACTGCATGAAAGGTGCTATTCCCCACTAACTAGCTGGCAGACACAGTTTCAGGACCAACCAGTTCTGCACAAGTACCTCCTCGTCATCAGTTACCAGCAGGTAACACACCTGAACTAAACCATTTGTCTTTAGGAATAAAAACCTCATTTTAAAAAGTAAACTGCCAGTATTTTCTGCAGATGGCAACTACTTTTCCTTAAATTCTCTCATGTACAAAAATTACTCTTCTGAATTTGTTTTAAAAAGTAGTCTTTTGGAGCTGCATATTCTGACTATTCTGGCAATTAATTGACACACACTGTTACAACAGCACCTCACAAATTAACACAAGGTGTGCTCAGAAATGATGTCATAAAATCACAAAGTACTTACGATCGATGAAACCTGTGGTCATTACACAATAGGTGTGCTGCTTGCATGGTTACCATTATACAAGATGAGCTGTTAATAATATGCTTCTACAAAATGCAGTAAGGATCCTGGCTGTATACTATTATTAGATCCAACCCTGAGGAAACAGCAGCAGGAGCAGGCTGCTGCCTTCTTAGTGGAAGGCTCAGAATGTTTGAATCCTTCAAACAAACAGATTTCTCTATTCACAAACACTGTAATTCCTATTTTACCGGGGGGGGGAAAAATGGGGAAAATACCCATTGTTTTCAACAGACTTGAAAGCAAGACTGTAAGAGAGTTTCCAAAGGAAAATACAACTGAAGCAGATGGATATAGTTGCCAGAGGCCCCTGTTAGTGTAAAACAAGCTACATAAGCCTCAAGATTCAAAAAGGAACATGAAAAAATCTGCCACAGATTGTTTAGGAGCATGAAATAGACATTACCCTGCTATATTACAGAAAGAAGAGGTTTAAGTGAAAAGAAATGTATTTGAAAGTACGACATCTTCCCAGGTGGTGAATTACTTAACATTAAAAAAAACCCAAATTAAAAGGAGACCTTATATAACGTTACAAATTGCCATTTCCCTCTCTAATGTTTTTTTTCCTTTGGACTTTATTTATAACAAAGCATTGTTCTGTAAGTTAAAAAGAAACTACAACCACCATAAATCCAAGTAACAATAATGTCTCAGAGACAGTATGAACTCCCTTAGCAGCACAGTGCAGTACTCCCTAACCAAACCTATGCTAAACATTAGATGGCCACAAACTGATTTCATTCCTAAAATCCACGAAGGAAGTACTGCAATGCAAACATCTTAAACCACACTTCCTTTCACCATGTACCATGCTATGCTTATTGTCAACGGATTCTTCGTTCAACAAGACAGATCTCAGCTTTTAGAAGCTCTCAGGGTGACAAAACAGTTCCTGAACACAGACCACAAACACACCTGAGCTCCACAGCGTTTTCTCACCAGAACACATAGATTCCATTGTTATCTTTTACATCTCTCAGGATGTCATCAAAAAAGTAGAAAAATCAAGAGTAAGTGCATTCACTAGAAGCAGAACACTCTCAAATGAGCTACAGTCAGTCCCCTTTCAGAAGGTGCTCTGTCTACACACACATCACCACTGTGCACCTGAGAAAGTACGTGCCCAGACACAGACCAGTGCCTGCCCCAGAAGCCAAGCATAGTTACTGGTTTTACTCATTCAACTCATGAAGAGTTTCTCAGTCCCAAGAAGAAGACAGTTGCTTTGACTTGATGTCAGATTCAGGACATGTCTTGAAAAATCACTCCTCCATCACTACGTGGCAACTGAATTCCTGGGCTTTGTGCTGAAAAGTAAATAAGCTTGCTCAGAGAATTAATGAAACTGCCATTTTTCTGAAAGCACACTAAAGGAGTCTGCCAAGGTGACCACTGCAGAATGCTTACAAGCCCTGAGATTTACCTTTTCCTCTCTAGCTGTTTTAAGATCAGTGCCTCTCATCTGGCAAGGGAATGTGGGGTGAAGACAGCAAGGATCAGTATCAGACTGGACAAATGAGCTGCAGCACTTACCACTCCCCCTTCCTGCCAGCTTCTCATTTTTCATTCTTTCTGGAGACCTGCATCCTCTTTGGCATTACATCTTTCCCTTCCTGTTTTGATAAGCAGAGCACAGCAGCCTTCACAGAGCACCCTGTGTGACGAGGTGGCGAAGCGCCAGAGACGAGCCAAACTGGGACCGCTATTCCTGGACTTGTGCACATGTCTGAACACAATCAAATAGCTTGGTACGTGGCTGCAGTTTCTGGCTACTTTGCACAGCGAGCTATGAAATCCTAAGACCACTAACATCATTGAGCATCTTAGTCATCAGCAAGCAAAGAAGTTTTACCTCATTGATTGACTGATCTTGGGACAGGAAAACTTCGTCAGTATAAAACCTCTGATGTCAGTTCAATAATGACAGGAACACTCCGGTGAGAAGGACGACAGTTCAGTAAAAAGGATGTTTTTCAGAAACACATATTCAGTCCCTTGCTTTACCACAGACTCCCTCTGTGACCACTGGCAAGCTATTCAGTCCCAGAATTACTCAAGCCTAGCTCCACCTGTGCTTCTTTTTCACAATTTGCTGGTTCCTAGCCTTTGTCAACTGCAAAGTAAAAAGACCCCAGAGAATTTAGCCTGTGAAGCTACAGACCTTTGGTCTTCATAAAATAGGAACAATACTGTTTTCCTAGTATAACAGTCAAAAGGATGAGCGTGTAAACCTAAGAGATGGTTAGAAGCCACAGCAACGGGAACTACTCAAGAACCAAAACGAGAAGTTGAAACTTCCCACTGGTATTTGGCAACATTTTTTCTCATAAATGTTGCTGAGAGCAGTAAGATACTCTTCACGAGGATTTAAGTGCCCTGAGAAACTGCACACCAGGGTGCTAAAGGTTTCCTGGGCAGTGAAGTCACAAGCACGACATGAGAGCCGTATGCAGAAGTGTACTACACAACCTGTGCCTCTAGGACAGCATTCTGAAGAACAGGTCAGCACAAGTTAAAGGCTGTATATTGACTACCAGGTCACCTAAACACAGACAGGCAAGGCAAATTAATGTAATGCAGCTGAAAAAATGTGACGTGCAAAGTGTTTCCTTGGCTCATCCACCCAGCTGTAGCAAATGCAACTGTTGTCACGATTTTACATGTGTAGGGGAGGGAAATGTCACTGTACACACAAATGCACACACACACACACACCAGGTACACTACACACAGGCTGGACACACTGGCTGCCTGCAGTCGCCAGTTCGACACTGTGGGTACAGAACGGCGGTCCAACAGTAAAACTTCCCAGGGATGGTGAGAGGTGAGCTACTGAAAAAGTAGCTTTGAAGCAATTTTATCCTCACTGTTCTTCAGGCCATGTCCTTGCCAGGCTGTCCTTAGGAAAATTTAGGACAGTCTCTGTTTCTTAATTGTCAATGTTTCTTGTGGCCTTAAGAGTCCAACATCTTGAAACTGCTCAGGCACGCTGCATTCCCAATCATTTTGGGTAACTTCAACCACGACATCATGAACAGGAGGTGCACAAAATAGCAACTCCAGCATCACACAGGAATTCCTTACACAAGCAGATACCAAAGGACTGCAAAAAATGACACAAGCACTTACAGTCCCACTGCCATAACTCCTTCAGCACTGCCATAAGTGACAACCTGGAAAACCTCCTCACAACGGAGACAGAATCTTGCCATGATTTGAAAATATGACCATTCTCCCTTTATAGCTGTGGACCGCCATCAAACAAGGCTAGTGTTTGTGCTTATGAGATACAAGATGTAACAAAAGCATGTTGCAAAACTGAGAAGCGGTTCCTGTCCCCAGAAGACCCAGCTTATTGCTGACCACATGAAGCTCCGGGTGAGCCAAAGAGGAAAACACACTGGCAACTGCAGCGCTGACTGCTTGTTTCCCAGAGACTGGCCTGGTATGATAAAGATAACACGTAACACATCAAACAAACATTTCAACGTGTTTTGTGTGTCATTAAGATGGTACCATAAAGCTGCTGACACTGACCTGGTCCTGCACACTGCGCTGGCAGCCACCGTAGCTCTCCAGGTGCTAAAAGCACCAGAGAGCACTTGCATGGCTCCCCTTTGCCTATCATGTGCTGCAGCAGCACAAGGGAAAGCAAAGCCTTGTGCCTTCTCTTAATATAAGCTGAGATGGCAGCAAGCATGAGCACCCTTCACTGGGAAGAGCTACAGCAGAAGATAAATATTCCAAGGGAAGTGATCAAGGTAAGTTAAGTCGGGGCTCAGAAGCGCCAGCACGTTTTGGTTGCTCCTTGGAGCAAAGCCTTGTCCAGCAAGACAGCCACCGTGAGCCTGGATGTACACCAACAGCAAAATTCCATCACAAAACAGACATTTTCAACCCTGTTGTACTTTACCACGATCCCAAGCTGGCCTATGTGACAGCTTACTGTCTTTCCTGCATCAGGAACATCCACACATCTTCCTGAGCGGTGGACAGGATACCACAGTTTCATAGGTCAGCCTCCTTTCAACACAGCAGCGCTGCCTGGACATTACTCTATTTTCCCTGTCCTGCTCTCTTGATATATATGGCACTCCTAGCTGTACTCAAATACTGCACATGAAGGGTTCTGAACTACATTTCAGATCAACTAATCCTTTTTTTTTCCGGAAGGAAATGTTAATTACAGCCTCCTCCACAACTAACTTCAGCACTGTCTCCAGACCTCGTCCATCACACACAGATAAAACACAGCTAATGGGATTCAGTCATCTTCTGAAAACCGTATAGAGAACTCGGACTGCGTCTCTGCTTTTTGTGATGCCAGTCTGAAAGATGACAGTTCTGCAAAGTCTCTCCACTGTACAAAGTCTCTCCTTGTCATATAAAAAGATGAAAACATGTTCCCACACTCCTCTAGAAAACAGCAAGCTCACTGCAGCCCAGAAAGCCCCCTGACTGATCCCTCAAAGCCTCAACAAACCTCACACAGAGCAGGAGGCAGAAGCAAATACACGGTGATCTGTGCTTACTTTTGCATTGTAACTGGGAAAAGGCAAAATCAAGTCATCATATTGAATCCTTCATGTAAGTTCCCAGAATCAGAAATTATTTGTAACTACGTGGAGTGACCATAGAAGATGCACAAAACCTAACAACTGTAGGCAGACAATCTGAACTACATCCTTTCTTAAGCAGTTCTCAAGGTTCCATTTTCCAGCGGTAATGAGGGTGCGGGACAAAAATCAGATATTCACACCCAGGGGACAAAGCATTTGTAATGACTTCCAGGGAGTATTTTATAGTGCTTCAACTGAGGGCTCTGCCTCCCACAGCTCTGAGCACCATCTGGAGAGGCCTTCAACCACGCCTGCACTCCCAGGCACTTCCTAGGGGCATGAGGAGAGCAGTGCTGTGTCCTGCCTTCCTGGCCCCTGTCCTGTATTGCCAGGCATCACCTGTATTCCGTGATGGAGCTAGGGAAGAGACGAGAGACTCTTGCCTGAAATACAGTTCTCATTGGAATATGCTGTGTTAGGTGCACTGTGAGCCACGGGACACCTCAAAACAGCCCCCAGGACACAAAAACACTAAACGAATTATTTCTGCTTTCACTCTATAAGCACATTCATACCAGAACAAAACTGCTGGCTTTCAGTGCCGGTGTCATCCAGCAAGGCTGGGCTGAGGAACTTCAGCACTGCATTTCTTTAAAAGTATGCAGGCACTCGAAGACACAAACATCTATCTTCCTTGCTGGATATTTGAGAGTATGGCAGTGAATTAAGCACCAGCTCCTTGTTGATTTCAAAGGAGATGTGCTTAGGCTTTAAAAGAACAGCCAAACAAAACCTACAAACAAAGCAAAAGCACCTAAATACAAAAGGGACTGAAATCTACACTCAGAATACAAAGACAGTATTTTTGTTCAGATTACACACAAACAAGGAGCCCCCCACACACCCATTTTTCTTACAATAGGCAAAGAAGGAAAAGCAATTCTCAATTCCATAATGGAAATCATAAACCTGTGCTGCAGTGTTAAGAGACACAAATTTAGATAGTGAAAGCTCAAATAATTTTATGCCTGTGCATAATAAAGCTCCTGTTCTCAACACCAGCAGCAAAGAAAACCAGAAACTGTTTTACACTAAATACTCTGCTCAATGCACGGGAGAACAACATGCAGAGGAAGTAACTAGGTGCTAACCTAACCACAAATACTACCTATAAAATGAGACACTGATGAAGTGCTTCCTGTTGTACAGAAAAGGTTTGCTCAGTATCACCGACGACACAGCACATTCTGTAGCACTCGTTTAACACAAACCCATGTATTTTATGTTCTGTGTAAGCATCCCATTTACCTTAAAGAAGCTTCCTCTTTTGTCCAGACGTGCTTTCATTGTCAAAGATGACATCTTCTCTAGGAAGACTCCACTGTATGCCTTCAACTCCTAAAAGTAGAGACATTTTTTAACAGTTAGTCCATCTGTAGGAAATTCCTTTCTAAGCCACAGAAAGTCACAACAAACTTTCTGCCAAAATCCTTACTGTCAACAACACGGTGACATTTATTTCCTAACAGAGTCCTGAAATATCCCTTTTCTCTATTATTTTTTCATGAATTCCTTCAAAAAGACAGTGCTACCCAAAGTTCCACGTTTCTCCCTTCTCTTCACAGCTGATGCTCTGAGTACATTTTAATGGGCTCATTAAAAAAGAATGCTAACACATAATAATTGCTTTGTTTGTTTGCTTGATCTCTGCCTGAAGCACAAACGGAACAAAATGTTAACTATCACTAAAATCTGCTGTCAAATATGACAGTATTAATGCATCTGACCAGAAGAGGGGAAAAAACAACAAGGGAGACAACACAGTATCATGAATGCAAGGAAAAAAAAAAAAACCATTACCAGAAAAACCAAACCCAGTGATACCAAACATCCCCCAAAAAATCCTGCTTTAAATTTCTAAAACACAGTGAAGTCTCCTGAGAGTAATGTCCAACTGAGAAAATGAAGATGCAGCTAGGAAGAAGCTACATTTTTAACTACCAGGTGAACTGAACCAACCATTTAGCAGACTGAAGAATATAACAACGTGCTGCTAGAAGATACACACATAATGTGAAATATCATGAGCTGAGCTCCCACGGATTAGTGAAGTTCCTCTAAAGCCACAATCAATTCACACCAGTTATTTGTGAACAAACCTCTGAACTAAACAGGAGGCAAGTTCCATGACTAAAAGATCCTTCTAGGATTTTTAACAGTGAGCTTATAATTGCATGTAAACAGCTTAACTCTTCTCGCTTATACATTTACTGACCACACAGCAGGTAGTTATGTTGGCAGTTTCAGTTACCTAAATGGCAAAACACGGTAGATGCAGAACGTTATAGACTAAGGTAGAGACACAGCCTTTGATTTGATAAAAGCACAATTACAATATAAGTAGCAGGGAGCAGCACTGAAAATCAAGTTTAGAGCACAGCAGATTGAGGAAAACAAAGCAGCTGGGACAGAGAATGCTGGCAGTTAGCAAATTTGGTTCGTGCTCACCACCCCCTGCACACGCACACACATACACACGTGCTTCTGCTTCCATCTAATGGTTTATGAAACAGTACTGACAAGGGGAAACGGGACCAAGGAGAAAAAGGAGATGAAAAGAAAAATGTTCACTGAAAATCTGAGACAAGCACAAGAGTTGGAAAAGGGTGAGAAGCAGAAGCAGAGAAACATTTTTCTCTTGGTTCTAACATGTAGCAGGAAGCTTTAAATTGTTCACTCTGTTTCCAGAAGTCCTACCACAAGAGCACTGGAAAAGGTTACATTTTTCCACACGGATTCTGGTTAAAAAGCAGACACGGCAGGAAGCTCAGGAGCCAGCCTGTTTTCCAAGCAGACTCTGCAGACTATAAAGGTTTACAGAAAAAGCCCAAATCTTGCATTCCCAAAGGATAACCGAGAGAAGACAAAAATCAAACTTTGTTTGTAAATCAGCATGTTTAAAGGAATATATCCTGATGAGGCTCTGAAGCATCGTGATCCATGTTGCTTAACCTAAAGTCTCTCTAAATAACTTGACTGCAGCAATTCCGTAAGAGACTGGAGTCCAGTGAAGCGGGTGGATCAATCAGTGGGGCTCTGTGTCCTCACTGGCTGCATGCACACAGTACAGAACAATTTCTGCACTCTGGGAAGCATCAGATGTTTTAAAGGATTTTTACACTGGCTATTCTAAACAATCCAGAGTTTTTTAATTGTAAAGTTACATCAGGAGTTTAGGAGCAAGGCCATGTGGTTGTATGTGCATCCCTAGTCCCAGCCATTAATCACTCCGTTGTCAAACAATGACCTCTTCACAGGAAATCTAATGCTTTTTCTTTTCTTTTTTTAATTAAACCACAAGGATGTCTGCATGCAATCCTATTACCAAAATAAGACCATGCCAAGATTCCGACATCCAGCTTATTTCCAAACAGAACTGAAGTTTACAAGCGTCCACACTGGGACGTACAGAAGAATGCAAACACATGAGTACACAGTTTGCCCTTCAAAGAGCAGTATGACTAAGAAAGCTCCAAACAAGACCACTGCTTATTTAGCTTGTAAGAGGTTCCAAAACTCTGAACTTTTCCATAGCTGCTATTATTGTTACTATTTATGTAATATTATTACTGTCTGGATGACTGTAACTCCAAGCCTCAGCTGAGCTCAGGTCCTTCCTCTTCCCAACTCTCCACAGGGCCAGCAAATCTCCATGCCAGCCTTTGTGCTCACAGTGCCATTTCAAATCGACTTAGGGTAGCCTAAATACTGGTTCCACGTTTGAGTAGTCTTTAGTATTTCTGATTAAAGTCAGCACAGTGGGAAACACTGTTGTTGGTGGTTTCTTATTTACTTCTTTTTTTTTGGTGCATATCCATTTTTGAAGCCACCCAATAGGCAAGCAGACATTAAGTCCCGTTAGTAAAATGGATGGCCAAGGGGGTAAAGCACTCAAAAAAAAAACGAGGGTGGATCCCTACCGGTCTCCCACTTTGGAATCCAGAGGTGCCTCCACACAGAACATAGAAACCACTGTGGGAAAAACAAACCTGCTGTCATCAGGAGGCTTCATTTCTCTACACAGTTGCTCACATCTGACGCTTATTCAGATCCAAAACAGGATGAAAAACCACTGAAGTTGTCTTTGTTGAGTTCAGACAGCGTGAGGCTGTTGGAAAGGAAAAACCTCCCATCTTTAATTGGGAAGTAGGGTGGAGAAAGACGGCAAAGCATGTCTTCTTCTGAAGATCCCATTTTCTCCTTTTTCTGTGTTTTCATGACTGGGGCAGAGAGTCTAGATACATTTGCCTAGAGGCTGCCCTGGTGGCTGCTCAGAAACCCCTCTGAAAATGTCATCAAGCTGCAGGAGACAACTCACTGTATAATTCATGCGACCTTTTGTCTAGCTATCTGGAAGGCAGCCTCTTCTGTGTTGAAGCGGTCAGCACTTCACCTCCTTAGCAATCTCCACAGCTCTTGTCTCTGGAAGGGCAGCAGGTGCTCCAGGCTCGCGCCCGCTGCTCCAACACACGAGGGTTCCCCTCTGGCAGTGCCAGTCTCCCTGCACACAGCACACAGGGATGCATCTCCCCATGGCCCTCCAGGACAAAGCAAAGGACAAGACAGGGCAGGGAAAAGGAATGATTTATCTGCCTGGACAATTCTTCTGAAATGCAATGCTGCTTCACAGATGACAACACTCCTGCAAGTATCTGTCAGAAAACCTCGTGCTTTTCACCTTTCTTCCATTCCCTTCTTTGCCTGGTTTTCATTTACACAGGAATGCCAGAGAACCATTCAGGCACCTGAATGAAGCCAAGACCTCTGACTTCTTGTAGGAACAGCTCCTACTTTCCTTCCTGCTATTTTATTTGATATTTTATATGTTCTTATACTTAAGTGTAGTAGTGCCAATCACCATCTTCCTGGACTTCTTGGGATCCTTATCTTTAATCTTCTCTTTCCAACCTTGCTTTTACAAGGTAAAACGTTCCTTTTCTTTAGCTAAAAGTCCTAGCAAAGAGGAAAGTCTGCATTCCTTCACTCATCTGGAAAGCAAAGGCCATGGTGATTCAGGGCATTTAAGTCCCTGCTCACAATCCTTTTCACCCCACCTCTGCTCCATTTCCTAAGGAACTGAGGCTACACAATTGGACAAGCTTTCTGTTCCTTAGTTCCCAACTGTGATTTTTGACCTCTTGGTCAAGCTAGTGAGATCTGAGGAAATAAAGTCTTTGTTTACAAATACTGACAAAGGGATAAGAAAGAAGAAACTCTAATAATGCCACTGATGAAGTAAGGAGAGATCTGCAGCCTTCCTTTTGCTGGCCAGCCAATAGAACTAGCAGAACCCACTGTTTTGAATTTTAAACATGAAGTCGTCCCACTGTAGAAACTGGTTGTCCTCTTCCATCCTCAAACTGTAACAGTGATGCAACCACTGAGCACAGATGCTCACAGAAACCACCCCATGCAAACAAAAAAGGCACTCTGCTGGTCTGCAGACAAGGAAGAACAGGAGAGAATACCAGTCCAGACCTTAGGTGTCAACTGGTATTGGGAGATTAATGCCGATTAATATCTGCCAATATAGCCCTTAGGCCACCCACTTTGCCACTAACAGGGGATGGTAGAGAGGCTGAAACACAATCCCTGCTGTCTCATAAGAGACATGCACAGAAGCTAGGTAGAGCTTCCTATGTATGTACTGAAAACCTTACAGTGAATTAGCACCATTCTAATTATAATCACAATTATCATAGAATGGTGGGGGATGGAAGAGACCTCTAATGACCATCTAGTCTGACCTCCTGCTACAGCAGATTTCCCTCCATCAGGGAGCACAGGAACATGTCCAAAGGGTTTTGGAAACCTCCCGAGAACAAGCCTCCACACCCTTATGTCCATTACCCCTAGCCCTATACCTAGAGAACACAGAAAAAGTGATGCCCCATCCTCTTGACATCCACTCTTTAAGCACTTATAACTGTTAATGAGGTCTTCCCCTAGTCTTCTCTTTTGTAGATACACAGTACTTTTTAGATTGCCACCAACTCAGTGAGCCCATTTCCTGGTGGGTTAAACGGGAAGCCAGAAACAGGAAGGATAAACATAATTACATTTTCCTTAACATAGGGGAAAAACCCACTTCAGATTTTCAGCAAACGCAAGCCTCCTCATGCTTTTCGTTTGCCTGTTCTCCTGGCACACTCACACTGCCCCATGGAGCGGGCTGCGCTCGTCTCTAACCTACAAAGCTCTGGTTTGTCTCCTTACTCTGACCTTATCTAATTCTTGGCTGAGTTAAGCTTTTCCTTTTGAAAGTATTTCCTCTGAGAAGTCAACTGAAAGCCCGCTTCCAGGGACACAGATACAACTGAGCACAGAGTCACTTTGAAAAAGCCTATCAAATGAGAGCCTCAGTCTGAAAACTCTCACTCGTGCCAGGATTTTGCAGCGCTCTCAACTGAAATGTTGCATTGTGTTAGCACAGCTGTATCCACAAGCAAAAAACGAGGGGATTATGCAAAAAGGGCTCTTAACTTCTATCATTCTCCTGGCTGCAGAAAAGGTTTTCAGTTTTTTTTTTTTGGTTTCTTAAAATCATGCAAGGACCTGCGAGCTGCAGAAAACAAACAGGGCCTACAGCAAGCATGACAAGATGCTCCTCACACAACGTCATATGCTTGTACTTTTTAATTTTAACCAAAGCATTCCCAAAGGCTTGGAAATAACAAAAATTCCCTGATGAACCTTACTTTTCTTCAACACTTACTTTTAAGGGTTTTTACTTTGATCCCTGTCACCTGAACAGAATGAGTTTGGGTGAGCCACTTCCCCAAAGGAAGCCTGGTTGCCATCAGTATGATATCAGCAAAACAATGGCATTTCTACCCATCATGAGCTAAAACCCAAAACATCTTAAAAAGACAGTCACTCACTACACATACAGGCATAAGGACCATATGGTTTTTACAGGCAATGAGCACAATTAAATGATGTGAAAATATTCTTATCACTGAAATAAGGTTCAGTTACATGCCAGCTGCTGACACACCATTTTGTGCCTCTAAGCCTTTTCAGCTGCTAGATTTGCCACACTGTGCCCTGTCACTCTTAAGCCTTGTTTTTTGGTAAGGGTAGAACGGGGCACTGGCTACCATCACAGCAACAGCTGTTCCTGCCAAGCAGTCTCATTGGGGTACGAAGCTTCCATCTGTGTTTTTTCAAACTCTGTACCAGGACACTCAATCAGACAGCCTGAGGATTAAGTAGGAGCTACAGAAAAACAGACTGGATTTTACTATAGTCCTATCTTTGAGACAAATCCTTGTGTCTCACTTTACTTACAATGCTAATCTGAGACCTGAATTTCTGTGGGTTGGGAGAGGACAGGCCGAGTGCAATCACCGAGGTGCAACCACTGAGGATCACTACAATGGCATCTGTCTCTGTGCAGAAACACCAACATCAACTTGCCTTTCTATTACAGGTCACAGCTGCTTTCAGTCTCCTTAGCTGATCATTTCTGACACCTGTACTTGCTCCTCATGAATGCTCCTCATCTTGGTTAATGTAACAATGCTGTTAAAATCACAGCCATCTTCCCAAGAACTCCCTCACTTTACTAGATGTTAATCCATAAAATATCAGTAACTGCTTAAGGAATGACTGCCTGGACATGCTTGGATCTTCAGGGGCTGTAAAGCAGTCCATGCATCAGACTTGGTATCTGACTTAATCTGAAGTGAAACATCACTGCCAAACTTACACGTTGATTTTCTACATCTGGTTTCAGCCAGTCCTTACTCCTGCCTCAACCAACCTTTTGCCTGCAGGCTTATTTTTATCCCTTGATTCCAGATCCTATTCACTGGCAGCCTTTTACACGACTAAAGGATAAAGAGGAATTATTTTGAACTTGTTTCAGCATGGCACTCTCAGGAGAGGTTTTAAGTCCCATTAGGTTTTGGACAGATCTGCCATCTCACTCACAGCTGTTTACTCACTTCTTTTACCTATGTTGAAGTCACAAATGCAGAAATGAAAGCACCTGAAAAGCACGCAGGAGTCAGCCTGACTACTCCTTCTGCCACAAACAGACATTTTACCACTCTTTCCAAGAGGAAACTGTTAGGCAAACACTGAGCTACTCAAAAACTCCAGTCCTTGAGCATTGCTGAACATGGCACACTACCAAAGAGATCACTTTTGCTGCTAATGCTGTCCCTCTGCACTCCTTCCAAACAGTTTCTCCTTCCTCCCTTCCACTAAATCACCTCTTCCTGCTCGCTCCTGTGGCATACTTTCCACATGACTGAAAAAGAATAAAACCCCAAGTCATTTCCCTTGGCACAGCATTCCATCGTGAACGATACTACCACATCTCTTATAAGAGAATGATTGTATGTCGATGCGGTTTGCCTCCAAGCATATCAGACAAACACATTTGTAAGACTGTCACTGCTTTGCAGTGAGCCCTCCCTGCCTCCATCTCCAACATTCCAAAGGCAATTTTCACTTTTCACCATACAGAAATTACTACATTTCCATGACCCAACAGAAAGCACAAAAGCAAAAAGCATCATGTCAGTCTAAATAATTAAGACTTTCAGCTTTGTATTTATTAGTAACTGATACACACACGATAAAGCAGTCCCAGGTGCCAAAAGCTCCGAACTCTGAACAATTTAGTGTACTATTGGAGCTATGTATCAGGACCAAGAAAAGTGTGGACATCCATTTTCTACAGGGACAACTTGATTAAAAACCCCATGAGTATCACTTATCTATGCCTGGAGAACACATACCAAAATAAGGACAGCTCACCTAGTGAGTGATTTGGGAACATTTATCTAACTCTAAATACATGGGAAAAACACTACAGCAATTGAACTTCCCTTTTCTGTTCTAAAATAAGCAGAGGAAGTGCTCAGGGTCAGCTGGTGCAAATACGCTGGAACTTTGGCATCTTGAAAGGATCAATTTTTGACACGCCTGCTGATGTGTTTCCAAACTCAATGCTCTGCACACGAAGAGCTCCCATGTAAATACACCAAACATCAAAAAACTTATGCCAATACCAGAGAGAGTTTTCACTGGGAGTTTTAACCTAGTGAAGGTCCACTAGCAACAAACAGAGAAGCTAGCCAATGTAGAAAGCTTGCATCACTCTTTGTCTGGACTTTAGAGATACAGACTAGTGAACTGCCACTACAAGGCAGTGCTGCTCACCTGTACTAGGTAGAGGGAAAGCTACCATCAAGCTCCAAATGTGTTAATTTTTTCCTGAACCACATGCTGACTATCAAGAGTGGAAAAACCTGACTGAGCCATGTCTGTGAGTCCGTTCACTGCCGTGCAAGTGTGACAACACAGCAGGCAGGATGAATCCCAGAGCACAGCATTCTCATTGTCTGGTAGCTGTGCCACATACACACCATAGGAGATGAAATGCCTAGACTTATTTCATAATGTTGCTAGAAGTAAAAAAAAAAAAACCAAAAACCAACCAAATACACACAGATACACACAAGATCCCAGGGAGGAAAAACTCAATTTGGAATGTCTTTACTTCTTGTCTGTTTGAAGATCCGGTTGAGGGCATGGTGGAGGTGTAAACAGGACAACAGTCCTTCAGAGGAAAGTCTGCAGACAGCATAACACAAGGTACTGGTCCCCTGCCTGTCCTACTCGGCACAATTAGGAAGAAAACTGAAATCCCCAAAATCAAGACTGTAAGACTGGCTATAAAAAGTGACTGGTTTGAGAAAATGCACCCACAACTCTGATCAACTATGGTCTGAAAGGTTATTTTAATTGTGAGTTGTTGTTTTCTTTTTCATACAATTACTGCTTATTACAGGAGCTGGGGGATTCATTTGGGAGATTTTTTTTTTTCTTTCTGCGGGACAAAGAAGTTTCATATACTCACATTTAGAGCCTACAGTTTGGTTTCTAAATACATTTCCACCAAATAAATGAGAGGCCAAACATGACATTATTTTGATAAACACTGTTTATTGTTTCATCTTCCATACTATTTCTTTTATGGAAAAAAAAATATTAAATAGTGAAAAGGGTTATCACACACGTCAATGAAACCCAGGAAACTCAAAGCTGAATGCTGTTGAAATATATGTCCCAAGTGAATTCCACTCCTCTTCCTGTTTTTTGTATATATGCCATGGGACTGACAATATTATCCCCAGCCAAGCTTCCTCACTTGGGTCAACATCAGGGTAACTTCGAAGTCACGTAAACACAGGTCATCCTGTCCTCATGTTGCTCTTCTAGATCCTCCTTCAGAGGACAATTGTTCCTTCTGACCTCTAACTTCAGCCCCTGATAAGCATCTCAGGTACCTCCACCATCATCTGTCACTGCTGACTCACAAATTCATCAACAAAGCAAAGGTTACTGCAGATTTCCTGGCCTTCTTCCCTTTTCTATCAGGTTGTCCACCATTGGCTCCCTCCTCTCACCCTGCTTATGCTGACCAGCCTCAGTCTCTCCTACTCCAGGGCCTACAACTAACTTGCCCTCGGTCTTGCAGCTGAATCTCTGGGGATGAAACGCCATAACCTTGCCAGCTTTCTTCCTCTGCCTCTAAGTTCTCCATCTGCCAATTCAATTCTCCTCACATTTTGCAGTTTTCCTTATTTTTTTCCTTCCAAGTAAGAAGTAGAATGCTTATTTTCTCCTTATTTGCCAATCCATTATTTGGGAAGGAAGGCAGAAATAGGGAGGGGCAGGTTTTTAGATGTGAATTGAGGGATTCTCCTTTTCTGTCCCTGTCTCCCTAGTCATCTGCAGAAGGATCCTGGAAAGACAGCTGCACTTTGTGTTACACAACATCTCCAATATCTGGCATTTTACAAAGGTTTGAGCAGCCTTCTAATCCTTCCCCCTTTTCTTCTAATATCACATCTGTGGGCGGTCCACGATCATCACACCTGTAACTCACCTATCTGCTTCTTTCCCCAATTCCCTCAAAAGTCCAGGACATCCTATGCTGCCACACATAAAAGAGAGAGGTATTGATGCTACAGCCACCACTGGCTCTCAGAGTAAAGCTTAAAGCTTCTCCCAGGCTGTCTTCTGCCAGACAAGAAAGACAGAAGGTCTTTCCCGTCTCTAGATTTTGGGATGATCACTTTTTCCTTCTCTGTCCAACCTATTTTTGATCCCCTAGTGATACAGGGAATATCTTCATCACCAAATTTGCTTCCTCAGCAGCACCAGCAGTCACATCAAAGCCCACCTGATTGCTACTGGAAGTCTTTCTCTCCTCGCTGGATTTAGGAGTTTTTTGAAACCACGAGCAGGGGAACTCCTGAGAAAGGAAGTGTGGGTGTTTAATTCTCCACTATTAGTTTGCTTGTGTAAACAATTTGTTTTCTCTCTCTGGGGACAAAAGTCTTTTGAAATAAGTGCTTTGGAAGAAAATAATCCTCATTTGTTGAAATGGTGGAACTGGGCCAAAGTACTGACAACAGCAGACCACTCCAAAATAAAATACATTGGTGGCTCCACATGTCTCCTGTATCAGAGGGGTTTATCTAGATCAGTCAGATAAAGAGTTTCTAGTGACTCTTTGCTTCTTTTCATTCTGAATTAAATGTTGTCAAATCTAGACAGCGAGACAGAAGTCAGATGACAAGATATTTGCTAGGTTTAATTCTTGCTGACACACTGGTACCAGAAGATTCCCATGATGGCTAGCAAAAAACAGTGGCAACCCTTGTGTGTGGGGAGCTGGGAACAAACATACTGGGATACAGGTTTACTTTGTCCTTTTAAACAATTTTATTTTTCTTTTGCAACAGCTAACGAATTTCATCATCCTTCTGCAGATAATAAGGAGAAAGTTGCCAATGGGTGAAAATAGTTCTTGTGGTTACACATCACAAGACTTAACACAGCATTATTCCTTCTACATCTGATGCCAGTTGTTTTGATACAGCTTCTTTGTATAAATTCAGAAACATGAAAAAAACCCTTCAAAGTCTATTAACCACTCTTAAAATAAACACCAATAAGTTCCCTTCTCTGTGGTCATCTGTACCTCAGCTATGATGTATCCCCTGCACAAACACAGAACTCTGGGGACTCACAAATCCCTCAAGTAACTTGACCTGCTCTGACTGCCTTCCTTCTCAAATCAAGGAACCAAATGGAGAAAATAAACATCCTTCTTTCAGTCTGTAGCCCATGACCTCATGTGGGCAGGATCACTGTCCTGTGTCTCCTCCTGCTTGCGTAGTACAGCTGCTACTGGAGAAGGTGAAATTGAAGAACACCCAGCAAGGAGCTGCTATCAGCCTTCTCTTTGTAAAGAAATGAGTGGTATGAAACAACAGCTGATATAAAGACCACTTTCTTCGAGTTGTTACTCCCAAATTGGTGTCTCCATCCACCAATCCTTAGTTAAACACATTGCTTAGCTTACCCCAAGGCTGAAGACTCTAATTTTTCACTCCATACTACAGCGGTGTAACCAAAAAGCCTGCCAGGAACATTACTATTAGATGGTTAACATTAGTGCTAATCTTGTTCTAGCCATTACTAGTAACTACTAAAGGATAACTATCCCCTCCTGCCTGACCTTACGGCATGTAAAACAACTGTAAATGCTAAGCAAAACACAGGACCTCATAAAAGCAACCACCACAGCCCCAGTGAAAGTGACACAATACTATGTATTCCTTGGCCTGAAATATTCCTTAAATCAGGGGCTGAATTTAGACATAGCTCCCAGGCTCTGATAATAAAACAAACAAAAAGAAAAAAAAAGGAAGAAAACAGCTCACTGAGGGGTAGTAAATGCATTGGTTCTCTGGTCTGGACTATGGCACAGCAAATAGAAGACTACGGCTGCAAAGGAAGATGCCTGGTGTGTCTGTCAGAAGGGCATGCACACGCCAGAAAACTATCTTTAGCAAGGAAGGAGGCACTGAGGGCAGAGCTAAACCACTTCTCTGGCTTCCAGAGCTGCTTTTAACCATATGGGAAATACATAACAAGCGACAGCTAACATGTGCCCAGTCACTCGTGAAATACCAGGGGATGAAATAATCTTTTCATATAGATATTAAAAAAAAAAAAATGGAATTGCATCATAACAAACCAAATATCTATCTTGGCAGATCATCCCCTCTAGAAAAACAAAACAATGCAATAAACTTGACTACTTTAAAGGCCACACTGAAGAACAAATCTGAGGATATCTTCATGGGGAATTCCTGCCAACAACAACAAGCTGTGCGTTTATCAGTGCCACAAATGTGAACGAAGAACACGAGTTAACCAAAGGAAAGCCACCTGCTCACTTGATGGGGAAACTCTGCTTTTTTTTTCCTCTTATCAAATTAACCAAAAATCCCAAGCAATGCGGTTTGCAAGGCAGATGCTGGTAAAGCCTACATACAAAGTTGGGGTTTCCACTATGACACAAGGGCAAGCACAATGTAATTAATCTAAAGCATCCTGAAGGTTCCCAGGCAGGCAAACCAAACAGGCATGGTCCCCAGCAAATGCAATGCAAGGACCCCGAACAGCTTGGAAGCCAAAGAGCTCAAATTAGGATTCTCATCTTGCATTAACTACTGTGAACATTAGGAATAAATTATTCTTTTTTCCTGATCTTCAGCTGTAGCTAAAATAGCTCATTCTGGTCGTTCACTGAGTGCTGGCATCTCATAGTCGCCAATATTTAACCGTTTTCCTAAGAAATTACAGTCCCAGCAAGTCATAAAGCATGACAGGGCCCCAGCTGGCTGGCCAAAGCATGCTTGTTTATTTTCGTGAAGGTTACAGTTTTGTTTTGTAGCTGTATTAAAAAACAGGGGAAAAAAAATCAGTTCAAAAAACTTCTTATGCAAAAAGTGGTGAGCAGTTTCCCACACAAGCAACTCCAAAACCAACAGGAGGCCCACCCAGACCGGGCCTTAGCTAATTCCCAAGCCAAAGGTATAACAAGAGATAGAGAAACAGTGTGAAGCTTGAGTAACAAGCAGCACCTTGACACAGGGGCAGAGGCTGAGCTGGAAAACAGCAGCTGGCAATTCGTCTGCTGCTCCACACAGCAGAGACCACCCCGTGCCATACCAGCTGGCTCTTGGCTTAAACAGCTGCCCGGGCATCCGCAGGGCAGGAAGATGGCAGAGGGTATTCCCATGACCAATAACGTTTCTCAACACGCTGCTCTGATCACTCACTTGGACACATCCTCTGCCATCCCTCACATGCTCCACGGCTGAGTCTTCACCTGGACCAGTAAGCCCAGTGCAGAATACGGTCCAGCAAATATTTCCACATATTCACTCTCAAATGTATTCAAATACATGTGTTGGCACGTGCTCAAAAAGCATAATCCATAAAGAGAAACAATTAAACAAAGGATTAAGAGGAAGACAAGGCTCTGGATCTGCAGACAAGAAAGGGAATGTCAGCACGTGAAATACACACCATGCGTTAAGGGAAAACCAGCAAGGCTTCGGGTTGTTTTCATGGTGGAGGCATGTTTCAGCAAAGCCAGGGTCAAAGAGCCCTGCAGTTAATTACTGGAAAGCACGGATCTGTTTGCAGCAAACAAAGCAGAAGTGAAAGACATCATTTTGGATGGATTAAAAAAAAAAAGAAGAGAACCATTTAAAAGTCTGAAATGTTTGGGGTTTTTCTCTCCCTTTACAAGCTACTTGTGAAACCATGTTTAGAACGTTGTTTAGTCCTGGGCATTTGGCCAGATGACATTCAGATTCTGGAGCTGGCAGAGTGAGCAGCAAGAATAGGTTTTATTTTAATTTCTTTTGAGAGAAGCCCCTCAGAATACAGTTGATTCTGCCTCTAAGCCTGTGTACATGGGACTAGGGGAGATGATGACAGAAGCACAGAACAGCAAGGGTTGGAAGGGACTTCCAAAGAACACCTAGTTCAATCCCCTGCTACAGCAGGTTCCTCTCCCTCAGGAGGCACAGGAATGTGTCCAGGTGGGTTTAGAAACCTCCCAAGAAGGAGCCTCCACACCCTCCCTGGGCAGCCTGGGCCAGGGCTCCCTCACCTCACAGTAAAGAAGTTTTTCCTTATGTTTAAGTGGAACTGTGTGTTCCAGGTTTTGTCCATTACCCACAGTCCTATCACTGGACACTACAGCGAAAAGTGTTGCCCCATTTCCTTGACATTACACCTTTTAAATACTTGTAAGTCTTAATGAAGTTTCCCCTGAGTCTCCTCCAGGCTGAACAGCCCCAGTGCCCACAGCCTCTCCTCATAAGGAAGATGCTCTAGTCCTCTGATCATCTTGGTGGCCTTGTGCTGGACTCACTCTAGAAGTTTCCCATCCCTCTTAAGCCGAGGAGCCCATAACTGGACACAAGACTCCAGATGAGGCCTCATCAAGGCAGAGTAGAGGGGGAGGAGTGTTCCTCAGACAAATCAATTTGCAGTGCTCCACTGGTTATAACGGAGCAACATTAATTTGCAGCTAAGGGTTTGTCCTTAAATATGACACAAAAGGATTCAGTGCTGTCAGACGTTTCAGAACTCAGGAAGACAGCGTGAGCTTATGTGCCAAGCAGGGCTCCTACTCTTCACAGACAAGTCACAGGTAAGACACTTTCCAAACACTTCAGTTTACAAGGCTATGTTGGAAACCCTGTTCCAAGATCGGGAGGAAAAATAGATGTCCTTGTTCTCATCCTACCCTCCTGCTATACATCATCTTCACAAACCAGAGCCCTCCATGGTGCAGCATCATCAACAGTCCTTTCCCACAACACTCAACACCAACGGGTTCATTAATGCCAAGTCATGTATCACCATTACAAGCCACAAAATACTGTGATTCCCGACATAGGACTGGTAGTGCATCATTAATCTCACCCTACTGTCGTTCTACCATGGCAAAACCATCACACTCCTCTCCCCTATCTGCACAGATGGCAGAATCCCCACCAACTTCGTAGAGAACGGTACAGCACCAATGCTCAGTGGTTTTTCACATGAGCTAAGTATCTAGAACATCTCCCAAAAGGAACCAGCATGAACGTACCAAGAGAATGCGACTGTAGCACCACAGTTTCCTCCTGCTGATGGGAGATGAGCTACATTATCTGCCACTGTGATGCAACTGCTACATGATCCTAATAATTAACAGAAGCTCTTTCACTGACGTATTGACAGCTCTGTCTAAAGATGCGCAGCAGCTCTCTTGTGAAAAGCTCACTTGCCATACTATCCGTTCAGCGCCTCAGCAACGGCCATGCTCCATCGGTCTTCATAAGCAACCCAAAACCACTCCTGAGGCTCAGCTCAAAGAGATAGTTAACCTTAGACATTGCTGAGAGCAACAGGAGCCGACTTCGCTGACGCTGTCAGCCACACACCAAAACTCTCACACAGCTGGTCACACACCACACGCTCAGGCGAAGTGGGGAGGGGGACACTGGCACAGAGCTCCAGAGAGACCACGACCGCTCCCACCAGTGAGGCCTCCGAGCCAGAGCCAGGGACCCTGAGGTGGCTGTGACGGGGGACAGAGCAGCCCCCTCCCAGAGAACCCTGCACACATCTGATCCTGCTGAGCTGGGCATAGCCTCAGGGCACCCACACCAAACAGCCCTCACACCACACAGCCCTGGTGAATTTCCAAAAAAGAGAAAACCAAACCCAAAACACAGTGGCTGGGCCACCTGTGCTCTGAAGAGCAGAGACTGCATGTCCCTAGTTTGCTGCCTGTTGAGCATGACAATTCCTCAGGCCACTGGAAGTTTTTCAAGCACCCTCAACATCCTCAGGCTTCACAGGATCAGTTTTTCCCCATAGACTAATATTTATGCCAGCTGTCCTTTTAAGGCCTCAGCCAGAAAGGAAACTTAGAGCAGCTGACCTACCATGGATACCTCAGCCTGGAAGCCCATTTCCCAAGTCTGTGAGGAAAAAAAACAAACAAACAATCCAAACATTTACGTGTTTACCAACTATGAAGAGACTGAAACCTACAGAAATCCCTCAAAGGAAAAAAAAAAGTCAGCTTCAAAAGTCATCTGATGAGTGCATTCCCAGCAACATACAGAAACCTTGTTCCACTCAGCTGCTCCACCATTGTTTTCAGAAGAGTCAACAAGGCTGATACTCTTGGTAATTACTCCTTGCTTTATGGTTTTAATTAACAGAAAGAATGAGGCAGCGGACTTAATACAAATCCCTTCAATGAAATTAAACGCATCCCAGGATTACATGTGGTAAAACACTGGGGACTGCTCCATATAAATGTCTTCAGAATCATAGCACAGTTCTGCATAGCTGTGCAATTAACAGGCAGCTCTACTTACCACAGTCTTCCCGCTCAGCTAATTAAATATTCAGGTCTCAAGTAAGCTATTGAAAGTTAAATATTTTTAGAGTTAAGTAGATCTAGAACTCAGGAAGCTTCACACAGATCTGGCCTGAGGAAAGGTAAGAGCTTGGTTCCACAGACACATTTTATCCCAGCAAAACAGATAACTACAGAACCAGCACAGATGTGGCCGAACTGAAGATGAAGCTGCTGCAGAGCAGTGGAACCTGAAGCTCAAGTCCCAGCCCTCCTGAGCGCTACCTCGTTGGCCTTAGGGCCAACCTGGGAGAACGTGCACTTGTGCTAACGCCATTAACCCCACTCACGCCCTTGGGCAGCCCCTCAGCTGCTCCCACAAGCCCGCTCTAATGGAGGAAAGGCACTCCTGTAAATGCCGCCTGGTCTGCCCCGGGGGCTTTGCCCACACGCAGCTACCAGGTGGGAATCCAACTTTACTCAGTCCTCACCAACACAGCTCTGAGCACAAGGCACACAGAGACCTGCCTTACCAAGGAGGGGTCGAGAGTCTCGCTTCAGGGAAGAACCAAGAGAAACAAGTGAGAGTTGAGCAGTCTGGAAAGACAAAGGAATGAAGCTAACACAGAGAAAACCGCACCTTCTGCCTGTCTACACCTACCAAGTCAGGCCTGCGCGGTTTAAAACAAGTTTCTCCCTTAACATTTCAAAGGGAACATTCAATGAGAGGAACCGGCAAGACACACGCTGTACCCTCGTCCTCCGGGCCCCTATTCCAGCCAGCGCGGCGACGCAGGTGCCCAAAGGCAGAAGAGCTCTTTGTTAGCCCGGGCTGAAGCCCCGCGGGCCGGGCTGGGGCCCGCACCCGCCGCCTCCTCCGGGGCCGTGAGCCCGAGTACGCTGCGGGCGGCCGGACCCGGGCGGCGAGCCCCGGCCGCCCCCAGACCCGCCCGAGGCCGCGGCGA
>WBNH01008060.1:0-65531 GCA_013401255.1 Urocolius indicus | reverse complement strand
TGGCGGCGCCGCGCGTCCCTCCGCCGTCCCGCCCCCGGCCGCTGCGCCGGGCTCGACGGGAGGAGCCGCGAGTGACGGCGGCGACGCTCCGGGGCGCGGGTGCTGCCGCAGCGGCGGCGATGGGCCGCACGTCCCGCGGCGTGCGAGCGCTTCTCCCGGAGCCCGGGCTCCGGGCGTGGGTTCGTCCTTGTCCTCACCGACATCAGCTGACGAACTGCAGAAAATAAGTTCCGGACACGGCTGCCGCAGGATGCGCGAGTTCATCCCAGCCCCTAGCACACGGTGCTTCCTAAATGTGTTACGTTTATTTCACTTCAAGTTATTCCAGTAACGAAACGCTGAGAGCAAGTTTTTCCTGCCAGTCTGGCAGCTGCTTTCTCCAGACAGTACTAGTTAAACATGAAACAACACTGAAGACAGGAGCTGAGGTGTCAGGCATGACCGCGGGCATACTGAGACACGCGGTGGTGGGGAAATCTGAAAGGGAGCAGAGCAGCTCCGAAATTCAGACTATTACAAGGAAAGGTGGATGCCTACCTAGCTTTGAGGAAGCTGGACAAAGCAATGCTGTCTTCTTTACAAGGTGGTGGTATTAACCCACAGCTTCTGTCAAAGTGGCCATTAATCTTCAGGAATGAACGGTCTGACTGGCTAATGGATAAAACCTCGTGTAACACATCTCAGCGGCTTCTCTTGCTGTGGCTTTCATGTAATCTATAGCTGTCTTTTGACAGAGGTGTGAAACTTCCCCGTTGTGAGCTGGAGGCAGCTGAAGTAATCCTGCTTGCTGGTTGTGAAAGCACGGTGAGTTCTGCAAGCTGCCTCCAGGGCCACCAAAACCTTTCTGCTTCTCCTGCTACACACACCACTCAGAACTCAGGCATTATCGCAAGGAATGCTGTGACTGACTTTCCAGTCCTGTTGAAGTATACAGTGCTCTGGTATATATTAATGGAGGGCTACATAAACAGGGGAAGAAGCAGGCTGGACAAATGTTATGAAAAAAGCCCCAGGTCACTTCTTCTTCCTCATGTGGCCTCTCCAACACGGAAGGAGAAAATGTCTCCTATGTTCCATACTCATTACATAGCCACTCTTTTTTGCTTCTTCAGTTGTTTGGGTTGGTTTTTTTTTTTCCTTCTATAAGGCTGTTAGCAAAGGACTGGAAAGTCGTTTGTCACTGTTAGTCACTACATCCATGGGATGAAATTACTCTCATTATGTCATGGTGCTGTGCTCTTCGGTTCAACTCTCTCAGCCTTGTCCCCTGAAGGGAGATCTATCCAAGAGCTTTCAACACTCTGCCACATCAATACAGATTTTCATCGTGGGGCTCTGATGAGAGATCCGACGGCAGCCAGTCTTCACTGCGTCTTCCTGACAGCCAGGAAGGAAATTAGCAGGTGGAAACGCTGCATAACTGCATTTCCAGTTCAGTAGCACTTGCTTTTTACTTTTCTCTCTCTTTGCACAAAGGTATACTTGTGGGTATGTGTATTTTCAAAACCGGTGTTCAAATAATAAAATGCATATCCCAAGCGTGTGGACCAGAACCCCAAGTTTGTCAGAAAGCAGCGTGCAGGCCAAGAATGAGTCAGGGGCGCCACACACATCCTGCCTTCCCTGAGCACCCTGTAAGGAAGATGCCAGGGCCACAACAACCGATCCACTCTCCTCACTGGCAGCCTCGTGGGATCAGGGAGTGAGGAAGGAGGGCACAGTAACAAGCTTCCAGCTACTGCTGGAAGCTTATTCCAGCTGCATATATGCCAGAAACTATTCCTTTCTTGACAGCCTAGGCCAAAGTGACATGAGAGTAGTCTCTGTCCAGGGAGATGACTGCCAGACGCTCTGTGAGTATTCCTCGGGAACTTGGGAAGAATCAGAGACACATTCTGATCCTCCTGCTGAACATGTTACCTTTATGTGATGCTGTGTGGGGAGGAGGGAAGGGGTGGTAGGACCTGTATTGGGGTAATCGCTTCCCCACTCCACTGGAATACTGAATCTCTGGTGCTGCCTCAGGCCCACCACTGAAGCACAGCAAATCAAAGCCCACTCAAGCCTGGGCATCATCTGTAAAGTGCTCAGAAGTGACAACGACTGAGAGAATGAGCCTCCACCTTCCTGAGGGTGGTGGTGGTGGTGGTGGTACTGGCAAATGAGAATACATTCTCACCATATTCCAAGAAACACAAGCTGGCAATTCCTGTCATTCTCTTGCAACTGTCTTGACTTGCTGGAAAGTAACAACCATGAGTCACCCTTTCATCCATACAGCATGACTGGAAAAGACAAAAGGAGAAAAAAGGTGGTATTTGTAGCCTGCCCATAACATTATTTGTGAAATAAAGTCAACTGTGCTTTAGATATGAGAAGTGACGCATACCACGCCAGTCCACAGGACAACAGACTACCACGGAGAACTGTGAGAACTGCTGTCTAAGCACATCACTGCTCTCATCACAGCCACAGCAGAGTTCTGGAGTAGCTGAAGTAGCTGAGAGAGACCACTGACAAGATGTGCAGTGCTGCACAGAGGAAAGCTATCAAGAGGATTTATGCAGGAAACAAGGTATATACAGAAACTAGTTGAGACAAAACTGTGCATTAATACCTGACACAGAGCACACCCTGGGAAACTGGAAGCAGAGATTGAAAATGAGCAGATCCCAAAAGGCCTAATACCTATGTGATGAACCAGTTATTCACACTCGATCCAGCAAGCTGTCACCAAGGATGGACAGTGTTCCTGTTGGTATTTGCCTGCCTGCCCTAGATGGCATTGCTCTGCAACATTAGAAAATATACTTCTAAAGCCCAAGCTCTCACTGCAGTCAGCACAAAAGAATTTTAGGCAGGACAAGTGTTGATTCTAGTCCACACAAAGATGACAGCAGAGTTCTCTTGTTTGAGACCTTTCCACTGCAGCTGATACATTCACTATGTGACTTCCCCACCCCCCATTCACTCTTTAAAGGCTCATTTGTAAAATCTTCCTGTTTGAAGTGTTTCATTGCACCTGCTCTCTTCAGGCTGTGGCATGTCACTGTTTCTGTTTATTCTGTGCTGCTCTTTTGCACTGTTGGCTTGCACCAACTACAGACTGCCATTTGTTCCTGAGAGCCAGAGGCTGAAAAAGTGCCTCCTTCCCTCTGAATGCAAGCTGCAGCCCACTTTGAGCAGCTGGAGTGGAAGTGGGCAGAGGCTCAGCTATGCTGAGCGCTGATTCCCATTGAGGCAGGGAGGAAAACACAAAACCAACAAACCTGCCTTTTGTCCCAAGTCCCGTATCCGCATGCTTCCCTTTCAGAGGCAGAGCCACACGACACCTCTTCTTCAGTGTTCTGGAAAGCTTGATGTGCTGGGTGTACCTGTGTGTACCCATCTCCCAGCAGCTTCCAGGAGCTGTGCAGCCAACCAGCACCCTGCAGGCTGCCCAATAAAGGACTCTGGCACTGAAAGCCCTACCCTTAGGCACTTGCTCTCCAGCGTGTGGTGAGCATGTCTGGGCATCCCATGCACAGCCAGGGAGAAGCCTCAGCTGGGAAGTGTCACCATCCAGTGTACTGAGGTGTGAGATGCCTGTGGCCAAATTCCCAGGGCTGTGACAGAGAGTCCTGTGGGAATACCTCAGCCTTGCTGAGATGCACAACCCCATCGCTTCTCCCGGGAGGTGGCTCTGTCCACGGCTCTCAGCAACCAAACAGACTTTGTGCTTCTCCTGGGATGCCAAGCAGCAGCAGGGACACATCCTGCTCTGCAAGCACAAGCTCCTGCTGCTGTCTGCATCCTGGCACCTGCCAGTAACAAGAGGCTAAGAAAAGATTTTGGGCAGAGGCTTGTCTCCAAGCTCTCCTTTGTTCACTAGGTGAGCAGAAAGGCAGGCAAGCGTTTGAATTCTTCAGGCACAAGACAAATCCCATTTCCTCAGCTGCTGCAGGTGAAGGTGGGATCAGAGCAGGGCATGGCATCAGATGTTCCTTGGTTTTAAAAATGACATTTTGGAAGGAAAATTAGTCAGGTGCTCCAGCACAGGTCAGGATGGATGTTGTGGATGTACCTCTAGCATTATTTGTCTTGTGGTATAAAGGGAAGGAAAGCCCAGCCATAAAATCTGCATCTTGGAGGGGTTTTGTGGTTTTTTTGTTGTTCCAAAGATTAAAACAAATAATAAAATACATCTCCCTCAGCAGCAGAGACATTCATTAATCAGTCCTCTTGCAAACATGATTTTGGGTTGACTGATGACTTCAGAGTTACCAACCAGAGGCCATTATGCTGAGAACAAAGCCAGATTTATTTAAGCAGCAAGAGATGGAATAAACAGGTCAAAATAATTTGGGCAGAGCCTAGAGGAAGATTGTTATCCATGACTTAGAGAGAAAAGATCTCTCATCTCTGAAAGTGGTATTTCAAAGCAAACAGCCTTTGGGGTGGCAAAGACACAAGTTGAGCCTCTGTACAGCAGGCTAGAAGTGACCTGCAAAGGGAAAACAAGTAGGATTTACACCCTAGTTTGCATCTTTGTGATGGACAAAGACAGCCAGTGGGAGAGGAAGATTAGTTTTCACCACCTTGTACTTCTGTTCCCATGTTTCACTTTCTGTGTTGCATTACAAATGCACATCTCTGCCCAGGCGAGGCTGGTGATGGCTGAAGAGTAACTGCAAAGGCGATACAGCAGCAGTTTCTAAAAAAGCCAAGTGCATACATGAATCTGAAATACATCCTCTCCCGTAACTCCTCCAGCATGAGCAACGAGGCCTTGCCTTAACGCTCTGACCTTCCCCACTTTAATAGAAGTGGCTAGAAATCCAATTACTCCCCCTGACCTCTGGAAAACCAATTTCTAACTTTCCAGGCTGCAAGTCACGCAAAATGTTTCCAAGTGAAATAATTGCAAGGCTGAATAAAAAACGAGGCACATCTGGCACATCACCTTGGCAGGCGGCGAGGAGAGAGAGCTTCTCTGGAGCCCAACAGCCAACTGGAGCAGCTCCAAATTCTGATGCAGAGCAGGATTATCTCTGAACCAGAAAATCATCATGGGGAAGTCTCTGCAGAGGCGCAGCATCCGTGTGGACTCCAACAGACCTTCTGGGCTGCCAGCATGTGGAGTTGGAAAGCAAACAACACAACCAATGGAAAATATTTTCAAGACAACTGCTGGGCTTGCATTGATGAAAGACTTTTTCTGCGTGAAGATCAAAAGCTGCACCTCGTCTCTGTCCTCGTGGACAGAGACGGGGGATCAGCATGTGTGCCTTCTCTGCACCGCAGGACTCCTCTGCACCTGGAAACAGCCACGGATGTGTAAATAAACAACCTCCTCCGCCTAAGACATGCCACTGCTTCCTGTGGATGTGGTGGGTACAGAAGGAAGGTATCATTTTGGCAGCAGCATTTACAAAGACATAAGCCAAGGTATTTTAGGTAGGGTAGCCAGTCCCACCTTCTCACTCAAGGATCACAAACCCTTCTCTCAGAGAAAGGATTATGGGAAGAGAGGTCAGCTGAAGTGTCCCGACCTACTCACGCCATTAGGCAGAAGCACGGAGAGCCCTGTCACCAAGACAGGCTTAGGTGCAGCAGGGAAACGCAGCCTCTGCTCAGCTGGTGCAGAGCATCAAAGTAGCACAAGTATTGTACCGCTCTGGAAGTAAGCCTTCTAACCAGCCCTTTCCACAGGCCTTCTGCAGCTTCCTGTAATGGAAACTGGCTGCATCTGAACCATTCTAATAGCACCTCCTCCTCATTATTATTCCAAACATACTGAAAAGACTTCTCCAGAAGCAGCTTCAGAGGGAGGGCTGTGTCTCAGGACCATGGCTGACTGGCTGAACGGTCACAGGCACAGAATCCTTTTAGTGGGGAGTCTGACGATCGGCTTCCACCACCCTACGTCTGGAGAGAATAACTAACCTCAGTGCAGCCATTTCAGGTCTGTATGGCTCTAACAGAGCAGGACTTCATGCATACAATAGCAAAGGAAAGCCCCTCGGCGCTGGTTTCGGTACGGACCCCAACACAGACAGGTCACAGGAGACAGCCGCCTGCTCTGTTGGCACAGCAAACACGCCAAGGGATGAGGGAATGCAAAGGATAAACACTCTGCTGCCTTCTGCTGCCACCCCCTAAGGCAGTGGCACAAAGTATCCTTGAGATTACGACAGGACCAAATAAATGACCGTGGCTGTGACCCGCAGGGGTGCTCTCCTCCTATGCCCAAGCACATCCTGGAGTGTAGAGTTAGTACAAAGAGAGGATATTTTTTATTGATAAACATTATATTGTCTTAGTGTAGATGTCTGACACATTATTAAATCAAATGACAAAACATTCAAAGTAATTAATTCCAATAAAACTTTCTGATATTCTATAGACAATAGTGCTGTGAACTCTGTTTATAGTGTAACACATTAAAAACACGGAAATACAAGTTTCTAGTTCCATAGGTTACCATCAAATAGAGAGAAACGCATGCTTTCATTTCTGTTAAGTCTGTAACTTACACAGGCAAGTGGAACAGCTATGCATAGGAGACTATTCTACAACAAATTGTAAAGCAAACATACAGAAAGACTGACCTTATAATACTTGTACAAGTATGACAAAACCATTGCAACTCATCTCAAAAGGTAACAAATGTTTTGTCTGTGGCTCCACCATTTTAACACTTCAAAGCTAAATTAACAGAAAAAGTATTTGGAGTGTCATTGTATTACTAGAAACCACCACTTGTTTTGTTTTCTGGCGGGCTGGGCTGTAAATGAACCTTTTATGTGCGTTTGCATTCATTTCCATCTCCGTTTCCTTCCTCGTGGTTAGAAACACCACACTCTTCCCTCCCAGTGAAAAGGAACCCAACCAGTGTCCTTTGATCCCCAATCAAACAAAAGGTGCTTGCATCAGTCGCTTTTATTGCTGTGCCTCCTGCAGCTTTGATGCCACGCTGAAACAGAAAACTCACCCCATGTGTGCTCACAGCACCCGCACAGCTCATGCTGCCCCCAAGAACACACTGCTGCAGCGCTGGCATCCGGCAACCCTACAGACCTACCTTCTCCACTAACTGCTGCCCCAGGAGAGGATTTAAACACACATCTGCCCCCAGGGCAGTCACTGGCACTGGGGCTCTCCTGTGTGCCTTGGTGCTGCAAAGCTTGGTGGTACAGGGTGCAGAGCTGGGTGGGCTCTGACAGGGATGATTCAGTCGAGCACAGGGCCATGGAAATAAGAGTCTGGGCTTGGCTCTGAATGAGGCTGGAGGGGGCTACAAGCATCCCCCGCCTGTCCTTACACCAGCCAACCCTCTCTCTCACAGGTATGCATCAGCACACTTGTCTCCAAGCCCTGGGGCACCTGCAGGCAGAGCCCCCACAAGGAGAAGACCGAGGGAAGTTTCCTGAGCGAGCTGGCACCCCGCAGCACCCGCTGCCCTTTGGTGGCAGCCAGGGGCCCAATGCCTCTGAGAATTCAGCCATGTCTTTCAGTGCATCCATGGGGGCCATCAGAGGCGCTGAGCTTATTACAGCCAGATGAGCCGGAGGGGAGGAGGAGGTGCAGGGGGGAGCAGGGGCCCCTGAAGCTGTGCACCATACCTGAGGATTAATGGGTTGGTCTGCTCACCTTTCTCATTCTAGTGAAATCCTGATTTAGCAGCGTACACATTCCCTTGGCCACGCTTATGCCAGGGCCATAGGCACAAGCGCACTTGCCATGCACCCGTGTCTGAGACCACACAGCCCCTGGACCGAGGAGAGGCACCAGTCCTGCCCTCCCACACCTCCCTGTTGGCTGAAGCTCTGATGGATGCACTAGCAACAGGAACACCTGAACTGTACCAAGGGATTTCAGACTGCACAGGACTTGACAGACAGCAAAACCTCCCCCAAAATCTGAACAAACACATTCCTAGTTCAGTTTCCATCTTGAAAACAAACATTCAATGTGAAGATGAACCTAATCTATCCTTCCTTCAGTCATCTCTTACAATTACTGCCTGCACTAAGGGTCTAGCAACGAATCTCAGCTTTACAAGGACTGACAGTGGAGTCAATCAAACTGTTCCTGAAGGGAACATTCATTTGAATTTGTCCCTAAATCCTGAATGCATGGCAGAGCTGATGCCTACCAGCTCACCTCTCAGGTATGCAGATTGCTACTGGCATATTTACACCGCCATTTATCTAACAGATAAAGCACATGCTTGTGAAGCCAGGAGAGAAATGAGCTGGAGACATGGGTTTTGGTGTGTCCCTTTCCCAGATAAAGGGATGTGGTATTTCTCACTGGGAAGAAATACCTTTCCTCAGGAGGGTGGGAGTTATAAAGATCGAACAGCACTCAGACAAACCTCCACAAAAATGCAGCCCCTGCAAACTCTGCTAGTGTCCTCATAACACAACAACCAGCTTTTTGTGATGCCACGCTACTCCCATTTGCACTTGCTCTCCAAGTGTGCTGAATAATTACAGGATCAGACTTTGTGTCCTCCTTCTGCCACACATTCAAAAAACGGTTCCCCAGGAACAGAGTTACTCCACAAACGCCTTGCTTAGGCTCCTGTCGAGAATTTGCAGCTCAACTTCTGTGCTTGCTCATTAGACCTGAGTCTTGCGCAACTTCACAGTACAACTCTGAGACACAGAGGCTCTGACTCGCCAGTGAGAATGACTGAAAGAAAAGGGTTGTTTCTGAGAACCTGGAACCAACATCTTGGCTGAGCAGAATGTGGCAGCTCACTTGATGCAACTCTTTACCAGCCTGCAAACCTTTATGAAAGTCCAAAGCAGTGGCTGATGCAATCAGCTTTTATCTAATCTTCTTCCAATCTGAAAAACTTCCCCAAGGCTTTAAGAGCTGATGAAATACAGGGTTCCAGAGTTCCCCCACCAAGACACTGTAAAATGACTCCATCATGGCTCTTGTGATTCCCAGCAGCAAGCCCTACTGTAATTCACACCCACAGCAGTGACTGATTCAGCCTTCCACAGAGGAGATCCACCTGGAATCAAACATAGGGAAGCATGGTCTTTGAGTGTGGCAGGGCCATTTTTGCTGCAGGGTCATCAAGGGTGAGCACCCTGCCAAAAAGCTGGAACAACAAACCTCAGCTGCACCAAGGGTTTGCCAGCACCTGACAGCCGCCTCAGAGACAGATTTAACCAGAGCCATTTAGTGTTAAAGGGAGCTGGGCAAACCCAGGCAAAGGAAAGTTACTTCCTTACTGAAAGGAGAGTAATAAAAAATAAAACCCCCTAAAAAAAAAAATCTTAAAAACCTGCTTGTTGGCACCTTGTGATCTGTACATGTTCATTACTGCAAAGGGCACCTGTGACAGTGGTGCTCTGGAGTGCAGTCAGCATGTGCTGTTTACGTGTTCCTACATTTACAGACCAAGATGGGTCTCGATGTTCCTTGGCTTCTCTACCAATGCAAGTGACAAGCAGCAGCTAGGGTGGTCTCATCACTTTCTGTGGCCACTCAAAAGGACCGTACGACGCTTTTAGTGGCTTACTCTGCTTAGTCCCTGGTTTGGGAAAACCTGGCCTTAGCTTTAAGTGAGGACTGAAGTTAGATTCCTAAATCTCCTGCCAGCATGGGGAGGTGTTTCACTGAACCAGGGGCTCAGCTCCTAGTGCCCCATAAATAAATAAATAAAATGTATAAATACTTCAGTGCAGACTTTCCCGAGCTCCCCAACACCTCAGGCACACTCTGGTTTCTTTGTCAAAGCTGTCTTTATGCTCAGTAAATGCAACCAGAATCTCAGATGACTACCAGTAACTGCAATCAGCAATATTACTGAATGCACAAAGGTAAGCTGTTCAAGCTTTTGCCCTGTTACTTTAGTGACAGGCAGCTGCCATGCACCACTCACCATACTTTGCTAATACACTGTGGAAACAAACAAAACCTAGTAATCAGCTCTTGCATTTACAAACAGATGCGTATAAGACTACCTTAAATACTGACACACTTTGCATCTGTGCAGTTGCCACGACAGGGTGTGTGTGCACATCTCTGTGTTGCTTGAATATAAATCTACATTCACACAGGTAAAAAGGGCTTCCAAACACTTTGATGTAAGAAACATTTGTCCATCAGCAGACCAGTTATGGTTTTTCTAAGGAGTTATCTAACAGCAGTCAATCTGTATTTAACCTTGCAAGCATGAACATGCTGATTTGGAACAGGCATGCAAAACCCCTGTTCTGACAGCAGGCTATCAGATGTCACCCTCAGGATGCTCCACATACATTGAAAGTTGTTGTTCTCAAATTAGGAGGTTTTGTTCAGCACTTCAGTAAGCCCCGTGTATGCCACAGAGCTGGATTCACCACACCACGTTTCTCAGCACACCACATCTGCATGCGCTTACACAGACCTCGGCACAACAAAGTATGTGCTTCAAGCTAGGCAAGGGCTCTGGTACCTTCTGGAGTTGCACCTTAGGAGCCTGCCTGAGCATAGCCTGCCCAAGGGTTCCAGGACTCGAATCAGGCCAGGGAAGAGGCGCAGGGGTGAGCATTAGCCAGGAACAGCAGGCAGGGTGCTCCCCTCATCCACCCTTTGGGTGGCCCCGAGACCTTGCGAGAGCTGGGCTCAATGCCCCCGTGCTGGCCCAGGGCAGCCTGGTCTGTGGCTTCCCCAACATCCTCTCCCATGAGGCACGGCCACCGCTGCTGGGACCAGAGCTGCTCGAGGCCCAGCTGCCTCGGGAACTGGAGGCTGCCCGGAGCAGAGACAACCCAGAGGACACGAAGGACACTGGTGCTCCTGCTGCCCCATGGCCACTTCCCTTGCGAAACTCTGACCCTCCAGCACTGGCTAAAGGGCAGTTCTTGTGCTGTGTGACTCTTGCTGGACTCATTACAGCGGGTCTTCTCAGAGATGTGGTGGTTTGCTGTGCAGGGCACCGCATTACCCAAACAACCCCACCGAGCTGTGAGCAGATCTCACCACGTGACAACACTGACCAGAGCTAAGGTGAGGCTTTGGTCTCATGGGAAATCTCTGCTTCTTCTATGGAAAAGGATTAAGTATTGTTTCCAGATAGCAAGGCAGTGAGCAGTCGCCAAGAGTGATGTGCACCAGCAGCCCTCTCCTTTCAGTACAACAGGAGATGGATGAAATGCCCTGCAACAGGGATTACTCCTCTGGGAAGCCGAGCTCCTGGCTTTGCTCGCTGGGCATGCTGGTGGAAAACCTCCCAGCAGCTCCGTGACCAGCTACACCCCGTAGGTTCAGGCAGTGTTACGCTTTCCCTCAACTGGCAATAAACAGGTTATGCTAAACTGTTGCTCTGAAGTGATCATGTTGTCTTTCAGCAGCAGTCAAATCATACCCAGTCCACAAAGACTATATTGACAAGATTTCTGTCAGGCTGTTCTGGTGTGGAAAGGTTAAAACTTGTTCTGCGAGGCTATTAGAAAAAGGAAAACAAGAAAACTCCTACGTAAAATACATGATCACAAAGTCATTTGAAGTGTATAAATACATTACAAAATCTGTTGCTTTAAGTAAATTGTGCTTTTTTTAGAAGCTTTCTTAAAATGCCCAGGCTTGGGTAACTTCAGGGCAGTGATCAAGAGATTCCACAGTCAAATAATATCCCCTGGGGCACAATGAAACAAACTGCCACCTTTTTCCCTCCTTGCTTTCCCATGAATGAAATTTTCCAAAAGCTATGGATTTGTCAGAGCCCAAGACTGACTCTGGAGATCTAGCCAGGAGTCAGAGCAGCTGGGTAGGAGTAGATGCATTTATGAAATGTGCTTCACATTTGAGGCCACTAAGGGCTAACAAAATGTTAATGTAAATTCCCTCAAGGCTGCCTCATTGTACTAACAGCTATAAATTTATCTGTTCAGATAAGAAAATAAAAAGTCATTGATCTTTGAAAAACAAGGTGCAATGGTCCTTTTCAGGACTTACTGCTGCAAACACCTACACTGACCTTACAAAACAATCACTGGGGTTCTGCCACCAGTTTCAGTAAAGGTCGACCTGCTACTCACAGCACTGAATACTGAAAACTCTCTTCCTTTAACCTGAAGTCTTGCACTATTGTCTGTACAACCGTTCAGCATATCCAGGCTCCTCAGTTCCTTACATCTGAAGTGGCTCAGGTCTTCCAAATACTGAAACTTCTGCTGCCTTCCTTAAAAGCCTGGCTTGAAACTGACTCAGATGGAGTTGTTCAAACCTAATACTTCCCTGGATTTAAGTCTAAACCAGACTTACAGTGGCTGCTGATCAAGTGGAACGTGATGAATACAGGGCAGAGTCAAATCCAGTTAAGCACGGCCCACTGAGACTGATCTTTGAAATATACATTTAAACAAGTTCAAAGCTCCAGTGATGCAACTTGGAAATTAGATAAACCTTACGCTATTGCATCGCCCTGAGCTTTACTTGAAAGGATTAGGGCTTCCAAACACCTTGATGTAACAAACATTTGTCCATCAGCAGACCAGTTATAGTTTTTTTTTTCTGAGGAATTATCTAGCAGCAGTCAATCTGTATTTAAGCTTGCAAGCATGAACACACTGACTTGGAAAGGCACACAAAACCCCTGCTGACAGCAGGATATCAGATGTCACCCTCAGGTTGCTCCACATACATTGATGTTGTTCTTCTCAAATTAAGTTGCTGTCCTACCTGATTTGTTTCATCAAGCAAAATAAACCCCAACCAGTCATGCATCCACCTGCATGTTAAGGAGCATTTGTTTTCACAAGAACAAACACCACAAGCTCAAAGCATGCTCATCAATCGAATTCTATGACACAGATGGGGGCAGAAAGCTGAAAACAAAGCAGGCAAGTAGCATCACAGAGGAAATAGAACCCAAACCAACAGTTACACCAGTGAAAATGTCCTCCCATGCACCCACTGCAGGTTGGTGTTCCTACAGCAAAAACAATCTACCAAAAGCAGCAGCGTGTTAAAAAAAGGGGGGGAAGGGATAAAAGCAAGTACGCTATTCACTTTGGTAGGGACAAAAGCAGTTTTCAGCATGTCTTAAGACCTCCTCATATCCTATCCTATCTTATCATTCTGCCTTTGAACTGCTATCAAAGGAGGGCCATCCACCTATTGAACACAGTCTAAACCATCAAGGGATCACTATTCAAATCCAGTCAAAGTCAGGGCTGCATTGGAACTAAGAAAAGGCTCTTGAAGTCTTGAAAGCATCCCCTCTTGAAATACTCATTAAGAATCTTCTGAAACTGGAATGGAAACAGAAAGAGTGGACTGGTTCAAAGAGCAGAGCAGCCGCAGACATGAAGGTGACCCTTGCTTTCAGAAGAATCAAACCACAACTGCATTACACATTCAAAAATCCCAACCCAGCGTGGCTGCACCCCACTTCCCCCAGCCCCCACGGCCTCTTGCTGCCTCAGCACCCTTCTTGTACCCAGTCACTCACCATCCCCAGCTGCCCCACTGCCCTGAGCCCGTCCCAGCCCCATCCCACAGCAGGTCTCAGGGGGTTCTGCCAGCCCAGCCATGGTGCAGTGTGGGGGGTGGCTGCCCTCCACAGGCCTCCATGGCCCCATGGTAGGCTCATGCACAGCCTGGGCAGTCAAAGGCACTGCAAAGCTGCTCCGTGGGAAACTGCAACCCGGTGCTGGCTGTCCTGCCATGCACAGCCAGCAGCTTCCAGGATCTAATGCCACAAGGAGTAGTGCCCTCAGACTCAGGCTTCTGCTTGGCTCAGTTTATTAGAGCTGTACACATGCCCTGCATTTGACCAGAGCTGCCTGTGGGAGTTCTGGAGACGTCCTATGGGAAGGATGCTGAAGAACTGCTCACGTTTTTTTGCTCTGGAGAATTTTTCCCGAGGTTTTGATTATGCTAACAAAGTTGAGAGGCGCTCTCTTTTGGAGACAAAACCAAGAATGCACACATTCAGTTAGTCTATCCTGTTCCCAACCAGGTCTGCACTGATTCATTTGGCTGTGAATCGTAAGCGCACCTCAATCCATGTATGGCACAGATGATGGCAGTTCAACACACCTCTTGCTTCTGCTCAGAACAAACCACTTGCAGAGCGTTCTTGCACAACACACAAGTGTCAAAACAAGGTATTTCAGGTTTCACACACAATGCAAAGCTACAACATACTACAGTATTTAATGCACACCAATAGGAAAAGTTCCTAAAAAGTATTCATGCGGGTTTCGTGCCACGGGATAGGTAACGGCTATTTCGTAGAAATAGATCCAACTGGCTCCATTGGAGCAGCAGTATAAATATTCAAAATAGAAGTAATAATAGGCCCTGATGAGAAATTTGTTGGGTTTTTTTCTTGTCTTCCCCAAATCTGTCCCTTCTGTCAGCAAGGAAACCCTCTGCTCAGGAGCAACTGCATCTTGCTACCAGGGTACCGCTGTGTGTTTGAGGGGTGGGCTTTGGTGAAACCTGCCACATTGCTGCTAACATTGTTTGATTTAAGGAAGTAGTTTATGCATTTTAGTGGTTATTATTGTTATTGATCTCATCATCAACAGCAACAAAACAACAGCAACAGAACAAACCCAACAACAGCGAGGTACAGCGGGCTTCCTAACGCAAGGGTGGGCATAGTGACGAGACGGCTGCTCATCGGACAGGCTGCAGAGCTCAACACGTAGCCACACTTCTGTTCTCCAGAAAGAAAAAAATGATGATACAGGCATGTCCTTGACTCTCTCTACTGCCTGTCCCCGGACCCCTCTTGTTCCTTCTGGCCAGGGATCCACAAGCACACTTTGTTCGCCGAGGCCAGCGGTACGTGGCTTTTTCCACTGGGCTTCCTTGCCATGCCCAGTGCCTCCACAGGCTTCGTGTAACAAAGAAACAAAACCAGGTGCTGAGCTGAATGGAAACCACAGGGTATAAATATTCTGATTTGCAACATTTTGCCCAAGGAAAATTAAACCAAAACAACCCACTTCCAGAAGTGCAAATGAAATGAAAATTGGCTCTCTGTCTTTGAGCAGGGCTCTACTTTTGAAGTTGGAGATGGGGTATTTTTCCTGCTACAAAGTTTGGTGCTTCAGGGGTTTTTTTTCCTTCTTTTTATGCAGGGTTTGCTGTGCCTTCATGACCAATATTTGCCACTGTTTGTACCATAGACAAAAACATTCACCTAGCTGGTAGTATCTTAATACATTTCATAGTAAAACATATACAAGAAAGAGAAAAAACATACCAAATGAATCCGAAGTGATGAGTGCTTAGAAGTAAATACAAGAGCCAGCACTGGCGAGAATCCACAGTACCAATACATACAGAGGAAGTCAGGATGGTGTATCTCGTGGTGTGGAGTCTGCCTGCATATTAATACAGAATTATACAAAACCTAGTAGGGATGCTGGAATAATGAATAGCTAAACTTTCACAATAACTTAAGATCTGTGAGTCTGCATGGAAGATATTCCATATTTTGAGAAGTGCCGTCTCTCTCTGTGTTCTCTTCCCTTCCAAAGGAAGGGTGATGGATCCACATGATCTGATATCAGTTAAGTTCAACTGCTCAAGAAGACAAATATCTGGCCAGGTCCAGTGTATTCTTTACAGAGTGGCAAATCACGACGTCAGTAACTATGTCTGTGCAAAATATGCCTCTTTCCTTTTAAAGAAACCAGTGTCTGTAACTCATTCAGAAAAGTCCCAACACGTACTTACGTCCTTCTTGGAACGAATAAGACACGGACTATTGAATCCCCCCAAAAACCACAAGAAATCTGATGAAGCAGAGGAAGTTCTGACCTTCCACTTCTACGTGCACACCGTTAAAGACCAGGACGTCTCCTCGGTAGCCCTCCCGGGCTGGCCATCAAACTATTGCTTGGAAATACTATAAACACATTGGTAATAAAACGCCAACATTAGTAGTAAGATGGTAGCAGTGTTTACCCTTTGAATCCACGTTGGCCTCGAATTCCTCATCACACTTGTACAAGAGTCATTGCTTATGGTAAAAAGTCACCATCTGTTGTCTTGACAACCTTTTAATAGGCAGCTAATCCATTCATCACATGACAAGTACCTTGAGTTGTGTTCCCATGTCACACTGTCCCATGACCTTGGGATGGTACAGGAGACACAGCACTCAGGAGAAGCGGTGAGAGAGGACGCTGATCTCTGGCAATAAGGGAAAAACAACCCCAATGTCCCCCCCGAAACCAAAACTAAGAATAAAAAAACCAAACAAGCCCCAAACAAAAGACCAACGATTTTGTTTTCCATTATTCTCCTGGAAGATCGGCCCCCGTGCAATGTACCCTCTTCTGCATTGTAGCAATAGTCTTTTAGTCATAAATTAGATTAGTCTTCCATCAAATAACTTAAAAAAAGGAAGGAATTGTAGCAGACTAGTTTTGCCTGGCTTGATGCCAGTTAGCAGCCAGTTCACCAAGAGTCCCAGTCACACTGTTCAAAAACTGAGCTAGGAAATCACACGAATGCTGAAAAAATCATCTTCACATCAATGCAGGATTGTTCCAGGTTGTGGGGGCCGGGGAGAGGGTGGGCCTAGATGAGGCCACAGGTTCTATGAACAGTGAACAGGATCTACGTCACGACTCAGAGGTGCACCGCATCGAGGGGATGCCAGCCGTGGTTTGTATTGCACAGGTAAGAAGGAAGCTCCTTCTGACAGTCTGTCACCTGCATCAGTGATCTCTGCACATGGGCAAGTTCACAAAAGTGAAAACATTGAACTCTGTCATGATGGAGAAACACAGGAAGATGCCGTAGAGGGAAAGGCACACACACCCTAGCTTCTTATCCAGTTTCCATTTGTTCATGTGGACGCCAAAAACCTACAACAAACACAGAATAAGCCAGCACAGCAGGAACATGTCAAACACAGTGGTAAATCCCCTTCCTCCTCAGTTAGGGAAGCAGGAAGATGACTTTCCCCTACTGAGCATGGTAACCTGGAAGCAATCACGAGGCAAGTATTGCGACGAGCGAGCTGAAGATCACAGCTGAAGTAAACCAGAGCAGCCCCTGCACAGTCCCTGATGCCACACTGACTTTTATCACCTCCAGTCCAGGCCCAAGGGCTTTAAGTTTCTGCAGTGAGTTTCATTTTGGCAAGAACAATCCCATTTAATTCCATCAGAAATGTTTTCAAAGGCCAGATTCCCTTTTCTTCACTCAAAATGTTTCACATGCCCTTCTGCATCTCAATCTAGAGTCACACAGCCTAAGGCTGTGCTTCACTTGGATTAGTTTGCTCCCACACAATCGTCTTGAAAGATTAAAGTCTCGTGTGTGTGGGAATTGCGTTGGTGTGCAGCACACGGGAGGACTCCCTACAGCAGCTGGTCCCACCACTCGGAAGATGTCACATGAAACCTCTTCTGTCTGACATTTCCAGCCTGCTACTCTGGGCTTGGACATGCGAGACACCAGTTTCAACAGAACCCTTGTCACATCCAGGCACTATTTGCTGTGGGCTGTGCTGCATTTTGGAAGGTTCCTACAGAGGGCCAAAGCAAACTGCACAGAATTTCGTCTACTTATCCAACAAAAGAATGGAACTCATACATCAAGGGATCTGCTTCAATTCTAGCATGAAAAATAACTAGTGCTTACTAATGGATCTCCCAGGAGCCTCCCATAAAGACACACAAAAGTGAGCACTGTCTTGCGACAGCGACAGCTTCTGCAAAGTGCCAGGGTAAAGTCCTGGGGAAGTTTACAACGGGGTGATCATTCCTATCCCTTAACAGCAGGCTTTGCAACCATTGTTACAGCTGGAGGTGAGAAAGGAACAGGTGAAGAAAATGTCCATAAAAATCATTCTTTGGGAAATTAAGAACAAAAGACTATATACATACTGTGACAAAAACAGATGCCAGTAGGAGACCAACAGAATAGATAAGTCCTCTGCTGTTTAATCGAATCTGTAAAAGAAGGAAGTTTATAAAACTGTGTCACAATGGCAAACAACAATATTTCTCTCTGCTGATAATAATAAGTCAGTATTCTCACGGCCTGGACCTCAGCTGCTGAAAATGATTGCTATAAACGCACCACAGGCTGAACATTACTTAACACCAAGGCAAATATAGCAAAGGGGCAACTTACAGCATGCAGGGCTGTGTAGGGACATCTTCAGTGAGGTACCCAGGCACATCACAGGCTCTGATGTAGCCGTCTCCATGGCAGAGCCACGATTACATCCATCGAGCAAATGGAGAACCAAGATACAGGTCCAAAGCCATGGAGCTCTCAAACTACCATGTTTAGACGCTCTGGAGTCTAACTAAAGGCACTCACCTACATCTTTGAGTCCTAAATAAATTTAAAACCATGATTTTATGTGACCTAAACCTAAAGTTATGTAGGAAGGCTATAGGGAGTAAAGCCGCCTCTCCCATCCTGTCCCTCACACAGGATCACACTTCTCCTCGGTTCCCAACTCTTCTGCCCGGGAGCTTAAGCATTGTCCCTTTGGGCATCTTCTGTTATCCTCTCAAGCAGCATCACCTGCAGTGTGGTCAGAGAACACTCAGGTGGAGTCTCTCAAGACATTTCTGCAGGGGCTGCTACATGAGGAAGGCTTCCTCCTACACAAGGTCAGCTTCTCTAGGGAAGGGACAGGGCAGCTGGAAGCTGCAGGGTGCGTACCATGGTCAACTGAGTTGTACATCTTCAGATCACCTAATATCAATTATTACCTTCAGGCCACTATGACGTAACACAGCCTGTTGTACTCCTCCCTGCACCTTCTGTGCAATGAAATCCCACATGAAGGTGAGTTTCAGCTGACAGTCACCAAACCCCACCACTACCACTTAAGCTTCCTGTCAGAGATCCACCTTAGCAAGAAATTATGCACAAATGTTTTTCAAGGATGCTTTAGAAAAGGACACTGCTGTTATTTGTCTAGTACACTTGGATTCTGGGTAGTGCAGGTGCATTTTCAGTAACACCACACTTCTGCTGAAGCCAAACAGCAAAACCAAATGCAGTGATGATCCTTCAGTGGGCTGGTATCCAATTCTTAACTGCTCAGCTTGTTCTACATGTCTACACAAGGAAAAGCTAAAGCATTAGTCAACTTCTGCAAATGATCTGCAGACAAGAAACAGTTCCCAGAATGAAAGTTTACCCACCTCAACACATTTTTTCCTAACAGCTGGATTTATTTCTTGTTTTTTAAACTGTTCTTAGTCCAATAAACAACCCAAACTAAACTTGTATGCTACGATGCTTTCCCAACTGTCAGCACAGCACATAATGACACGTGGCATATCAGTGCTTGCATCCTTCCAGTCAGACCACGAAGGAGCCCACTTGCAAGAGAAGTGACTATCACCAATTTGATGAGAAGCAGCAATACAACTTCAGGAATGCAAGATCCCTGAGGAACTTGTCTCCCATATATTGCTTCCAAATCCAGAATAATGGCTGAGTTTCGTTCCCCTGGGACAACTGAGGGGAGAGTCTGACTTCCAGAATCTAGGAAAGGTCCTGACGTTTTCCAAACCTGAGCCTGTAGTGAACTCCTTGCACCCAGGACCCTCTGTGCAAACCTGTGTGGGAGACAAGGTCAAGCATGCTGCAAAAAGACAGTCCTGGGAGGATCCTTCTCTCCTCCTCTACATGCTCAAGGTTGAGCATGACGACACACTGCTGTACTTGTAACAAACCACAACGGGAGTGAACAGGTCTTGCACAGCTGCCCCACACCGTAGTTTTTCCAGCCCCTGTACTCACAAGCAGCTCAACAATTTGCAGAGCTTTGTTGTTACCTGAGATTTGCTGTTGTCTTCATGCATGTTATAACACTGCCTTTTGCACGTTATGTTTTCCCTCTGTACCGATTTCTGCCATCATACAAAAGGCTACAGCCACGATGACCATTTGTTCTTAAAGGCATTACAGGATTTGTTTAAGGCATGAACTGTGTGTGTGTGTGCAGCAGCACCTACATGTAAAATGCAACATTCTCACGGGACTGACTGTACACAAAACCAAGGGATTTGGACTGCTTCAGAGTGTGAAGGCCAATGTTCGGGCTGGCCCTGTAACTGAAGGTGAAAAATGTAATGATCCCACCATTAATGTAAACTGCAGGCTGCAAGTGGCAGACAGGAGACAGTGTACTTTTGCAGGTACTGAGAAGTGTCTGAGGCCACTGCTGCTCCTACTTGTCCTGAGCAAACCTCAAAGTCTTGCTGAAACAAGAGCTACTCTTGGGATGAGAGACAGCACCAAGTTCTGATGCATAAGACCTTTTTCTTTGCTACTCTGCAGCACGTTTGCTGTTAACAGTAAGGAGCCAGCCCTGTGCATGTGTTACTGCTCCCTGTAGAGACAGACCAGGCCTCTGCACTTCATTCATAGGCAGGCAAACACGCCTCTTCTCCCGCTCTCACCAACCTGAACGCTCCACACCTGAGAGCTAACATGGATTTCCATTTCAGTTATTCCCAAATGCAAAAAACTCCACCCCTAAACTGACTTTGTGTAGCTCAAATACAAATGTAAAGCCACCTTCCCTGCTACTCCAAATGAGCAGCAGCTGCCTCAGAAAGACAGATACTGTTTTACAGTAAATTCTTGTCTGGATTTCGGTCAGGAATTCTGTTTGGCCAGTGCCAGTATCTGTAAAAGCTGTCACTACAGAATACATCAGTCAGAAAGGAAGCAAACGAAACAGCTGGAATTATTTTAGCATGGAAAATGTCTGAATTCAATATAAAGTGCAGATGCTGCTGCTTAGTTCCATTATTAGCCTCCATAAAACCAGCAAGACATTTGGGAAGAGGACCACTCCAAAGGGCCCTGTGTCTCACTTGCTGAGGACAGTGCTTCCAAAGAGAGGTGTTTGGGGCTGCTCTCTTTGGAGGTCATTCAGGGGAACAGAAGTTGCTATCAAGGATTATGTAAAAGTAGAAAGTGCTTGCTAATTATTTATGACAGCTCTACAAATGCATCAGCGACACGTCATGCCGAATCCATGGGGCAAAGCAAACGTGCCAAGTCCATCAGCAGCATCAGCACCAGTTTTCCCTTGCAGTGGTATTGAGTTGAGACACTTGAGCTTCACTCCAGGTTAACAGTTCTCAACTCAGATTTAACTAGCAATGCTCCTGGCCAGCTCCCCCAGTGCAGTAAAGCAATTAGCTATTAATTAACTGAAATCACAAGAACTTTCCTTTATGAGGTTTGACTGTTCCCATAGAAAGGATTTTCTAGGAGGGGTGAATGAATGTGTTTTACTGCAGTTTTCACTTTGCAATGCTTTTTGACCTGCATAGATTGGGACAATTTATTAAGCTCATTGCCTAATACCCCACTCTGCTGCAGGACCAGAGGATCAAAACCCTTCCATGTACATAGCAAAGGGTGGTTTCCCTGGGTGAGCAAACACTAGCTGTGGAATGCACTTTGTCAGGAAGCTCATTTGGCTGAACTGGATACGTATCACAGCTGGACTTTCTGGAAGAAAATGTGCAACTCTTTGGGTAAAAAAATCTTGTTGGTGAGCACAAAGCCCTGTAAAAGTTGTACAGAACTCCAGATGCTCCCACTGTGGCGCAGGAGCTGATGCATGCATGGCATCTCCCTGCCACGCCATGGAGCAAGCACAACAGGGACAGAAGAGGACAAACAAAGATGACAAGCGAGGTAGGCTATAAAACAATGAGAACAAATGAAAACCAACAGAAAGACAGTTGGAATCAGTAAGACATTGATGTAGGCCTGTCTCCAAAACAGACTGGAGGGATGGTCTCCATGGATGGGTGCTAGGTGCAACTCCAGAGGCACTTGCAGTGCACCTGCTGTGGAGTTGCTCTGTGCACACAGTCCCATGCCTGTGGCTTGCTGCTCCTGCCCAGGGCAGCTGCCTGGGGTGTACAAGGGCCCAGATGCCTGTGATGCACTGCAGGAAGGCTGACCTCACCAGGCTTTTGCACGTGTGGCACATATTCAGGCACCATGCCTAAGGTCTCTGGGTTACTTAAGACAGTCTTGGAGAAAGCTGATTTACAGCAGTAAGAAACTTCCCTCACCATAGATGCGGTTCCTGGTCAAGGCTCTTTTCCATACATCTCTTACTGTAAAGGTTTCTTGGACTAATACAGTGCTTTGAGATTCTTGCAGATTTTACAGCTCACACTGAGAAGAGAAGGAAAGCTGCCTGGGTTTGTTCAGGTCCAAAATGCACTGATGGTCTGATCTCTGAGGGAGGTTTTCTGCTAAATATTCTCACTCCAGTGAAGAAAGGCCTCCTTGGAGGTAGATGAAAGTCACTGCCAAGTATCCAAAAATATAACGGAAATCCCCAATTGTCAGTGAAAACAAGAACCCCTCATTCTAGTAAACACTGCCATTACTTACCACCAACAAAGAGAAGGTATGGTTTCAAAGGAGACAAGTCCAGATCTGCCCCGAGTCTGCTGCAACTGCACAGTATTGCATGAGCTGGTGCACAGCAGGGTTGCTCATCAGAACAAAAAAGGCAGGTCTAACAGCTCCCTGTTGTTTCACCTCACTTGCCCACCTAAAGGGTTTCCTACAATCCCCTCCTGTTTGGCCCAGGTCTACATTACAGACATTCTGTTCAAAGCCACAGCTGGATTCATACTGCTTTTTTTAACCTTCTCTCCACCATCCCTGGTACCTTTTCAACATTCTCTCACCTAATGCCCACCTGATCATACTGAACCATAACTTGTTTTATACACTATTATTATTCAGCGGTTCTGAGAGACCGAAACCTGAACTAGGCTGAACAGTCACTGTTCACCTACTTGTCTTTTCACCCACTTTAGTTCTCAGCTTGCCTAAAATATCCTTTCTTTTCCTGCACTTGACCTCGGACTACCTGCTACTGTTGCACAAACCTCTCCTAAGGCCACAGCTCTGGAAGCAGAGTTTTGACTAACAACCTATCCCTGCTTCTCTGATTACCACCATAGCCTGCCCTATTTCTTACTGTGACTTCTGATTGCGAGCACAGGAGCTCAGAAGATTCTGGAATTTGGTACAAAAGCTTAAGGAATGTGTCTCCTTCATCTGTGAAATCAGGGCAGTAAGTCACTCAGGCAGCCTTCTCATAAGACAAGTGCAATTTCCTGCAAGAAGCAATGGGAACAGGTTTTCTCAAGATATGCAACAGTGTGCAGGTTTAGAGCAAACAAAGCCAGCAAAGCATTCAAAACTCACACTAAAGGATCGTTTCAGCATCTAGCAAAGAGCAAAAAAAGGGCCTCAGCTGGAATCATGTTAATGATAGAAGGAAACGCTCTGTTCCCTGTTCCTTTAAAGATAGGAAAGGCTTCTTCCCCAGGAGGACCATCTGCAGATGAAGCACTCCCTCGTACTGCAAGGAGGAAAACCCAACATTCTCAAACCCTCCTCTGAGGATAGCTAGGGAATAAAGCAGCCAGAAGAACGGCTCCAGTTGTCTGGTCACATATGAAAGGTTTGCAAGTTCAAAATCTACTCCGCATTTGAACAGAGGCTATGTCCCTGCTTCCTGCATAGCAAACAAAAAAGATGCTGCCCCAGCTACTCCTATGTGGCTCCTGCAAGCATTAACTAATTGAGGCTGAGGCTAAAGAGCACAGGAAAAACAATGGAAATAAAAGTGATTCCACTCCTCAGTTCTTTTCTGGCAGTTGCTGAAGGGAAAACAAGGAGCTGTTGCCAAAACTCAAACGGTTCCAGGGTCCAAATATTAAAGGAATTACCTCATTCGGGAATATTAGAAGGACTCTGCTCTGTTTCCAGTCCTCTATCCAGGGATACTTTTCCTGCAGTGCCCTGCCTGTGGAAATTCAGTTTAAATCCTGCATTCCCCAGGTCTTGCCATGAGACTGCAATCCCCACACAAAGAACTTCAGACACGTGCCACATTCCTGCATGTTTCAACAGAACTTCCCTCTTTCACCTCTTTTGAGACTTCTCAGAAAGCATCCTTGGTTTGCTCCCTGTCACATAACTCACTTTGCAGAGGGCACGTGCCCTGGAGTATCTAACACGGGGTGCTGCTGTGCATGGACACTCAGGGTGCTAAGCACAGGGGTGATGGTTAGGGAGAATTCCTTCTGCTCCAGACATTTTCTCTCTACTACACTTCGATCATTTGCATCTCCCTGTCATGCAGACTGCTCCAGGAAGCTGGAGGACTAGTTAGCAGCGTCAGCATGCACCTGCTGCTATGCCCACCCATTAGCTTTTGAGACCAGCCAATACATGAATCCATTACTGCCTGCCAAGCTGCATACTGCACATCACATTGCAGATGCTAAAGTGAGCCTGGCACCTCAGAGTGAGAGGAGGAACATCTGCAGAGGTGAAGGGTAATGCTGTGGAAAGCAGCGACCCCTGCAGACACTCCACATCACCACCCTGTTGCCATCCTCGACCTCCATGACTGGCAGATCCACTGAACCCATCCTCCCCTCAGAAGATTTAAGGTGGCTTATAGGCAGATGCCTGGGCCAGAATAGCAGAGGGAACAGACACACAAATGTTGGCTATGAGATGAAGGCTGAGGGTGAGGGCCAGCTTTGTCCTATTGTTATGGGATTCAACATGGTGCCTTGGAATCCAAACAGTGACTGAACTAGCCAGTGAGCGGCAAAGCAGTGATGGAGTCTGTCTGGGGTGTCTGGTTCTCTCTGGATTCTCTGATGTCTAACAAGGCTTGCACTGGGATTACTCCTCCTCTCTCTAGCTGCCTGTCTGAGTGAAAGGAATGTCTTTAAACTCTTACTGTCCAATCTGCTGAAAGTGGCTGAAGTGATCAGGGACAGCGGTGGACATACATATATTACACTCCCAGAACAAAAGAACCCAGATGTTTATCCTTAGGCTGAAATTCCTCTTCTCTAGAATACTCCTGGCTGATATCTGTTTTACAGCTTCACAGATAAAAAGAAATTGAGATTCCAGAAGGAAGTGATTGGATGGAAGACACAGAGTCAACGTTCTTCCCCTCTGCATTTGTCAGGGCCACTAGGGAAGGATGCTTACAGGCTTACAGAGTCAGCAATGTGTCCAGCACTCAGAGCTGGAAGAGATGAGAAAGTAAACTCTTTCAAAAGTCTCCCTAGAGATGTGGCTTTTTCTCTGTAAGTCCTGCTGGCACGCTACACTAGCTATGGTTGATAACAGAAAGCCAGAATTGTGGCAGGAGGGTGGCCAAGTGACCTCTGAGTAGCAGAGATGAAAGCTGCACTGGGAAGCACAGAGGTAATGCCTGGGCAGTAATGGGTGTCCAGAAACAACAAGGACTCTCAAATTAATAAACATATAGTTGAATTAGAGACAAGACATTGTAAAAATAGAAGAGACCTGACGTGGAGCTGTTTGATATTGACTAGATCTGCCTTTTGATGGGAAAAGTGACAATGGTCTGGCCTAAAGCATGAACTGTGGGACTGAGTTGAAGGCAAAGGGTGAGGGCAGAGGAGAAGGACCCTTTCCTCTGTGCACCAACACTAACATTTTCCTGGAGAGGCATGAGATGGAGATGCCTCTGGTTTGTGTTTAGATGTAACGCCAGTCAGCTGGAAGGATGAGAATACAATTCCAGGATTGCACATTGATGATCCCCCTGAGAAATGGGGTAAGAGGCAAGGCAGGGTGAGATGAGAGCACAGTGCCCTGCAGCACAGAGTGTTTTGGGACATGCTGCTGGTGTGCTGCCCCCTGCAGTAGGTCCCAGGTGCAGACCCTGCTTGGGCTGGGGCTGATGTTGCCCTGCAGTCTCCACTCGCACTGCACCCACATCCCACAGTAAAAGGTTTCATGTAAAGTACAAGAACAGAAGAGGGGAACTTTCTTCCCTAAATCAGGTGATAGATGCTTCCAAAATGCAGCCTGAGAAGCTAAAGATGGTTTTCCAAATAATGGCATTCCAAGAATAAAATGATGAAGCACCCATCAACAGTGGGCCTGGGAAAGTCAAAAGTGGCAGAGGCACTTCAGCAAAATGATTGCAGTTTAACAACCCAGCACCAGGATGTATCTCAAGAGATTCACACTCCATTTCCAGTTCTGCCACTTACAGTAAGTGTGACCTCCAGCAAATCCATTAATATCTCTTTGACAGGTCCCCTCCTGTCTTAGCTATTAGATCACAAGATGTATTTTTTTCTCCCTCGGGCACTATCTCACAGAGCGGACTTGTTTGAACAAGAAGTCCTGATTCTGCATGGGGCTTCTAGTGGTTGCGGCGAGGTGCGTGACAAAACTAGGCAGTAACTGAGACCTTGAGGGACAGCACTTCCAATATATCTCACAACCAGCTACATAAGCTTGCAGGCTGCATCTCATCCAGAGCTCTCTGCTCACCTCAAATCAAAACGTGCTGTCTGCAAAATGGGCTCTGCAACACTCACCTGCCCTTAGGGAGTTTAAGGAAGGCTCAGACACAAGCCCATCCTACAAAGGGTGCTACAGCAGCTGAAAGTAGCATTAGCAGGGAGACTGCTCTTTGCATTCAGAATGGAACCCCATAAATCTCCTTCTGGTTGGGAGCAGCTGCTCAGCTGGTTAGTGTGTGTGAAGCCACTTGACTGCACATGGCTGAGAAAGTTTGAGACTGTGCGTGGCCACAGGGCACCCCACGCTGCTGCAGGCACACACGCTGCAGCAGAGGCAGCCAAGGGGAAAGGGCAAGGAAGCAGATCCTCTGCTCCACTGCTGCATGGTGATATGCCAGAACCCCTTACACCAGCAGTGACAGGGAGCAAAATGTGGCCAGGAGGGATTCTGAGTCAGGCAGCCTGGAACAAGAGATCTGCAGGGACTTTACAGAGTATGATATCAGAGAAACACCACACTCTGGATGAAGCCCTGAATGCTTAGGCTTCCAGAAAAATAAAGCTGGAGGGGACTTTTAGGAGGCTCTTCTGCATTAAAGCTTAACTTCCCAATCACACAGCCTACTTCTTGTGACTTCCACAAAAGCTATTTACGACAGTGTCTTAACATTTTGTTTATGAAGATGCACTTACTCTCTACTTTCAGCAAAAGCTCCACTTTGCCACAATCCTCTCACACTAAACATTCTAGGGAGGCAACCATGATGAAGCAAACTCTTTTTCTCCTTTACAAGTCTCTGCTTCCCTCTGTGCACATGACAGGGGCATCACAGTGCCTTTGAGGAGGAGTTCTTTGAAAGAAGATGCTGCAGGACAAATCTAGATCCTCACAAATACCAAAGGAGCAGTACTAAATCCTGACCATTAGAGCTCACGAATTACCTGGGGCTTCTGACCCACAGCCACTTTTAGTAAACAAGCAGGTTGGCCTGAGCCTGTAAGCAGGCCCTGCTCCTGTGAGCAGCCCCAGGCTCAGCCCTACAGACCTTTGGGAGCAGGAGCAACTTGTGCTCTGCCCCTGCTGACCTCGGTGCCAGGCACATCAGCAGAGCTCCCTGCACCACAACAGCACCTTGCAGCTCTTAATGCTGTCACCAGGCTATACCTGACCCAGCTAACTCTAGCCTTTTCTGGCAACTTAGCAATACTTAAACAATTAATTACTAGTAAGAGAGGGATGAAGGGTTAGTATTTTGTTTTGAAATCCAGTTATCCAAGGATTTGGAGAGAAAGCCAGGAGCTGCGAGTAAAAACGGAGGAAACTCTTTGCTAATTGCAGGGCTGTTTCTAAGACTGCCTCTTCTCACCATGTGATCACACTGTACAATGAACACTTAGGGTGCAAAACAGTACTGACATTGTTATGCCTCCATGAAAGCTGGCTGCTTCTGTTCAGCCCCTTGTTTTCATCCTTTTCTGCAAAAACAGAGATGAGCTACAGATAAGCTGCTCATTAAAGGAAGGGATTTTACTCCTACAGCAGTCTTTCCTTTTGTCTCTCCTATATTCAAGGAGAGGATAGAGAAAGCACAGACAGACTCTTCTGAGGGGCATCCATTGAAAGGACAAGAAGCAACACACACAATCCTAAATACAGAAACTCCACCTAAATGTAAGAACACTTTTTTTGCTGTGAGGGTGGTAAAACAGCAGAACAAGGTGGTGAGAGCAGCTGTGCAGCCCTCATCCACGCAGGTGCTCAAGACCTAACCCAATACAGTTATAAGCATCCTGCTCCAGCTGAGTCTGCTCTGAGCAGAGGGTCGGAGACTAGACCGTCTCCAGAGGTACTTGCCAACATTAATAATTATGTGATTCCTCAGTCTTTCACGAGATTGTGATTAAGGATCTTTCTTCTGTCCTACATCGGTGTCTGAGTGGTGGACATCTGACACCACCGACAGCAGAGACCCTTTAGGACCTCGTGGCATTTCCTGCTCTTCCATCTCAGAAGTGAGCTTGCAACAGTTTTAGGGGGCTGGGGGTAGGTTTCTTTATCACTTGGGAAGTTCAGAATGGTTTCCTCTGTGTTGGGTAGTTTTCCTCAATCAGGAAAGCTCCGCACTTTTTCCTGATGATGATCACACTCTGAAATACCCAGCCATCTTATCCAGCTCTTTTCATCTTCCAGTGTGTTAACAGTTGAGCAATACGGCAGTTTTCCTTAGCGAAAGTCCTATGGGTCTCGCTCTGCCCTTGACTTCCACCTCTGTGTTTATCCCCTCTGGCTTGTCAAAAACAGGATCATTCTCCTTATTTGGAATATGCTCAAGTGTGTGAAATTGCAGTATACTCCAGCCAGCAGGCTTATCTGAGCACAGACTGCTGCCTTTAAAGAGGAAACGGAAGGACCTTTTCCCCCAAAGCACAGGGAACGTCCACTGACAACTCATTGCTACTTCTCCCAAATCCCAACACAGCAAAACTACCTGTGTCTTCAAATCCAATCCCCAGAATTCTGCATTAAAACTCCTTTTTTTAAAGTACATTAAAAAACTACTTAATTCTTGAACAAGGCAGGACTTACATATGATCCATAGTTCACTGCTAGGGTCTGCAGAGCCCACGGGAGCCCGAGGCCGATCAGGATATCAAAAACATTGCTCCCAATGGAGTTGGACACGGCCATGTCCCCCATACCTGCAGGAATGGACACCACGAGCTATCAGACATGTCACAGAGAAGCCTCTCAACTTTTAAACAGAAATACACGAATCTGAGCTAACCTAGACAACTTCCATGAATTAAGGCACAGAGTTAAGGCAGATGCCCGTCACCCCGTACCTTCCCTTTCCCCTTCGCCCTCCCCATCATACAAGGGCATCAGGGGCTGAATCCACCTGCTGGGATTATCTGAGAGCTTCCCCCCACTAATGCTCTGATGCTGCAGTGATGCTGGCCACTGGCTGTGACCTGCTGCCACGCACAGTGGGACTTCTGATGCTTTACTGTAACCATGGCACTTGAGTTCCTACACCACACTGATTAGCTCAGCTCTTCAGGTAGCCTACAAGGGAGATGGTTGTTTCAATGAAAAGCCACTGGTTTTGCTCCCCAGAGCAGTACTGACAACTTGCTTTTTCTCTTAAAACAACTGTCGCTGGAGTCACAAGGTTGGGAGGGGCATGGTATCTTCCCTAAAATCAGCAGTCCCCATGGTGCTAACACTTGGTCTACGCTGCCACTTAAGAACCCGTTAGCTGCTTTGCAATAGCAACAGAATAAATTTCCTTCTTTGTTCTTGTTTTGAATTCCAGCCTCAGGAAAAGGACTCTGTGTGTTTCCATGTTCAGGACACATCTGTGCTACCTGAGGAGGAAGAGCACACAAGTAAACGCTTCCATAGCAGTGTGACACATTTGTGATGCACCCACCTTGCCTTGCCACAATCAGGCTTGCCATGCAGTCTGGCACGCTGGTTCCAGCTGCCAGGAAAGTGATACCCATGATCACATCCGGAATGCCCAGTGTGTAACCAATGATTGTCACCTAAGGAGAGGAAATAAATTGTTGAGCTGTTAAACAAGAACTAAAATCAGAAGCCAATTCTGCAAGAGTTTATTGCTCAGAGCAGACTCACACTTTTCTTTAAAGAGGAGCAGTGACAAGCATTTTTGGTACATTCATGACCTGGCAGAGGAGGGCACTGACCTGCTGTGGACCTTCTTTGGCTAGCTGCTTCACATCCTTCATCCACAGCTTTCCTCACACTAGCCTGGCCCCCGGGTAACAGCTGCCCTGGAACTGGGGCCTCTTTACGCTGCCCTGCACGACAAGGAGGTGCTAAACTGGTGCAACTGCCATTTTTTTTTCCCCATGTTAAAGAATCTTGGTGAAATTCCAGCCCTGAATCAAGTTCAAAGGCAGAGTGTGGAGGGGTCTAATAGAAATGGAACCAAGCTTAAGGTTTCTCATCTTAAAATTCAGCTAGGTAGAACTTCACACACCCTTCTCTAAGCTTACAAAACCCACTGCTGTTGCCTTCTGTTCCCAGGCTGTAGTTTCCGCTTCAGTGGGTACCTACCATCCACACCATCATGTAGGAGAAAGCTGCAATCCAGAGGGTGGAAGAAGCAAAGGTAATCATGAACCATTTTTCCAAGTGGGGTTTGTTACAGTTGGGCACAGTGAAGTACAGGACAAAACTCAATGGCCATGTGAAAAGCCACTTCAAGATTTCTATTTTGCCACCTGTAAAACAAAACCAAAAGGGAAACAATCACAATTCTAGCCTGCTTTAGTCCAGAATGTTACTATTCGATTAACATTAGCAAGCAAGATTCCAGGGACCTCTCAGTCCAATTGCTCCCCAAACAGGTAACGACAAGACACTCCCTGTTCAGAAGATCACAGAGTGATGTCAGAGATGAGAGGGCAGAGTGGCACACGGAAGGAGTATGAAGTGCTCCCCTGAGCACTTGTTAAGTGATGGGTCAGAGCACACCTGCTGCCCTCCCTGGGTCAAGTTTGTACAGCTACCACACAAAAAACAAGTTCTTGAAAGAGATTTGATACCTCTTCAAACACCTAACGGGAGCCAACAAACTCGATTTGCAGCAAAGAAAGCTCAGAACAGATGTGATAATAGATGTGATTCATAAGCTGTGCATTTTCTTTTTGTTCCCCTACCATGGGGGTGGTCAAACACTGGAACAGGTATCCATAAAGACTGTGGTACCTCTCTCCTTACAGATAATCAAAACAACTGGGTGTAGCCTTGGGCGACCTGCTCTGAGCAAGAGTCTGAGCCAGCAACCTCCAGAGGTCCATGCCAACCTTTCCCAGCCTATGAATCTAGTGTCATGCACCATAAGACCTTGACATTACTTTCTTCAAGACTCCATTTTTTTCCTTACTGGAAGTGCAGTTATGCTGTTTGAATGAAGAGTCAAAACATAGGACAGGGACACAATACAATGATCCCTGGGCTACAGCCCTGATGGGAACAGCCCTCTGAGGGGAACAGCAGTGCCGGCCCAAGGTGAGCCCAGGAGGCTGCATCCCGAGAAGTTCCTGCCACGTCCCAGTCCCTCTCATCATCTATCTGTGACAACAGGTCACATCCCGCAGCACAGCGCGAGGGGCAGGTTGACAGAGCTCTCAGAAACACTTGTGCCTCACTCAACACACATCTGCATGGCTTCCTGGCAAACCCAAACCGCAACAACACAAACCCAGGCACTTCTTACTAGGCAGGTCAAAAGGCGTGTACGGCCCTTCGTGGTCATCATCATCGTCATCTTCTTCCTCCTCCTCATCATTCTCGTTGTTCTCGTTGTCCTCGTTCTCAGTCTCGGTCTCGTGGCCGGCCTCAGCCACGTCCTCGTCGCGCCGCGTGCCATTCAGGCCGCGCTCGCCGGCGCCGCTGGGGCCGGTGCCGTTCTCCACCACCTGTTTGATCGGGATCTTGATGGCTACTTCTGACTCACCGTTGGTGTAAGTCCTGCTGTTGATCAGCCTTTGTCTCTGTAAACACAGGAACAAACTCTTGCTGAAAGACAGATTTTTTTTTAAAGAGAAAAGAAGGAACAGAGAAAAAGACACAAGCAGAGCTCTTAAAGCGATGAACTGTGATCAGGTATAATGTGATGCTTGCTTGCAGACAACTAGACAAACCTCACCTACACATGTTTTTACAAGACAAGGACCAGAGGCTGAATAATTGATCCCAGGAGTACTCCAAGGCCAGGGCCAGCCTAAGTGCAGGCTCAGTAGAGTACCATACTGTTGAATAAGTCAGATCACTGCAGGGAGCATCTGCAAGCAACAGCCTCAGGTAATGTAACCACACAATGACTTGAAGCTTCCTCTGCCAAAATCTCCATGGGGATAGATAGCAAGGGGTGTTTTAGTAAGGTCAGTGTCAGAAGGATAAAGTCCACAAAAATGCTACGAGGGATCCAGAAGAAACCCCAGAGTTCCATTTCAAGCCAAATGCTGCGAACTGAGACAGAGGAGGCGAGGGGAGATAAAAGGCATACCTCATTGATTAACATGCGGCTGGCCATGGAGAGACGTGTTTTGGGGGGGAAGTGGCTGGTTATCATGATCCGGAGCCCAGCCTCGGAAAATGAAAGCTGATGTGGGTAGGCAGACAGCAGCTCATCCACCATGATCACCGAGGCTTTACGGTGGAAATTTCCTGCAGCCAAGGAGCAAAGACAGATTGAGGTCTTGTTCCAGTGGTCTCTTTCGCTCTTTGCCCTACGTGGCTCTCAGAAGAGTAAATCCACAGGTTCCAGAAGTCCTCTGTAAGACCCATTCCTTTAGCTACCACCATTTCAAATACACCTCCTCTGTCCTCAACATTTCTGCCTTTAAATAAACTGACAAGGTGGTAGCTCCACTCACGTCCATTACAGAGAATGAAATCCACTCTGCAGAGCATCTCCTGTGCCTGTGTTAGGCAGAGCACTGCTACCACAGCAGCTGCTCCACCAAGGAGGAAGCTGTGCTGCAGCAAAGCTGCGCTAACACCAGTGCTAGGACCTGCACTCCTCTGAGGACACTGACCTCCCCCACCATGGGGGTGAGGAAACCATCACCGTGTTCCAGTGGGTACTGGGGATAATGACAAACAGGTTCCTGCACCCCAGGCTCACAGATAGTGGCTTGGGAGTGCTGCCAGACTGGGCCACAAGCCAGCCCTGGGGTGCTGCTGTGTGGGAGTGAGGAGGAGAGGAACAGGAGACAGGGGCAGCACCTGCACTGCACTCCAGCTCAGCATGGTACCAGTGCCCATCCTTTCTGGGCCTGGGTGCTACCTCGGGCTGTGGATTCTGCACCAGGACTGGGACTTGGCAGCAGGGGAACCTGAGGTGTTCCCCAACACATCCCTGCATTGGTTAATGAAAACCAGTGCTGAACACTGGCAGGTGCTTCACGGCACTGCTGTTTATCACCATCACTGTTAGTTTACACAACAGGGTCTCCTTGGTGTCAGTGTCACTTTTTTTCCTGACTGAAGTTTCCGTGGACTATGGTAGATGAGTGGGGTCATCCATACTAAAGAAATCAATCAGAGAGCTTTTCCTTGACTTCTTCCATGCTGGCAACTCCTGCATGGCACCTGGGGGAACTGCCAAACACAGAAATCCTTCTGCTGGATGGTTTTCTAACAGAGGACCAAAGAGAAACGGTAGTGTCTGGAAGCCTCAGGCAACCTGTTGCAGTGCGTGCTGTTTATGACCCCACACTGCTGGCTGGCCTGGCTGGGCCTCCAGTGGCCCACTGCCAAGTTAACACAGGAATAATCAGCACAAAAATGAAGCAATTCTCTCCTCTTCCTTCCTCAGACAGCCTGAGTGACCACAAGCACCCCAACCAAAGCCTTACCGGCAGCTGAGCGCCGCAACGCGAAGACGCACACTGGAGAGATTTGAGCCAGACACCACCATCAGACCCACCTCCTCTGTGCGTCACCCTGATGCCGCTGGGAAAGCCCAGGAAACTGAGGCTGGAGTTCATGCTGATGGAGTTTCACTGGTCTAGCTTTACTGGCAGAGCGTAGTCGCCTTTCCAGCAGTTTCTGTGTTGAGAGCCCCACGCTACAGGTGCTTGTTTCCCCAAAAGCAGCTTCCTCAAATCAGACTGCACACCACTCACAAAAGCCTACCCTCAACAACAGGGCAGTAATATGGTAAGTTGCGTCTGGCAGCCTGAAAGGGTTTGACGTCAGCAAATAAAGACCTCTACATTTCACATACAGCTGCTTACTGTATACAGGCTATGTCTTCCAACCACTCTTTGCAGGAAGGGGTCTATTTTTGTTAGCTTTTCTTTTAGTCCAGTGAAGTAAAAGAGCAGCCCATGAGAGACCAGGACTGCTTTAGGCAAGACAGAGCTGTTCCTTATGTAACTGGGAGGGGTGTGTGTGTGTTATTCCTGAGGTCAGGTGCCTATAAATCCCAAGCAGCTGCCATACATGCAATATAAATCCCAAGCAGTTACTGCACACTCTTGTTGAGTGTTGCAAAGATAAAAGACTACCCTCTGTAAATGCAGTTTAGCACACATCCAGCTACTGCTGCTGAGCCATGGAGTGGGCAAACGTTTTTTAAGCTGGAGAAATACAGTCATTTCTATACGTGATTGTGACTAAAGTCAAATGAGAGCAGATTTCAGCCAAAGTGAAATCCACTTAACAAGCACTTACGTGAAAAAGCTGTGCATGTTCAAGACAGCATGTGCAGTCAAGAGCATGAGCAGTATGAGCACATCACCTACAGCAACACAGTCCCCACCTTCCCTTCACTGCGAGGACAGCGTATGCTGGTCTAAGTGGGGCCTTTTTCCCCGTTCAGTTTATGATGCTTTGGAAAGGAGTTATATTTAACTGGAGAGAGCTGAAGTAAATGGGCAACCTCCGTGCAGAGATCCACAGGAGGACTTACGGTGGCCCAGCTGTAACAGTTTAAGTAAGTAGCTCCTGGGCAAGTCAGGCTTGAAGCTGGAGGGGTCCTTTCAGCCAGGCCCACATCCATCAGCAAGAAGTACCCAGAGGGGGCCTAAGCCAACTCCAGCAGCAAGGGACGCAGTGGCTGGGGTCACCACACCTTGCCTTCAAACACAGTAGCCCATGTGGCAGGGGGGTGGCAAAGGGGCCACCTCCCTGCCTACTTCCTGACAGAAGCAGCTCACACCATGTGACCAGAAGGGACAAACTCGTAAGCATTCAGAAGGATGCAAGGAAGCAGGGTGACTTACTGGAACAGTTACCTTTCTTTAGCAATACCACTGTGGCGTCGCAGTTGCTGTTGTCGTCCATTTCTGTGTTATTTGCTAAACCGTTCACCATGTTTGCAGAGTTTTTTGTCTTCCTTTCAAAGCAGTGGTGTATGGTGGAGTTGTACCTGCACAAACAAAACAAACTCCATGTGTACCCTTCCTTCTTCTGTGTGCATCTCCTGACACTGTTCCTTTCCCAGACTCATTTCCTCTGCACTCCAACCAAGGGAGAGCAGAAAATCCCTCTGGTTCGAAGGAAATCTATCCACAACGTGGCAGAGCCCTAACGGTACAAGACCTGAAACCTGAATGACATGCATGCATACGTATTATATGTGATTAACATTCTGCAAAGCAAATAACGACACTTGTCATCATCCAGGTGTATTTTTCACCACATAGTCCCACCCCATGAGCATGAGTGCTGTTTGACCTACCACAGAAACACAAGGCCACATGCTAAGTTCTGTCTCTACTTAGGGGGAGAAAAAGCAAATCCTTGTTCCTCACTTTATCTAGAGCAGCCAGCAGCTGACAGAAACATGAGCTGAGGATCTCCCCACGATACTCAAAGTCAAGGAGAGACCACTGTGAACCCCTGGCCAAGGTCCCTACCCAGGCTGACAATCTCCTCAGCAACATTCAAACAGGTCTAAAACATCTGTTCACACAACAGCATTGTTTTCAGGGACAAAAAAAAAAAAATCCATTGTAGATTCAGACATTACAACTGTTTTGCTGGTCAGTGAATTGCTGCAAAGGTGAAGTCATCCTCCATGTTAAAGCAAAAGCTTCTAATTATTAGGCGTGAGATGGATTCTGACTCATGTTCCCTTCAACCTAGCCTGGCTGTTTTGCTGTTCTTGCTGAGAATTGCTCTCTCAATATTTACTCTATTCATCACTTCAAAACAAATCTCTGCTCTCACGTGTTGAGACAAGACCACTGGTGTGCTTGGCAGCTGGTAGGTTTTGTTGAATGTTCCAGTTCAAATCTGGGTTTCCTTTCCACTAGCTTTCAAAAACAAGGCAGAAGGAGGGGAAGCAAAAAGCAGAACAGACCAGCTTTGCTAGCAGGAACTTGTGTGAAAGAAGCCACAGAGGTCAGATGCTCAGAGAGCCAGTGTTGATTGCACTGTAGATTTATCACGTCTCCAAGCAAGCAAGAATCATAAAATCACAGAACCATTTTTATTATAAAAGACCATAAAGATTACTGAGTCCAAGCCCCCTCCTCACCCTGCCAAGCCACCACTGACCCACAGCACCTCAGCTCCACGGCTTTGGGATCCCTCCAGGGCTGGGCACTCCCCCAGCTCCCTGGGCAGCCTGGCACAGAGGCTGACACCCCTCTCAGGGAGAAAGTTCTGCCTCAGCTCCAATCTCAACCTCCCCTAGGGCAACCTGAGCCCATTTCCTCTAAAACAAATTGTTGTTGGGTTTTGCACCTGTAGACTGGAGTAGACTGGAGTCTCCCATGTGTTTCCTTCTGAGAAGGGATGCTGACATGAAGTCAGAAGCAGCTTCTTCAGCAGGACTCGGGATGGATTTGTTTCTCTGTTCTGCCACTGACCTGCTGCATTAGCCTTCATTGGTTCACACAAGCAAGATCCATAAAGCACCATCCACATTTAGGTGTCTGATCCTCAGATCTGTGCTGTGGGAATAAGCAGCCTCCTTCTGTCCCTTTCTGCCTCACCAGGACAAATTACAGCCACCTACACAATGGGGCAAGGTGCTCTGCTGTTGGAGGTTCTACCGGCTTACAAACTGAGTGGTGCAATGGAAGCCCTGCCCACAGCCTGCAGCTGTCTTTGATTACCTTTGCAACCCCTGGAGAAGCATTGAAGCAGGGACCTTTACTATCTAAACAAACCGAGGAAGCATTTGACTTACTTCATGATAAAGATGTAGATGACGTACATCAGCACTAAGACTAAGGACTCCCACCTGCAAACAAGAGAAAACATATCAGAGCAGGGCAGGGCAGTCAGCTGCCCCATCACTCACACCACAAACTGGTGTAAAGGCCTGACCCTCTTGGGCTGTCTGAACACACCTCTAGAAAAGGTGCACAAAGAAATGTCTCACACTCCCATAAGTGATGCCTCCTTTGTCTTCCTGACTTGTGCTCAGCTTTTACTTGGCCAAATCAACCTGTCAGCTAAGAACAAGTGACTGAACCCAGAAGCTGGGTGCAGTAACTGCACACCTGAGGAACACTGAGACTTCAGTAGGGCAAGTCCCGGCAGGGCCTGTGGCAGGGGGAGGGCAGCAGCTGTGCTGCTCTGCCTGCACGGGTGTGCAGCAGGTCATTGGGCTTTGTGAGCAACCCAAAGCACCATGAGCATGCCCAGACAAGCTGACCACGGGGCAGCTGCTCTTTTGCTACCACTGCAGGTCGCAGTTTAAACTGCTGATGAGACATTGTCATGTTCTCTTCCACTGTTTCTGTGTCAAACTAATGAAATTTGTATGACAATGAGAGAATACAATTTTAGGATTTATCAGTAACCTTTTCCATTGACCAAAATGCTGTATTCTGCAAACTGCTAGTCCTTGCGGAAATCAAACACTAGCAGACTGCTATATGCTAAAACATATGCCATTTTCTCTTTAGGGATTGTGAGACATTGCACTAATCATATCAATATCCCATTCCCTTCAGAAGAAGGCAGTTCAACGCTCAGCTTCCACATTGCTGTGTTTTAGTTGAAGGGCACAGTCAAATACAACTGGGCCTCCAGCCACTTCTAGTTAAAAAAAAAAAAAACAAAACAAAGCAAAGAGCAGCAAGCCATTGCAAAATCCAGTGTTTCAGAAATCCTCCTCTGAAACGAAACCGAAATCCCTGCTAAGAACAAGTACCAGAAAGCAGGCAACTCAAAAAGCCTGACTCCCCCTAGTGCTTGCAATCCAAATCATACAGGCTGCGAGGGAAATCCAAGCTGCTATCCTCACTCTACAAGCCTCAACACGTGCTGGAAACAAAACCATGCAAGCAAAATGTCTGGAAGCACACTTTTAAAGGCGTTTGAAGCCCTCCTAGGCTACCATACCTACTGCAGTGCATTTAGTCACATTCATGGGGTATAACATACAGGCATACTTTGCCTTAGGAGCTTTTCTTGTATAAATTATTAAAAATCCAAACACTGGCACACATTTATGACTGCTTGGGTGGCCCTTTCCATCCCCAGGTGGCTGGCATGCTGGCAGCAGTCTGTCTCTGCCTCTGCTGAGCGCATCACCAGCGCAGGCTGCCATAGGGTGGGTTGAGGGCACCAGCTGCCGCTGCTGAGTTGGGGGAAGGTCCGAGTGATGCTCCCCTGGGCTTTCCTTTTTAACTAAGGAAATTAGCTATTCCAGCCCATCGCGTGTTGAGGTTTCTCACACAGCAGGAACTGGCAGCTTGGATCACCCTGCAGAACGTTTTCACCTTTCTGCTCCTTTCCTGATGAACCTCACCCATTGCAGCTTTTGTGCAATAACCGGAACAAATGAAAAGAAAAAGGATTCACTTACCAGGAAACTTTCTCGTCATAAATAAACTGTGGAGAAAAGGTTTAAAAATAAGCTGTTATACACAAACTCACAGCTGAAAACAGCTCATCACCTGAGCAGGGGACAGAGCAGGCAGCGCAGTGCAGGCTTGGAGCACCGGGGCTGAGCTCTGGTCTGTTGCGGCACTGCCCTCCTGCTCAGCCTTTCAACACTTCAACCCTTTGTTTCTCTCACCTAGGAAAAGCAGGTAGGTGCTCCCCAAACACCACGAGATCCTTGCTTAACCAGGGCTATTGCAGCAACAAAGCAGAGGTGGTTTCAGGGAAAAGTGAGTCAGAGAAGGGACTGTACCTGCCTCTGAACGATGTGGCCGGTCTCACCAGACACAGCCTCTTCCCCTGACCTGTTCCTGGGTGGCAAGTGGGTGATCAGCATGTAGATCTACAGCCAGCTCCACAGCTGCTGAGAAATTTTGCTGGCTAAGAACGGGGCCCAGGGCACTATGCCCTTACGATCTGTGTGATCACCACACTAGCTGAGCTGAACTGTGACAGTCATTTTAACACAAGTGATGGGTGCTGAGGCTTTCATAACAATGCTGTGCAAGCCTCTGTGGGAAAGAAATGTGTCTCTTCTTGTGTGTGAGAGATGCTGTGTGCCGGTGAAGAAACAATGATATGCCAGAAGCCGAGGGTGTTTGCAGGTGAAGTGTGTTTGCCTGTCTGCACCTCGTTTTGTGATGGTCTGGGGAGGCCTATCACTGTTGGAGTGGCCAGCAGGTGACTACAGTGCTCCACAGTCACCTCCTTCCCAGTCCACCACCAGCCCTGCTGTGAGAACAGTGGGCTGCCTCTCCCTTGCTGGCCACCCCTAAGGCTCCACTTCTCCTTCTGCCTCAGATGGACATCTATCAAGAGCCGCTCTCACTGCTGATCTCACCGAGAGGGCTGGCCAGGGCACCCAGCCCAGATGGGCCACTGGCCTGGGCGCAGGCTGCCCAGAAGGGTTGGCCTTTCATGGCAGCATGGGCTTCTCCGGGAGGTCAGAGCTGGGGCTGCGCACAGCAACCTGTGGCCCCTCATCCTGGGCAGCCCCACAGCCCTTTCAGCCACACAGCCTGTGAATGGATGTTCCTGCGTCACAGCCAGCAGGAAGCAATAGTTACAGTGGTTACTGGAAGAAAACACGACCATAAAATGTTATGTGTACTCTAAGTTACAGCTCCCAGTCACCATGATCCAATCTGACAAGGCCTGTTTTGGGTTACAATGTGTTGGTGTGACAGGAGAGCGTGTGCATTGACCTCTGTGATTAAAAATAGCACCCATCCCACTTCTGTCACTGATGACTCTGACCATGTTCCTTCACGTTACCACAGATAGGCATCTTTCTCCCTTCAAGTGAAATAAGCAGTAACAGTTTTGCCAAGCTCTACAAGAAAACAAGGCAGCTTTCTAGTATTATTTTAGGATGAAAAAGAAATCAAAATCACAGGGCTGAACCAAGGTGAGATGAGTACGGTAAGTGTGCTTTGTCCACTCCCCATCTCCGTGGCTTACAGCTCACGTGTTCTCACCAGATGGCCTGGAGCACCAAAGAAGGTGAGTGTACACTGATTTGCTCTTTATTACTGCAGCACTGCTATTCCTTTGCTAGTAGAAATGGAAGGAGACAAAGTCACATTGATTTACCCAGTGGAGTATCCAGCTTTTAAAAGCTGCTGAATCTCAACACTGGCAGGGATGTATTTATCTCCCATCAGGTGTATTTATGATTAGTAAAGACACTAGTGGAGTGAAACTCACAACACAGCACCACAAGTTGCTGATTAAAACACTATGACGACAACCTTCTCCCAGCACTGTTATCCCTCAAGGCAGATGCCTGTATTTCAGCTGCAGCAAAGCCTCAGTGCCCTGATATGGCAAATTGTCCCTACATGGCAAAGAATTTAGGTGCCTTTTGAAATCTAAGGCACACAGAAGGCTCGCAGAAGGGGAGCTGCACGCAAGTCGTGCCATGCTTCGCATGGAGCCTGCGGCTTGTCTCCCAGCAGAGAGACATTGGGGATTGGAGAGTTAGTATTTGAATAATACTGTGCTGCCACCTAAATTGGATTTTGCCTTAAAAGGACAGGAAAGATCCGAGCCACTGTGAAGCCAGGGGTCCCTGGCTGAGTGAAGGGGAGGAGGAACCTCTTAAACTGAAGCAGTGTTTGACTCTGAAAGGAAAAATCCTCATTTGCCATCTACTGGGGAGCAATACTGCATATAAAAGGGTTGGTAAATCATTTGGGAGTTAAATCTTTAACCATTTGGAATGTGCTACCTTCCTCCCAACCTTCTCTGTTTTCCTCTACCGGCTATTCAAAAGTCCTTTGCACTGGTTGCTGCAGGGGAACAATGAAGAGAAGCAGGATGTGCTCCACGTCCCCTAAGCCACAGTTAGCCATTGGGTGTGGTAAGGCTTCTGGCAATACCTTCAAGCCCCCTTAGGTCAGCTAGGCCGTTCTGAGGAAACCATGTGGGTTGCTGTCAGGAGAGGGCTGACTGACACATCAGCTCTGAAGCTGGCGGTGGGGCTGCAGCACAGGGCTTCAGCTCAGCACCCCGCGTCTGTGCTGGGACTGGAGCACTGCCCAGCTCCCCAGCTACTGCTCTCATCTCTCTGGACAAGCCTTTTTTTTTTTTAATCCTACTCCTAGGACAAGCTTTTCTACAGAACAAGGGAGATCACAAGTACATTTTTCTGCCAGCAGAAACCCATGTGACTCCTAGAGCTTGGATCTTAGCCACAAGACCCTGATTTCTCTGCAGGTTCCCTTTACAGGTGGCAGTGGAAAGAGGGGCTCCCACAGAAGAATAATCTTCAAAAACTTACCACGATTAGTGCAACAACAGACAGTGTATAGTAGATTGAATCTCTCAGAAGACTCCATGACGACAGCGCAACGACCTGGGAAAACAGGCAAAGAGAGGATGTCAGTCAGGCTGTCAGCAGCAGGACTGCCACAGAGCAGCCAGACCTGCTGCCAGCCTTGACCTCCTCAGAGCCACAGCTTCACCCACCACGCTGACAGGACAACTGCAGCTCCCTGTGCATTTGCACTCATTTTGGGACAGATACTCAAGTTATAACTCCAGCAAAGTGTTAAGAACAAATACCATGGATTTACATGTGACAGCAAGAAAAATGGGATTGCTGTGCAGTTCACACCTTCCAAAGCCATGGAAATGAGGAGGCTGAATGAGCCTACAAGTCTGACCTTAGAAGATAAAAATACCAGTGAATAAGCTGGCCTTAAACTTCATTAACAGTATTTGAAAGAGAAGATTAAAAGCTGTCCTGTGGTGGCAACTTCTTCAGTATGATGATATGTTTTGCAGACCTGGGAAGTCCCCTCAGCAGGAGCTTCTCCTCAAATCTTTAATTCCCATTTCTGGAGTGCACTTCAAGCACTCTGGGTCACACCCTTCACAGGTGTAAACCACAAGGAGGCAGATGGGAGATGGCTAATTCACACAGGTTTGGATCTGGCCCCTGAACGTAGAAATCGATTTTCTGACTGCATTCCCCAGCTATGCTTGTGCTTAAATTCAGCCGAACAAGCAGCAACTTCCTTTTCACTTCTATGACATCTAAAGAAAGATCCTATTCCAGAGCCCTAGCAAAGACAGTTTCCCAGATTCCTCTGCATATTACCTCGCAGAGTTTTGGAGCTTTCCAGAACTGCCAGCAAAACAGACGCTGTGAGAAGACTTTGACCATTTCACTTCAAAATCTCTGAATACTATGGCTCGTGAAAATGGATGTGAAGTCCCTTTATGCAACCATTGACAGGTAAGAAACTCCCATCTAAAATAAAACAGCAGGCCTTTCAAGTCCTTGAGCCAGAGCAGATTCATACCCGCTGACAATGCATTTCGATATATGTAGGGATAGATGAATAGAGATGCTTTATGATGGAAATTTCCAAAGGTGGAAACCTGGAGTTGGGTTCATAACTCTATTCAGAGATCCTTAATTAGATCTCACATCTTATACAGAGTGGGCCCCTTCGTTTTGATTGAGCAATCTTACCAAGAGAGTTTATCAAATCACTTGCCATTATTGCACCTGGCTCTCGTGATGCTGCTGAAGGTCCTGTGTACTCTTCTCAGCAGGGGTGTTGATGGGGATTTTATACTCTGCCTAATAAAAGTCACAACCTTTCTGAAACAAACCCATACAAACAGACTTGCTGGCACTGTCACTGCTCTAACTAATAAACTCTTTCCTCAGTCTAAGGGGTGCCACCACGCAGCAGAGTATACCTGTGAAAGCAAGATGTCCCAGTTACTATGGGTTGAGTCAGGATCTCTCTTGTTCTTTAACATTCTACAACAATCCTGAAGGCAGCCTGCAATATATTTCCAGGGAATTTTCCTCAGACACCTGAATGAGCACATTGAGATACAGATACTTGACTACAGCTATCTGGCAGTGACCTACTGCACACAAACCATAGACCAAGACACAGTGTGAAACACAAGGACTCCCGTGCTGATTTCAGAGTGATTGAAGGGAACACACTGGTGCTTGGGACTTGTACAGGCTGCCCACATTGCACAGACATCCTTGTAGGTCTCCCTGGTGCAGTAACCATGGGGCAATTAGACCTCATCTCTTCTTAGGGTGAGCATCATTAAATGGAAGTCTTTAATCATTTGCTGGGAAGAACAATGTGCTGTAGGAAGGCCATGTACATGAGGTGACTGTACATTAAGGGTAAAAGGAGCTAATTAGCACTCAGGGAAACAGCAGCACTTTCAGCCTGGCGGCAAGAACTGTGTAGTTTGGTTCTGTCAAGGCCTTGAATGTCTAAGTTGTGCCATCCAGCCTTGCAGCAACCAAGGACTCTACACAAATCTTAATGCCCTGGAAACCACTTAAATTACAGTTTAGCAGACTAAGTCAGAAAGGAAATCAGGGAAGCAATCAGCTTAGGTCAAAACATGATCAAATCTGAGTTTTAGATCAGCAACACTGTGACCCAGCAGACAGCTTGTCCTTTGGGAGCTGAGTGTAAGGCAGTAGCTGCAAAACCACTGACTGTCAGGGTATACACTTCTTCCCCTTGAAGTTAGTATCCAAAATTCAAACCACACACAAGTGCCCATTAGCCCTCTCTTGACAACACTGGGGGCCAAATCTGGCTGAAAGGAAGAGCTCTCTACTCCAGGCTTAAATGAGAGCAACCCATGACAAGTCCAGCACAGGTGAGTGTGGACCCCAGCAAAGCCCTGTTTTTCACTTCACAGCAATTAAACCCAAGCGCTGCTACAACCTGCTGAAGGCAGACAGGCCACAGCAGAGCCCATGAGCTGAACTATGAAGGAAGAAGCTGCAGGGCACATACGTTCCTTCTGTTTGCCGATCCAGACACAACACGTGCATGATTCCAGCATGTGGCAGTGACACTGCTCAGTGCTGTGCAGATTCAAGTCCCTCCTCTGCCCAAGCATGGCCCCAGCAACAATCAAATCAGCATTCCTTTGAAGAGAGCCCGCTGGGCTCACTCACACGGCCTGCTGTCACTGCTGTGGGTCAGGAGTTTCAGGAGAGGCATTGCCTTCAGTCCACTGTGACACCTTAACTCATTGATGGGTTCAGTTATCGTTAACTTCACTGGTAGTAACAGTGATATTAGTTGAGGTTTAATCTTACTTGCTCTGCATGAATATGAATAGCAGATGTTTTGGCAATGAACATCATTGCTGGGTCTCTATAACCTTATGCAAAATCCAGCCAATCATCCTGGAGTCCCAGTTGCTCAGCCAAGCCAAGCAGAAAACTGAAACGTCCTTCAGGAAACGACCAGGACACTTTCTCCACGAGGTACTTGGGAAAGAGGGAAATTACTCCATGGGACACAGCAAAACCTGCCTGCAAGCCAAATTCTTTTCTCCCTGTGACAGCTGCCTGGGAAGTCCTGACTTCTAAGAAGCCAAATACCCCTGATTGCCTTTGGTGAATCTGTCAAGAACCTTACTCGCCAGGACAGTCCTGAGAGGGGCTAATCTCTCAGGGCTTCTCAGTTTCCCTTGACAAGACACCTTCTTTGCCTTTTAACTTTGTCATTTACTATTTGAAGAACCCCTTGTACAGCTCAGGTAACTACAAGGATTCTGCCACCTGCTTGTTCACCTTCACTGGTCATGAGATCAATGAAGCATCATCTATTAATGTGAGAGAGTGACACTGCATTACTTGTACTCATCTCTATTAAATCAGGCTGTAGATCCACATATGACTTCCAGCAAGAAGCCACTGAAGAGCCTCTGCACACTTCCCAAGAGACTTACGCACAGATGTTGTACTAAAGAAGAGAGCCAGGCTGGAGGGTGTTCACCTGGGACTGCAGCAACACAGTCCTCATTCTGTCCCTAGCCCTATGATCTAAGATCACCTCTTCTGCCCATTGCTGAAGATGGCAGATCCTGCCAGAAAGGCCACTGGCGTTTCCTCTGGCTGCTGGGCAGCCCTGGGAAGGCAGGCGGGGTACGGGATGGCGCTCCCAGCACCACGGCAGCACACGGCTCCCGGTGTGTCCAGCTGCCAGGAGAAACCTGGTGCCAAGGGAGCACCCAAGGTGACTGAGTCTGTGGCCCAGAGGCTGCAGACTCTCTGCCGTCTGAAAGGTCACGACCAAACAGCAGGTGGGAAACAGCAACCGCACGTTTAGTATTCTGCACACGCTTTCTCTCACTGTTAAGTGTGTCGGGCCTACAGCAGCTGTGATGAAGAGATGAGGCAGGAAGGAATTTCTTAAGGTCATAACTGCCATTTCTCAGCAGCATTCGCAAAGAGAGGAACTGCAAGCTGATTTTCACAAAACTTCCCTGGTTTTAGGCAGTACTACACCCTGCCTGCAATGAGTAAACGAGTAAAATAGAAGCTAATAACCATAAGCTGCAAATCAAATACAGTAGAGATCACAATGTCCGCTTCTCCCCCTTGCTGCTCCCCCTGTGATCATCTGCCAGACTCAGACATGAACCTGTGAGTCACTCACACTTACTTCCACTTCAAGGTCCCTGGAGGGAACAGAACCATTGGCAAGAGCAAGGTCTGAACAGCTCTGGCCGTGGGCAGAGAGCTGCAGAGGCACCAGGAGCTGTGGCCAGGCTGTAGCTTGTCCCCACCGCCTGGAGCAGCCCCGGCTCCAGGGCACAGAGCCCTGTGCAGGGGAAAGGATGGCAAGGCTGACTGCGAAACACCTGGCTAACGCACGAGGGACACTCCCTGAGCCCACGTCTGCTCCCAGCATGCTGAGCCACTCTGGAACAGTTGGCATTTCTGAGTGGAAGCCCACTGCTGCCCTCCTGGAAAGCTAGTAGGCTGCCCGATGGCAGCTGGAAGCTCCTGTGCTGGGACTAAAGCACAGGAGGATGTCTTAGATCGGATTCTGGGGAGCAGATGGAGACAGTTCCTTCTGTACCCTGCAGTGGCTCCCTGCTGCTGATATCCTGGGGTCACGGCTGTGCCCATGTCCCAGGACACCACAAGCATCCAGCTCGGTTCCCTGACATCATCCTCACTGAGCATCTGCTGGCAAAGACACCAGAGTCACACAACGCAGCATTTGGGCTTGCCCAGGGCTTTGACCAATATTAAACACCCTTCCTCACTGAACTTCAGTGAAACACAAAACATAAGCACAGGTCAAGGTCAGAAAAAATCCAGCCCTTAAAAGACACGTCTCTCTAAGCCAGTAATTGCCACGCAGCTCTGACCTAATGGACTCAACTGGGAGGAGAGCTTCCTTCCAATTACCAGCCCCCTAATTTTACCACCAGTTAGCCATTCTCTGCTGAGCTCCACCATCACTCCAGCTCCTGGTTCATACATTGCAGACCAACTCCATTTATTCTCATTATTTCTCTGAGAATATTTGCCTTTTTAAGCAGCTCATGATATTTTCATGATTGCAGAGACATTTTCATGTCTCTGTGACATTCTCAGAATGGAAACAGTGGACACTCTCCAAACTTCAGGACAAAGCCAAAAATATTTCTAGGCTCAACTGGTCCTCATAATCATCCCTGAGTTATTCACATCAGCATCTCCGATTCTTGCAGAGCCAAGGCTGCAGGGCCCCGCAGACCTGCATCTGCAGGGGTCTGCTGCACCTCAGGGATTCTGTGCAGGATTCACAGCAGAACTCAAGGACAGTCACTGTTTGCTCGCACAACGGTACAAATTTGCTGTAAATCCCCATGTCTGCAGTTCCTCAGAGAACACCACTTGTGTTAAAGGGTGAGCTGGAAAGGAATCTAATTTGCTTTATCACTCAGAGAAGCTCTGTTGTCTGCCAGTGCCAGACATCCCAGCAGGAAAACTCCAGGGTACAAAGCACTCTGCTGCTTCTACAGTGGGCAAACACCCTTCTTGCTTGCCCTGATGAAGCACACAAAGAAGGATGCAAGAGGCAGGGAAAGCCATTCAGCTGCCTGCCCAGACAGCAGCAAAGAGTGCCGAGGCAGCAGGTACTTCTGCTGCTGGGCAGTGTGAAAGGACTTTACCAGGGTGTACAGAAAGGCTGCAGCCGATCAACTTTGAGGACCTTTGGACAACATCTCCACATTCACTGATGCTTCTCTGTCCTGAAACTCCATCAGCACTTTCTGCCCTGCCTTCAGCCTGAGCTGTTGACTGATTGCCTGACCTCCTGTAGCACTGTGGGACTGGCACTGCCAACATCCTCCCTCTGCTCTTCTCGCCCTTGGTGTTTCACACACACGTGCCCATGCCAGCAGCTCTATGTTCCCATCAGGACCACAGCCTTGACTTCTGTGACAAATCCTGTCTTCAGAAGAAGCCTCGGTGCTGCACCCTTGCCTGCCTTGTTACTCTGTCCCTTTCTTGCCTTTAAATCAGCAACACACTTCTCTCAGTGAAAGAGCAGGCCCACAGTCAATACAAAATGTTGCCAGCACAAAAAGATGTTGTGCCCCGGGCTACAAGAGCAGTGTACAGTCCCAACAGTTGGCATTACGTTCTCCTTAAACTACTTCTCCACCATTTGACATGTTTTCCACTGATGACCACAGACCAACGAAGAAAAAACCCGCAGCATTCCAACCTTCCCCTCCCAAAACTCCTCCACAACCCCTGAGAAGAATAAAGAGCTCAAGAAGGCAATAATGAAGGGAAAGCTCAGTCACAACTCCAGTCTGAATTACTTGTTGTCACTGAAATTAAAGCTTAAAAGATTAAGATGCATGCAAGCTAATTGTAGGACAGAACTAGGCTAAAGAAAATAAACAACTCGCTACCTGCTCACCAAAATCTCTGCTCAGTGATCTCATCTCAGCTCTTCACCATTTGTAACACCTGATGGCTTAGTTTTGTTTTCACAGCACACACCACTTCAGCTCTGGGCTGGTGCACGACTGCCACACAGTCCTCCAGCTCTGCTCATCTTACCCGAAGGAATCCATTTTCTAGATCAACTTTGTCCTTTCTACCTGGGCTACAGAGAAAAGAGGAGCACAGTGATACATGAAAGCTGAATTTTGCCTGCGTCAATTGTTTTTTACTACGAGAGCAGCTCTTGGGGAGCATTACAACACTATCACAGTTATTTAGAAACCGTCCAGTGAGGCTCAACAGGAGACAACACAAGCTGCATGGACTCGGCCCACAAGCAGCTCAGCCTGCAAGAAGGGCTTTGCCTGCAGCTGCTTGCAGGACTGGGGCTCTTGCTACCAAGGTGATAAATTCCTTAAAACTTCAAGATTAAATACATAAATGAAGAATCAAAGTGGAAGCTTTTGCCTTGCTTGACGGCTTCTGGCAGCCTTCTCCCAAGCTACTTCAGTCAGACTGACTGCTAGGCATTAAGCACTCTTCCCCTTCACACAACACCAGCCCCCAGCAACATCTTCCCATATGAGCCAGGGCAAGAGACAGGCAAGGCTCAGCTGAGGGTGCCCACAGGCCGGGTGGCCAAGATCTCCATGGCTTTTCTCTCAAGTAATGGGTGCTGGGAGACAGATCACATGGAAAGGATGGGGAACATCTGGGTGCTTAGAAGAAACGTCATCACAGTAGCAAAAGCAAGCACTAAATGCTAGGAGATGAAGTAGTTCAGTCACTTGCTTAACTCAGGTCAGGAATGGTCCTGGGGACGAAGCCAGGGCTGACGATGACAGAGGTGTTTTGTGGGTCCCCTTGCAGAAGAAGGAACATGAGCTGGGACCTCAGAGGAGAAACGAGGTTCATAGAGCTAAAGCAGCTGAACGTTCCTAAGGAGAGCTGGGCTTTATGGGTCATTAACGACCACCTAACCCAAGCTCAGCTCAGCAAGGAAACCTTTTCTCAAGACTGAGGTGGAGCAGCATCTGGAGACAGAGGGAGCTGCTCTCTGAACAAAGAACATGCCCGGGGTGCTGTATCTTCAGGGGAAAAATAACCTGGCCCATGCTGGCTGTAACTGGTCTCTAAAACGACACGTTATTCTTGGTATTTCACCTCTCTCTGCTTTGTTTCCACATCTTTAAAACATCAGAGAGTTTTGGGGAAAATTAATTGTTCATCAACTGCTCAGATCCAGTGATGACGAGATCAGCAGAGGGTCAGGAGCAAGTTAATAACCCTGCCTCTGGAACAGGGCTTGAATAGACCCTGGCAAAAAAAAAAGCACAAGGGCACACACTGAACAATGAAGAGAAAACAAAAGAATGGCTTGCTGCTCATTAAATGAGCAAGGTCCATCCTGAGCATGGAGAGAGGCAGGGACCCCGCACAGAAACAGCGTGGGAGCCAGGAATTCAAGCCTGGATAATAACGCACACACGCTGGGGGGGCAAACCCACATTGCACAAGGAACCTCAATGCTGCTGTTTTCTAGCTTTCCAGTGTTTGACTTTCAACCTTAACAATGCTCTTTTAATGCAGCCGTTAGGTGTGCAGTGCCACGTAGAGCTGTGGGCATCATATTTTCCTTCTCTCGTTCCAGCAGTGAGATGTCTGCTCTGATTTATTCTGAGAAGGGTGCACTTACCAGCCATTAAAGGCTTAAAGAAACAATGAATTACAGCTGGTGATCAGGTAGAAGCACACAAGCGTTCTGGGGCTGTGGGCTTGGTGGGTTTTGTTTTTGAACAAGGTGCATGTAGTCAAACCCACTATTTTCTTAGGCCAAAGAATAACACATCCAACACATTCCTACTACAACCCAATTTAAAAAGGCAACATCCTGGAAAGATCTGGTTGGTTTATTCTGCAGCAGCCACCTCCCAACAGCAGAGCATGTGGTAACGGGTTCTGATGAACAGGAAGGCCATGTGAACATCACCAGGCTGGGACTGCCACAGGTGTAGGCTTAATTCTCTGCTTCTCTCCTCACACCTGACAAACACACAGGTCTGAGCTCAAAAGAGAACACCCTGCTCTGAGCCGGAGCACAGCGAGCAGCTTGGACCCACAGCTGGCCTGACTCACCTGGCCCAATCCAGGGCAACTCAAAACTGAGACCCAGGGCCCCAGCACAACTGACATCCAACTGCCAGCCAAATCGAGTGCCCATCTTAATGCACCTATAGAGATGTTACTGGCAATAAAGCCAAATCCCCATTAATACCAACATGAAACAAAAAGACAAATCACAACACTAAAAGCTGGTGACTTTTTGGGCTGGGGGTGGGAAAAAAATGAAAAGCACAAGCCAAAACAGAGCTTTATGTAGCATCTTGGGATTATTTGAACTGAGATTTCTCATTCGAATCCTGACTCCATGCAGTGACTTCAACCATTCCAGCTCTCACCCACTCTCTCTGGGTTAAACTGCAGCACACAGAGATTAAGCAACTTGACAAAACCCCACACAAATCACCAGCAGAGGCAGGGAAGAAAAACAAAGTAGGGACAAATCCTTCAAAATCTCAGTTCCTGGCTTCAAAGAGACTTGCAGACAATGCTTAGGATGACTTACAGCAGTCTTTGACCACCTGAAAGCCATCAGAAGGCATTTACAAGAGCACTTTGACTATGTTATATCCTTCAGAAACAAACACGTCTCCTGTCTAAATGACCCCTTGAGGAGAGTGACGTTCTCTGTGAAGCCCGAAACCCTCACGAGCCCTTTCCACTGAACACTGTGATTGTACTGAGCTTTTCAGCAGGTCTGAAGCGTGTAATCAATACCGGGGAGAGTGACAATCAGGAGGATTATCTCCTCTGCTGTCCTACTAAACAGTGAAATCCACTTCGTTTGCTTAAAAAAAGGCAACCTGATCAAAAAGTCCTGCTGATCACGGGAGAACACAGCCTTACACCCTGCCAAACCTTTGGTCCTTAGAAACTGTCCCAAATCAACCAGGCTTCCATAGCAGGAGTTACAGCAGAACCACCGGCACACTGAGCATGTGTAGCGTCTGGCTGTGTGTTCCCATGCAAATCAAAGGAGCTTTAGGGGGCTTTTCCTCCTCATAGTGAAAATGTTCACCTCTATCCCAAAAAATGCTCATTGTTAATTCAAATGAAATTGGATTACAAGTTTTCCCAGGAAAGCCCAATCCCTCTGACTGAGGCTGTACAGGCCTCTCCTCTCAAGCCCTTCTTCCAGCACTATGTATCCCATTGTATCTGTATTGATAACATTACCCTGCCTATCCTCTTTACAAGTCTGCACAGCAGCATTTCAAAGCTTGGTTTTCAGTGAGACTGTAAAAACACTGGGCACGTTGGCAAGTGCTAAGGTGAATGCAGACTGAGATATTTAATTATAGATTCAATCATGTCTGCAACTCGGCAGCGCAGCTCTCTCACCTTAATTACTTTAATTTCAGATGAATAGCATGTGTTGTCTTAAGCAGTTTGACACGCTGGGAAACAGAAATTAAACCAGGAATGGATGGTCTAACTGCCATGAGAAAAAATGCTGGCACACCCTTGCAAGTATCCAAAACCTGACTGGACGAGGCCCTGAGCAACCCGAACCAGCTTTGACATCAGTCTTACTTTGAGTCTGAGGGGTCAGCGTGGTGGGGACTTTGGATTAGAGGCCTCCAGAGGCCCCTTCCAAACCATTCTGTGATTGTGGATATAGATAACGAGATAAACTACAAGCAAAGATTGCATCTTTCTCCTACAACTTTGTGAGCCTCATCAGGGACCAACACTTTGTGTCACCTCAACACGTGGCTCTGAAATTATCCTGCACAAAGGCAGCATCTTTTGTGATGCTCCACAAGTGTCATCATTCTTTCAGAGCCACTGAAGCAGATCCCAGCCAGAGGCACTGACAATTCTGGCTCCCCTGGTCTAAAAGGACCAGATACAAACATCACAATGCATTTTTCAATAGCTACCGAGAGGAGGAGTTAAATAACCAGCTTTTATTCCTCTGACCACCCACGTATCCTGGGCAGCTTAAAACGCCTGAGTTGACATTTGCTGCTCTGCTTTTCATTGCCAAAATGCAAGAGGAATAGCTCCGGGCCCTATTACAGAGAACAAAGCCAGGGAAATTTGTGGCAAGGCTGTGAACCTGGCAGATGATTTCAGAGTACAACCAAGGCACAGGATGAAGCAAGGACTGTTAGGAATCATTAAATGCTCTTACCTGTCCTGCAAAAAGCCCACACACGCCAATAATGCAGAGAATGTTAAACACAGCAGAGCCCACGATGGTTCCAACGCCTACATCTCCTTTTGTGATAAAAACACCTGAAAAACAAGTTCAAGGCAAGCTGTGTAAATTGGAGAGCACAGAGTTTCTCCGCAAAAAGTTGCAGCCCTCACATCCTGTTAACGAATCTAAAGACAGGTACCAGTCCTGCCACTCCTTCTCATATTCAATAGGGCGATTTGCAGAGAAAGGTACCAGGGTGAACGAAGGCAGCAGAACTTGCTTTCTGAGGGGACCTGGGCTACCTGATGAAAATCAAACATGTCCAAGTCACCAACCTCCCGGTCTTGTGATCCGACAAGATGGAAATACACATCACGAGAGACAGCGGGCTTGGTGGGAACAGCTGATCGGACACGAATCTGCAGGAAACTCTCTCCCGTAAGACATCCCCACACTGGTACTCTGCTCCCGAGCTGCCTGGCCACTAGCTGCTTCCTTGTAAGCTGAATGATGCCTCTCAGGATGAGTTACAGGGCTACGTTAGAAGCTCCCTTCAGAGCTCTTCTGTCAAACTCAGTTAAAATTGGCCAGTGAGGTTAACAGTGAGGGAGACAAACTGACAGACTCATGCATCACAGTACTGCACAAAATTCTTTCCTTAGGAAGTCAGCCTAAAAATAACACTCCATCTCCTGCTACCTGTCAGTCACTTTAAATTCACCACTTGCTTTTAAGATTCCAACAGTATCTACCTGGCCAGCATAGTTAGGCATTTTCCCCACTTTCTCCTTTTCTCAGCAGCATGTCACACAGAAGCAGTCAACCACAGAGTGACACTCGGTATCTGGTGGATTACAAGGCTTTGCCTGTGTCATCAGACCTCTCAGCAGAGGATGCAGCTTTGCATGAATTAATTTGTGCTCTGCATCTGATAGCTGTGACTAAAATAGAAACAGAGAAAGTATCTACCTTCTAGGGAAAGTATCTACGCTGGGAATAATTCCCCTGGATAAAGGAGAGCCCATGGTAACCTCCCAACCACTTGTTCTGATGATCACCTAACCCACAGAGATGTGGATGAGTAAAGCTGCAAGAGCACTTTCCCCTTGCACCACTTAGCACACAGACAGCATCATTTTGCAACAGCTGGCTGCAGTCCCCTCTTAGCTTAAGGGTGTTGAAGGAGTACGCATGTTTTACATACTTAAGAACTGCTGAATCCCTTGATGCCATTTCCTATACACAGAGCATTGCTTCGGTAGTGTGATGCTCTGACTCACTTGTTGCTGTGAGAAAGCATTTCAAACCCTCCTCTTCTCCCCACTCTGGCTCTTCTAGCGTTAGAAGACTGATCAGAGTGGAGGTGATGGAAGAGAACCTGCAGCTGAGGACACAAAAACTTCACTTGAGTATCAGCCCAGGAGGCTGGAGGTGTATCCCTTCACGCTGTCCTGGAGATGGAGTGTCTGGCGGCGGAGGAGCGCAGATGGGAAGGGAGAAGGCTGCACAGGTAGAGCTCAGTGCTGTGCAGTTTGGCTGTGCTACTACAGGGTAGATTAACAGTTAAGGTGAGCCGCCTGCTGGCCTTGGTTTGAGGGGCCAGCTCAAACCACTCCCCAGGCAGTCCTGCTATGGGATAACGGCACTTCTTCAGAGCCACTCATCTATTGAGGATTCCCCACCATGTGTGCCCACGAGAGATGGGACAGGCACTGTAATTAGCATTACAGCTGCTTGGCAATCCCATTTCAACTATGAAAAACAGCCAGGGAAAGGCAGAGGTTTCAAGAAGCAGCAGCAGGATAGTTACCTATGACAGATGTAAACAACTCAGGAGCAGAGCTTCCCGCTGCCATGAAAGTTGCCCCAGCCACATCTTCGCTAAGATGCAAGCGCTGCAGAAGAAGACACCAGAGCCATTGGTTACAACACTGAGAGGCTGAAGGAATTCAACCAGAAACATTAAACTTTTGACCAAGAGGGCGAAACTGCCCACACGGGTAAAGGTTTCTGCTAATAAAGTTTAATTACAGGGGAAAAAGTCATCATGGGCATTAGCTACTTGAGTTAGCATCAACTTGTAGAGAGCGCAGATTCTGGCTGTGATACCCTTTACAGAGGAAAGAGCAATACTCTGGACAGCAAGGCAGCTTCAACGGTCACTGCTCTTTGTCTCCTCTGTGACCCCAACAATGCACACCTTTTTTTATTTGCTTTGGTCCATAAAGGGTAGGGCTGGAGCTCAGGCTTGGTTCATGCCTACTTGCTCTCCCTGCTATCACTATATCTCTCCTTGTCACCTCTCACTTGCATCACCATTAAAGACGTTTACCTGCTACACCCTCCCTTAGCAGTGTCCAGAGATTATCTACACCAGGAGGTTCTGGAAGGGAGAGGGCCCGTTGCTCTATGAAAACTCCACCAGCATATGCTGTTTCCAAAGATTTACTTGGGTAATTACTTCCTTTTTGTTTTCTGCATTCCCACTGCTCCATCTGCACAAGTCACTGTTCAGCCAAAGCGACGAGGCTGTTAAAGACCACATGCCTTGCTGGCACCTTCCACGGTTTAATGAGTAGCTAAAAAAGGCCACCTCCTGTCACATGGCCATAAACTGCTGAGCTGTTACTACAGAGAGCTGTCTGGCTCAGGGCATGAGCCGGGGGAGGCAGCTGAGGGCGATGGGGATGCTCCTGAGCAGCACCGGCTGCTTGCAGCAGCACAGCCAGCCCGGCAGCATGCCGCCGCCTTCCTCTCCCTTCTGCCTCCTCTAGCAGAGCTTCCTCCACAACTTTATCACCACCACAGTACCTTTGCCCAGAGGTGAGATTACAGAAATCCTCCCACCAGCCTTATCTGCACTGAAGCCCCACAAAGGACATTCTAGGCCCTTCTAGAGAACCCAACTCTATCCACTGACTATACACCTATACCAAAAGCCTTTGGATGTATGTTACAGAGATGAGCAAAACATGTCCCCTTCCTGGGAACACGTTTTAAACAGGCAACCATGGCATTGTTGTACTGCTATAGAAGCTTCTGGAAGCCAGGTGACTAAACACAGCTTTATGGAAAACCATTTTAAATAGGATTAAAAATACTGTAGGAGTACAAAGGACCAGAAGAAGATTGCCAAAGGTCAGTTCCTTCTGTAAGAGCCTCTGTGGAGTTCCACAGATGCAGTTCTCCTGCAATAGCTGGTCTGCAGTTTGATGATGTCTTTTGGAAGAAATCAGCTGAGGAAATCAGCTGTGCTGACTTCCTGTGGGGATGCTTCACTTTACAGCTACGGAAGGTTCCCTCGAAGACAGCTCCGAGACAATTTATTGCAACGCATATGATCATTAAGTTAATAGAACAGAGCAGAAAACACAGCACACTGTGTAGGAGGCAGAAATGTATCCCCTGGCATTTACAGCCAAACGCTGGCAACGGACGCAAGCGGCAGCTGTGTCAGGTGAGTGCTCTGCAACGTCAGCAGTGGGGAGTTCTGGGCAAACACGGGTCCCAGCTGGCTCAGGAAGCACAGGAGAATCCCTGCTGCGTGGTAAAGCACATCTGAACTAAGAGAGAATGTGAACGTCTACCACAGCAAGCGCTCTGGAACAGATTCGCACCTCAACACACGCACTGGGGAGCGCAAGTGCCACGCTGGTTTAATGCCACAACCATCGCTTTCCAAACTGCACGAAGCTAAGCCAGAAAAAGGGCTTAGAATTAGTGCACCTAAGCTGCAGAATATCTACTGATTGGTCTCCAAGACAAAAAAAAAACAAAGCCTTCAGGCAGGGGGCCTGATTTCTTTTGAGCTGGATACAACAGTAGGTGGTGGTTGGGTTGCTGGTGATACACCTCAGGTCTGCTGCAAGGCATTATGTGCACTGCCATGCCCAGCAGCACCTCTCAGCTGGGAGTTTCTGCAGGGGGCTACCCACTACTCCCCTCCACAATTATTTATTGAGAGTTGACAAGTGCATACCCCTGAAAACATCACAGGTCTCATCAGGTGATGGAGGATGACTCGGGTGCTACTCTCTCTCCTAAGGCAGCTCTGGCTCTCAGAGTCAATTGACTGTTTCACAGGGTCTTTACATGGGGAGAATAGCAGTTGGGGTAAGCAATGCTGGTAATATTTGCTGTCATCAGGCAGCAACACAGCCTTCCCTTGCCTAGAAAAGCAGGCAAGAGTGGACGCTGCCAAATGCTGCAGAGCCCTTTGCGAAGAGACCTGAGCCTTTTCCCACACATTCTTCAGGGCTAACATCAAGGACAAACCAGAAAAAGCTGGGCATTTGAAGACAAGCTGTTCTGGACCAGCAAAATGAAAAGTAGCTGGATCAGAAAACAGGCATGCATATTTCTTCTGCTATCATGTAACTATAGAGCTGTTCAGTTATGCATAAAATACATAAATAAAAGGGCTTGAATGCCCTCAAAGGTCACCTGCGGGGCAAGAAAAACCTGTTTTGGCAGAGAATCAAGTAGCAGCAATATAGTATAGAAACAGTAAAATTCTCATCCATTTATATGCCCTGTTTTGATAATCTCTAATGACACAGTATCCTTCTTCTGGAAAGTGTCTTAATACCTAATGTTTTACTGCTGAATTTTCTCTTTCACGCACAAATGAATAAAACTTATTACCACTAAAATATTATTGGTGGTGTTTGTTAACACAGTGATTCAGAACTGTTAAAGCATCTGAGAAGTAGTTAGGGTACCATTGAGAACACAACAAATAACCAAAAAGTAAAGATCTGATCACGGGAAAGTATCTGTCTAGGATCCAGGGGCTTGTAAACACGTTATTATGTAAATACTAAACAAGTTAGTCAGGCCTGGAGGTTGTTTCCTTTTTAGACATGTGATGTCTGTACAAGCTCAAACACATCTGAGAATTTGTCAGAAGAATAAATAGCACTGTAACTCTGACATTTGTGCCTCTGTAAGCAGCCTCCTGGGGCAGGTGGAGAGATGCACAGATCCTGCAACCTACAGAAGGTGAATGACAGTACCAAGTGAGGGACTTCTCCGGCCTGTGAGCCTCTAGAAACCTGTTAACACTGTGCATGGGGTTTCCTATCCGGATTTGCAAATGCAGTCAAGGACCAACATTTCTGCTGACCATTGCAGGAAACATAGACGCGGAGAAGTGACGGAGCTTGTCCGAGGTCAGGCAGAGAGTCCATGGCAGAATTGTAACAGGAGCTCGCGCTCCACAGACCCAGGTCAGATCTCTGTGCCACAAGAAAGGCCACTAATCAAGAGATTCTCAGTCAAGAGAAATAATAATCTCCCTCACCTGTGTCCCTCCAGGTGGCAGTCCTGCCTTTGTGTAAACTGACAGCACCCCAAAATACAAACCTCTCCTGGATGCTGCTTACCCAGCTGGGGTTTTGTTTATCTACAGTAACCTGAGCTGGCCTTCTAGAACCACATTTCCCAGCAGGGTTCCCTTGCACAGGAGAGAGCAGGTTAAATAACTCAGCACATCTGCATCTCTAGCATCTCCCATCCACATCAACATCTCCATTCCTTCCTCCTGAGCCTCACAGTACCTTTCCATAGCTTCAACCCTGGAGAGCACAGCAACTTTGCAGCACAGAAGCTCCTTGTGTTGTCACCCTTCAGTCACCTGAATACTTATGCACTAAAATAGTGGGATTTCCTGGGGATGTTCTTTTCATGATGCAAAAAAAGGCTTGTATGGCAGCATGCTGAGCTCCAAATATCAGGTTAGTTTAGAGATAACGTCCATCAGAGCTGTCAGAACAAATGATTTCTCCTGCCGTCTCCCACACCTCCTCCAAGGGTCAGGCATAGTCCGTGCCCTGATGAGCGACACTTACTGCCAGCCAGATTGGCAGGCATCTCCTCCAGCTGACAGAGAAGCGTAACTGGTACAACCAAGCCATATTCTCTACTTGCAAAGACCTGATTGCCCCAGATTGATATTGGATAGGGCTCACAGTTACTTTAGGGACATGGTCTGTGCTCACCATGGAGCTGTCAGGCCTCATTTAGGCTAAAATGAGCTCCTTGTCTTCTAAAATTTCAGCATGCCAAAGTCGGCAGAAGAGGGATGGAGACCCTTGCAACTGCTGGAACTGTCCATGAGCTACTTCACGGCTGACCTAGTTGTCCCTGAAGCTCTACAACTAACACCAACACAAGGCAAGGTGTGAAACTCACCAATTTGAAGGCACGGTACAAGATCCATGATTTCTACCACCGTAAATCACCAGAGGTTTTAATTTATATCAGCTAAGGTTAGAGCCTAGTGTTTTTGAAGGGACATCTGCGAAGACACACAAACATGAGGCAACAGCAACCTTCAGAGCATGAATGGTTGGAGTCCCTGCAGAGCTATCAGCCTGTGAACTCTTGTGCTAGTCAACGAAGCAAAGCTGAAAGGCCCCAGGAAGCAAGTGTGCTGCACATCTGACACTGAGCAACACCCTGACTCCCACAGTCTCTGAAGACTGGATCCTCAAAGGGCAGGGCTTCTCAGCCAGTGCTGAGCAGCAGAGCACAGCACAAGCTCACAAGCTCTGCTGGGCAGCCAGCATGGCTGGGGAAGCTCCTGCTGCAGTGTGGGGTGAAGCTTGGCACTCGCTCCTCCAGAGAACATGATTTTCACTATGTTATAAATTGCATCCCTTTTAAGAGGTGGTATGATACATACACAGGAACTGTTATTTGAGGGGTGACTGCTAGCTCTAAGGGAGCCAACCTCATCTCCCAGGAGTGAATACATGCAGCCGAGCCAACGCACACGTGTGGTGTCCAGCAACTAAACAAGAGGCCCCAGCAACACTCAAAGACAATAGTAAATGTGCTGTCATCACCTTCTGAGGCTCTCATGGAGAACTGCTGCTAAAGCAGCACACAGCTTAAGTAATACCTTCTAATACTTACTTCACAAATCTTTTCCAACGACGGGACAAAGAAATCATCGCAGACAATTGCCAAAGCATAAAACATATACACAGCCTGCAAAAGAAAGAGAAAATGTTGAGTCTGGAGGTTGTCAAGTAGAAACTAACTGCAGTGTCTCAACTCATCTTAGGCTAGTTTTGGTATATGCTTTAAAAACAACAACAAAAAGCTCTAGCAAGAAGAATTAATGAAGCTTTCTGGGACGTAATAGAAAGACCACGAAGTATTTATCCAAGAGCTTTTACAAGCTATCAAAAGCTGCCAACTTTTTATCATCAGCATAATGACTATTTAATTTTTTTTTTAGATTCTCTGGATATTGCCAAGCCACAGTTAAATATTTTTGCCTTCCTTTTTTCCCCTTGTTGCACAGCACAAGGCTTTTTTATGATCACACATTGTGCAAAATATAAACCCTAGAGGAGCCAATTCTGAAATGCCACTACTTTGGAAAAGGTTAAAGGACCCTGTTTCCTGTGACTGAAGTGCCCTGTCATGTCATCTGGGATCCCAGGGATAATTCTTACTCAACTCCAGGTAGAAGCAACCTCCAAACGACAGGAACCCAAAGGGGGACCCAAAGGGGAACACAAGACCACAAACCAAAGCGAACAAACACTTTGGGTTCATGCCAGAAGCATTTAATCTATATCTCTATTATTTATCAGAAAGCCTTTTCTGCATCCTCTGAAGACCTGTGAGACAGGCCATTGCTCAAGTATGCAGCCAGCTGACATCTCCATAGGAACCAAGAAACAATCTCTGTGCACATGCTACCGGAAGCCTGCCACAGAGAGTCGACATTACACACAGGTGAACAGCCCAAGCAAACAGCCCAAAAGGAACTACCTTTGGCATCTAGTCCAATAAAGCAGGTGAACATGCAACAATCCCTTTCCTCTTCACAGTATCACTCACAGGCATCATAAATTAACTTTTCACTCCCAAAATGAGGCAAAAGTGAAGTTCAAAGACCACTCAGTGCTGTCTGTAACACTTGCCACGTGCCACTATAGAATTAATTTTACAAGCAGTGAAATAACTACAGCTGACAGAGGTGGCCAGTATTTACAGAAAAGCAGTCTCAATCTTATCGAAGCACAGAGCTATTACACCATCACCAGACCCTTCTGCCTGGCTTGCCTTTGGAGTCTACCGATGAAGCTCAAGTGATAGGAGGAGACTAGAGTATGTTTTTTTTCCTGGAGGAACAGCTGCAATAAAATCAGTTTCTGGGTTTTTGTTCTTGTTTTAATGTTCCAGCAAGAGACTTAAATCCCCCAAGCTCCACAAAACCCCGGACTCCGATTTGCCAGGATTTAACTGCAAAAAGCCATTGATTTCCGTGGAAATCTCAGCCATGAGAACCTTTCAAGCGCAACAATAACTCAAGAGTATTTTTTCCCAAGATCAGAGATGGGAATTTTGTCCTGACGGATGACTTTGACACCGTACTGAGGATTCAGTGTGAAACTGACACTTAGGACAGTCTCTGTGCTGCTCTCTCACTACTCATAAACAGCAATAAATGTAACTTAAACTCTTAGCACTACAAACATCCCAGAGGACCACGGATGTAAGCAAAACTCCCAGTCTGAAACTGCCACGTGCAGCAGAAATCCTGATCTTGTAGAGGGAGCACTAGCTACTGACGTGATACCACCAGAGACGTGTATGAACACAGACAAAGGAAGCAAATGGCTCACAGACACCGTGCATCAGCAACAGTCCCAGAGAGTTACGTGGCCAAACCCCATTGAAACACAATAGGTATGGGAGGCCCAACCTCAGCCTGCATTTTTTTATCTGCTAATCATATTAACCTGCAGTGGGTCATGCCATCATTTTCCCTTCCCAAATACAGAATAATGCCTTTCAAGAACACTAATCTGTACATCAGCATCCCCGTGCCTCCTCTACATTTGATACAATCCAGAGTCAGAGAGTGCTGGGCATCACATGGCATTTGTAGCACCAGGTACAAGAGAAAAGGCAAAACAGACTAAAGTGAGTATGGAGTAAAAAAGCTCACGTGAAGAAACGGGGCACCCTGCTTTCTCCAGCCCTCCCAGGGGCAGTGGGGAATGCCGTGCTGCTGTGCCTGCTGGCAGCACACAGCCAAAGCCTGCTGAGACAGTCAGAATATTGTGGGTGACTGCAGCAAATTTTAACACCAGGCTGATAACACAGACCAGGCTGAACCCACACTGACATTAAAGCTGCTCGAGCTTTAATGACCTCATTGTTGTCACAAGCATGGCTTTGGCTGGGAGTCTTCCCTGATTTTACTAAAGTGGCTTGAGTGCAATACAGTATGAAGTGTCTAAATCTAAGGAGTATCTGACTCGAAAACAGCTTGGTTCACAAACTAAAAGGCTGGCAACTACCTTTGGTAAGTGAACACTTGAGGACAAAAACTTACTTATTTGAAAGTTGTTTGGGGTGGGGTTTTTTTGGTGGAGTTTTGTTTCTTTTCAAACACACAAAACAAAAGAGAGTTCAGAGTTTGGGCCAGAAGGAACACCACCAAAAAAAATTAACTTTAGGTCATGTCAAGAGTCGTAAAGATGGAGCCGAGACACCAGTCCAGGCTATTTTATGTGGAAAGAAGGAAGATGGCCAGCATCAGGGCAAGCAAGTCTGATCTGTACGTGGCGTGGGGAGCCTGCAAACGGCACAGCTGTAACATTTTGCAGCTCATTAGGTGGCATCAGCTTCCATCTCAGTCAACTTGAGAGTCCCATCACTTCCCTCAACACCTGCAAGCCTGTCTTTGCGGGTACCATGGCAGTAGCAGGTTTATCACGGGTAAGGAAAGCTGCAGATCAGTGCTTGCTGAAGCTCATTCTACCTGGGAACAGCCACTGGGGGCAACGGCAGGAGTCAGGGGACCACGGGTGTGCTGTGGGCACAGATGGAGAGTGACCTGCAACAGCAACGGGGGTCAACGGCATGGCCAGAACACAGGAGATTTGTCTCAGCCCCATTTAGATGTGTTTGGCTCAAAGCGAAGACATGGAAGTCTTTAAGCCAGCGGCCTACTTAGCACTCTCCCTCCCCAGAGTGACATTACAAAGATTACAAAGACACCAGGGCTTCACATGAAGGGATTACAAATACCAGATTCAGTATTACATTAGGATTGATTTGAAAGGTATGATCCTAGTGAACAAGCACCAGAGAAGTAATTGCAACCTTTGCATCAAAGGAGATTAAGCACCTTACTCAAAATACGTTCCATTGCACGTGTTATAAATGATAACTGTTCCTGTTGCCAGTGGAACTTGGGAGTTTCCTGTGCCCACCTTCATACTCAGAATATAACTGGCTTTACTGAGCTAAAGCAAGAAACTTCTCATCAGAAAGCTTCAACGCTGTAGCAGCCAGCAATTCCCACAGCCCTGCCTTCTTCCCAGGAGAGGCAGAGTGACTATCCCGGGATGCTCCCCCCTGCAGACCCCTGGCCCCAGGTGAGCATGCACAGCCAAGGGTCATCACTGAAACCACTGTCACCAGGCACAGGGCTTTACTCAGAACTGACTGCACCACAGAACCACCCAAAACTTCATAATTGAAGAGAAATTTAAAAAAACTCCAACCACCACCAAGGAACCCAGAGAGCTCCCAGTTCACTGGGAGCAGCAGCCCGTGGTACCCTGATGTGCTCAGCAGTACGCTGTCTGTACCACGCAGCAGCACCAAAACGAATGTCCAGGGCACGAGAAAATCACTGCCTCAACGAGACAGGTCTGTGCCATGGAAAACAGATGCAGCTGGGTTTTAACTCAGTGCAGAAATAGATACAGACAGGATACGTTCTGAGTGACCTACATTCCCTGAGCAGCAGGCACAAGGGAGGCAGGTGCCCCATGGGTGCACTCGTTCCCATGGCTACACGGACAGACAGCAAAGGGGAAGTACGAGGGACTGTGTGTGCAGATGCTGTGTGGGACACCATTCCCTGGCCCTGCCCTGTGTGGGGACACAGCTCTCAGCCTGGTGTGGGGGACATGGCTCCCACCCTTGTGTGGGGGACACGGCTCCCAGCACTGCCATGTGTGGATACATGGCTCCCAGCCCTGCCACAGAGTTTATAAGCTCTAAAACAAACTCAAACATCCCCAGAAATGCCAAACAAACCAGAAAAACCTCTGATTTCTTTCTCCTACAGCTATGTCATATGGAGTGCCTCAAGGAATTCTAGGGGAAACCTGTGAGCATAAGACTTCGCTTATTTTTGAAGGCAATTACAAGAATGTCCTCCCTGGACCTGCCAACCCTGCAGCATCCTCATGCTCAGGGGCAGGGGGCAAGGGACCACAAACGCCTGATGGCCTCAACAAAGCAGGTCTGGCTGAAGAAAGGTAATTCATGGGAGTTCATTCACATGACAGCATATGCCAGGGCTGCCCCGGGGCGTTTAAAAGGGGTTTAGGTAAAACTGAATTAAGTTATGCTCAGTGTGGTTATGGAAAGTCACCCTCAGCCATGCCCTCAGCAGAAGGCCCTGCAGGCAGGGGGTAGCATCATCCTGGGGAGATGCACCCAGTCCTGTCCACAGAGATAGGAGAAGAAATGCAAAGGCACAACACTTACACAGAGGACGTGCAGGACCACAGCTCCATGTCTCCTGTCCTCGTTCGTGAAGATGTCATTGGGGAATTCATGGAGAGCTGCAAAAAACGAGGGAAAAAAAAAAGAAAGCTCAATCATTTAAGCTGCTACTCAAAACCGCTGTCCTCCATGGGTGCAAGGGACAGCCCCCACCTCATTGTGGGGTACAGGGGGTGTCTGATCCAGCACATCTCCTCCTCCTCACCATCCCTCACCAACCTAAGGGTCTATGTGGTCACTTCTCATCCCACTCTTTCCACCCCCTCCTCCTACTACAGATCACACCTCCCCTTAAACAGTGATGGCAGAGGCGCCAGGTTGGCCTGACCTGGGCCAGAGGTGGGCCCAACTTGGACCTACGGGAAATTTCAAGAACTCCTTACAGGGGCCACCACTGCAGCCCCTCCTCTGGTACCAGAAACAGCTCCCAGCACACATGCTCTGCTGCTTACACCTCTCCCTAGGCATCCCCTACCAGCAACTTCCAGCAGCAGGATGCTGGGCCAAGTGGCTACTGTGTCAACTTTGTAACTTGAGCAGTTTTCTGAACAGCCAGAGGGGAAGAAAGAGATATTTTGAAATCTGCAGTGAGAGGTGATGGAAGCAGAGCCATGACCTCCTGGTCCCTCAAGCACTCATGCGTTTGCTCTCTTCTTCCTTAAGGCAGAGAAAGGCACCAGCTCCAAAGTAACAAGCTTACACCTGGAGGAGGCTTGCTCTCCACCTTGGCTTCATTCCCCCTTGAAGTCCAACACAGTCATAAAGTCTCAGAAATGACACACTAACAAGCGCCTGGCAGAGAAGATGTCCCGCTGTGCCAACCCAGAAAACAGCTGCTCAGCAGTGTAGTTTGTCCTGTGTGCCGTCCTTAAGAGCAACACATTTTCGTTAGATTAGCAGTTCTGTTCCCAAAGTCAAGTAACCAGTGTAAAGCTGAAAAGAGCACACAACGCAGTTGGATAACTGTTTGTTGCAAACACAGTGTGGCAAGTCATTTAAAAACAAATGACTTCCCTTCACTCAAATGCTTTATTACTATTCTGGATGTTAATTGGATTATAAAGCACTTAAAGACAGACTGCCAATTAGTTTCCAGGTTATAAACTGAAAAGCAAGTGAGAAGATGATGTTCTGGCATTCCAAGTGCTTCCTGGTAATTCCAGATTTGAATTTCTCAGTAACAACTAAACTAATGGGTTTCCTCTAATGGTCAGTTCCTCACACTCAGCCTTGAGCTGCGTGCTGAAAACCCATCTAGCTGTGTTCTTCCCGGCTTTCAAATCAGCATCATTAATAAAGCTCCAGCAATTGCAATTTAATTATCAATTCCATAGATGATTAAGTGGAAGAACAACCAGCTCACACTCACAGTTCTGCTGCCTGTGAAGCAATAACTGAGCAGACGGTAGCTATGTCTTAATTTTTGTTACTAATGCAAGCAAGGGATCTATCCAGGCACTGTAGCTGAGGAGAAAAACATTTTATTTAACTTCAGCAGTGTTTTGACCAAAGACTCTGGTTAATACTATTAATTGTATTCCTGTGCATTTGTAAATGTTATAATTAGAGCCCTAACAAAGTAGCAGGAGCTACTGCAGCAGCACAGATGGCACCTTTACAGTGTACCTTGTAATGAAGTGTAACAGCAGCAGTACCCCTGAACGCATGCCGAAAGGTTTGGGCCTTTTATGAGAACTAGCAACACTTGTGTCTCTTTACAACAAATCAGGATTCACCTGACAGATATCAGGAGGTTGGGACATTGCT
>WBNH01008058.1:0-42690 GCA_013401255.1 Urocolius indicus | reverse complement strand
GCATTGTCGCCTCCATCTTGTACCACTCTTACACCTCCTCCCTGGCACCTCAAATTCCCGTCCCTAGATAGTGATCGCAGAGGCGCCAGATTGGCCCAGCCGGGCCGGGGGGTGGGTCTGAACCCAGGAGTCGGGGGAGAGTCTAAAAAACTTTTACCGGGTCTTCACTGCAACCCGCTCCCCCTGTTACTAAGCAAAAGCAACTCCTTGCTAAACCATGACATTCACCTATGCCACATCATACAGCTATGGATTAGAGAGAGAGAGAGACAGAATATTCTCCCTAAGGCATGTCTTTTCCTCACTGCTATGCAGCCATATATTGAATTGTAACTACAGTCCCCTTTCTGCAGTACATAATGAGGTTGTGCATGAAAAGATGAGGTTCTTCCATACATCAGCATTTAGTCTACCCTACAAAGTGGATCAAAATCAGCTACAAATGCCTACCAAAGGACCAAGGATTCACTCAACAAGTCTATTCTGATAATAAAGGTTCCAAAGACCAAAGGAACACTATGGATGAGTGATGGAATGAGTTCACCATTCCCACATGTGAAACTCCATGCTTTTCAGAATTTTCAGAACTTTTTAACATTTGTAGCACCTTACCACTCAAGAATGACACCACATACATATCCTTACAAAGAAATTAGTAAATCTTCTTGCTAATGATCCACAAGAAAAATCAAGAGTTCAACTCATTCTTTCTCACCGCTTCCTCATTTTTTGTAGCACTCCTTCAACAGTAAAAATTTATCTTAATTATACAGATGGAAAAAACTGCCAGTTTTATCTAATGCCTCATTTCAGAATTTTCTGACTTCAGTGCAATTTAGCTATAATTTAAATATAACTACAGTGTGTGTTAGTGAAGGGGAAAATGCTCTGTTAAAATAAAAGGTTAGTTAGCTGAGGAGTAGAGTGCAATTCAGATTGTGGCCTTAGTATCCATTATCTGATTATTTCCTAGCAAGCACTAACACACACAAGAAAAATCAGAAGTTTGATGAAATAATCATATCCACGCAACCAGTTTAAAATACAATAACTCAATAATACTATCCACGTGAAATGTTAGAAATCAAATGCATTACTTCTGGAAGATTCTTCAGAAAAAAAAATTACATTGTAATAATTATCTAAAGAGGTGTTAGAAAATACTTGAGTTGAGTGAGAGAGAAGCGACTGTGTGGACTCCAAGGTCAGTGAGGGAAGAGAGGAGGAGGTGTGCTGGAGCAGAGATCCCCTGCATCACATGTGGAGATGGCAGTTGTCTCCCTGCATCCCGTGGAAAGGAGCGGTGAAGCAAAGATTTGTTGGCAGTCTGTAGAAGACCCAAAGCCAGGGCTGGTGACTATGCCCAGAGGAGGCTGTGAATCTGTGGGAAGGCAGCATTGCATCAGAAGATGACCAGAATGCTGCTGCTGCAGAGGATTCCTACACTAGAGGAGGTTGTGAGTAGATGCTGTAGCTGCTGGAAAGAACCCACGCAAGAGAAGTTTGTTAAGGACTGTGTCCCATGGGAGGGAACCTGTGTTGGAGCAGGGGAAAAATACCAGGAGTCATTCATGATCTGGCTCGTGGTACTAACATCTACTTGCTGTCCCAAAGTAATAAAAAGAGTCTTTGCCTCAGATCACCCAGATATCTGCTACAATTCAGGCCACATTCCTAATACTGTGTTCAATGTTGAGACCCTCACCACAAGACATTGAGGTGCTGGAGCATGTCCAGAGATGGGCAGCAAAGCTGGTGAAGGGTCTGGAGAACAGATCTTATGAGGAGTAACTGAAGGAGTTGGGATTGTTTAGTCTTTGCTCTGGAGAAGAACAATCTGAGAGGACACATGATCACTCTCAACAACTACCTGAAAAGAGGTTGTAGTGAGTTGTGGTTCAGTCTCTTCTCCCAAGTAACAAGACAAGAGGAAATGGGCTCAAGTTGAGCCAGAGGAGGTTCAGACTGGAAGAAATTTTTCACTGAGAGGATTGTTAGATACTGGAATGGGCTTCCCAGGGAGGTGGTGGAGTCACTATCCCTGGAGATATTTAAATGACATATAGATGAAGTACTGAGGGATATGGTTTAGTGGTGGGCTTGGTGTTAGTGGTTAGTGGTTGGACTCAATGATCTTGAAGGTCTTTTCCAACTGAAATGATTCTATGAAATCATGTCTACCTGTAAACAGGTAACAGCTGTGTTTAGAAATAGTTATGTACAGTATCCTCAAAACTTTTTTGTCAGACTTTTAAGATGAGATTTTGAGAGACCAACAGAGAATAAATCCCAAGTCCATATAGAATATTTCACCCATGAAGGGTGAGTATTATGTTTCTTTCATGAGTGTAAAAGCTCCATAAGTCAAGACTGCACAGGCATGAATTAGTTATTAAGGTCTTTTGTTTTAGTAAAAGGAGCAGGATCAGCATTTGCAGACAAGGCATTCTATTTATTCTATCAATTTCTTGATCTGTTTTAATTTAAAATTGTTTTAAACTGTCAGTTCTACTAGTAAATAGAAAAATAGATCAAATTCATTAGAAACACATAAGTTTCTACATGTGATCATAAATAATACTGATTTCTGCAAATGGTTCTCAGTTCCATTTTTCAATAAACAGCAGGCATTCAGAAGACTATCTTGTTTCATTTGCTGCTGGTCTTCTGCACCAAATGACACAGGAGACCTCAGAAAATAAATAAATGTGGATCTGTGCCATTTAAGACTGTCAGAATGGAAGACTGAAGAAAAACAGAGCTTTTGCCTTCAGAAAGCCTATTTCATCATTAGTTCTTAGAGAGAAGGTACAAATAAGACAATAAAATGTTATAAACTGTGCCAGCTTGAAGAAAAAAAATTGTAAAGTTACATTTAAGGCTGTGTTCCCAATATTTTTCATGACACTGAATGCTCCCATGGGGCATCATAGGAAGTGTAATTTAATGTTCCTCATATCCTTCCCCCTTCCCACTCCTTTTCCCAGAGCCTTCTTGCAGGCTGACCAGGATCAAGGCAGACTACAGCACAACTTGGTTTCCCCTGCACTTCGTTGTTCTGCCATCTGAAACAATGGGATTCTGTGGAATTACTTTTTTCTTTTCTTGTAACTGAAAATGCTGGAGTTCATATTTTGCCACAAAGAAACTTTCAAGCAGACATATTTTTCATTGCCAAACTTTCTTCCAGAGGGAGAATGACTTAAGAGTGAAGATACATCAATGTTATGAAGCAAGAGGAGGAAAGAAGAGAAGGGAAAGCGAAAACCATGTAGTTATAGGGCTAATAAAGAAGTCTCTGAAAAGTTTTAATGATAAAAAAAATGTGTTTGCTGCATCTGTGCTTCAATGTTTCATCAAGCATTACCAAATAAACTTCAGTGTGACACTAGAGAGAACACTTTTGCCTCCAACATTTTTTAGATTTTCATGCTATCTCTGGCTGACATATCCCTTTCAGAATAACTCTGAAGTTGTTGGGTTTTTTTAATGTTGTGTTGAAATGCAGTCATGGCAAGCCCTTTTCTTCTCATGCTCTCCAGATGACCTGAGCTCAAACCAACCCACTGTTTTCAGTAGGTCCATCCTTTCCTTACAGGTATTTCCTGGCATTCATCTAGCCTTTCACTTCTCTTGGACAAATGAACGGATCTGTTTAACAGGAGAAAAGAGTGTCACCACAGTCTGTAGACAATGGCTGTCACCACCCACTTCCAATCAACCATATGCTGTGTGAGAAGAAAGTATTGTTCTGCCTTTCCAGTTGTTCAGATGATAGATACTTGTCTCTGAAATAAAAGGATCAAAAAAGAAAAAAAAATCATTGATGTTTTCCAAAGAACTTCCGCAGGTGATGCTCTAGAAACCTTGTACTGCCAAAATGATGTCAGAACGTAGACATTAATTTCCTTATTGTTTGATTTTATTCATCCTCAGAGTCTTCCTATCCAACTTTAAATTCAATAGTTCACAGAGTCCAAAACGAGATGGTTTGTTAGCTTCAAATAAGTGTGAATCCTTGTTTATAAGTCTGAATAGGAACTCACTTGAGGAACTGCCATAGGCTTTTATTGCCTACTGTCTCTTTATTCACTCTCAGTTGAAGGGCTCTGAAGCACTGTATGCTTCAGTGTATAATAAAAAATCCCAACAAAAACACAGAAAAACAACTCCAGAAAGGAGTAAAATATAACGAAAAGTAATGGCAACACACACTTGCAAAAATATCATAGAATGATAGAATGATAGAATGATAGGGGTTGGAAGGGATCTTTAGTGATCATCTTGTCCAAAACCCCTGCCAAAGTAGGTCCGCCTAGATCAGGTTGCATAGGAATGCGTCCAGGTGGGTTTTGAAGACCTCCAGGGAAGGACACTCCATGACCCTCCTAGGCAGCCTGTTCCAATATGTTGTCTGCCAATTTTGGGATCAATTAAGTGTTTTAAGGAGAACAATATATTTGAAGAGTTATATTTGATGGCCGTATCTCTTGTACAGAATTGACTCTACTTTTTCAGTTTGTCATACAGAGACATCACTGAAAAACAATAATCATATACCAAATTGGATGGCTTTGTCTCCTCCCTCTTTCTTAGAAGCAATTCCAGATCACAGTGCTTTTGATTAAAAGGAGGTCATTCTGTGAGGTTAATTGGTTTCTTGTTCTCTCAGATCTTCAAGGCAGCACAAAAGAACTAGTCATATTTAATTTTTTTTTTCTAAAAGTTCAGAACTGTTTCATTTCTATAAAAGCCATCAGTGACTACAACAAAACCCACTCCTGAACCTAATCCAGCCTTTCAACCAGTTTTAAAGCTTGCAAACATACTAATCCATGAAACAAACCAACAAACAAACCAAACCATACCATCCAGATTTGGAAAGAGTGTTGCGTATACTATTAAGAGCATAAGAATGCATGGAGTCCTTTAAACTACATTTTAAGTGCAATCAGATGTAACCAAACCCCAAGGAAAATGGTCCAAATCCCTTCACAACTCATTTAACACAAATCCTAAAGCACAGGAAAATATCACTGTCAGATGACATGTAAATAATATTATTAAATTCAGTCTCAAAATAAGAGAAGCATCTCCAGGTAGCCCAAAGAGGGATTAGAGACATGTAGGAGAGACATCAATTAGAAACTAAAACCAGACAACTGAAAGCTGATCCTGAAACATATGTCCATGTTATTGCAGAAAGAATTGCTCTAAATATAGGTATCACCTGATCAGAGTCTGCTGGTGTATGCTGAAGGTTTACAGCACAAAGAAGCTCTGATTTAATGAGTGCTATGTTCCTTATAGCGCATCTAGGCTCTGGGAGTCACTGATGCAGGGCAGATTCAACTGAAGCCTCTCTTTTTTCAATGGTAGCCTCTATTCAAAGGAATAACAACAGGGCTAGTCTGGCAGCATGGAGCTACTAGGCAGTGTCTCCTTTGGGTTCTCAATGGCCAGCAGACTTCAGCTGTCAATGATGACATAATAAATTCACTCCTTGTCACATGTTGGTTGCAGATAGCTCTGAAGTCTATTTAAAAAATGTGAGCTGTGTGAGGAAAGATGTTGAAGATAAGAGCTGAAGCTCTGAGGTCTTTTTAGCCTACTGCAATAAAAGAACCTCCAGTCCCTGTTTCACTCTTTGTTTGCCCTATGTGCTAGAGCACATATGGATAAAAAGACACCCAAGTACAATTCCAGTTTATCTTTTGATTGTCTCCCTAGCTGCTCCTAAATTCTGAAACAGGCTGCAGTGGTGCAGTACTGTGGCTTTATCATAACATCAATGAGAGGTTCAACATGATATAGCAAAATATTCAGAGACTCTAGGTATGCTGTTCTCCCTGTTTGTAGTATGGCCTGCATGTCTCTTCCTGGGAAGGATGGAAGTTTAGCAGGTTTCAGGATCAAAACACATACAGATACAACAGCAATGCTAAATATTTGCAAAGAAAACCTTACACTTAGGCCTGCTATGAAAAACGAAGCTCCGTACAAAGTGTTACAAGTCTGTTGGAGAGACTCTGAAATCCCTGAAAGATTTCAAAATAATTTCCAAGATTTCCTCATGTTCCTCTCTGCCAGCTCAGGCTGAAAAGTAGGAATGATAATAAGGGCAGGGAGAACTCCTGCTCTCTGATCCAGTTTGCTGCAGTTGGCTGATGAAGGTCTTGGATTTTTTACTGTTTTTGAGAGTTCCCACTATGCTCTTTCCAAGATGCTACAAGACTGGAAACTTTTACATTGAACACAGCTGGCATGATGTGTTGTTAGCAGAAAATTAATTAATTAATATGATTTATGTAAATTTAGGAACTCTTTAGAAGGCCTCATTCTCAATGCAATATTCAATATTTGCTTAATATCTTTTCAGGCATTAATTATATCCCCAGATAGGAAATTATACTCAACTGTAGCAAAATGATTCTTACCATTAATTCTGTCAGAAACAGGGAAAGATTAACTGCACTATATCTGGCATGGATTACTTAGCAGTATGGAAATATATGCATCTTCTGAAAAATGTATGGAGAAAAATGATTGTAATTCCATTAAGCATAACAAGATGAATCTACTTTAAGAAGGGGGAAAAAATAGAAGAAAACAAGGTCTTTAATTAGTGACAAATAAAAATTAAAACTACAAATAGAATTGGTAGAATTTTAGAGAGAGGCCAGTACTTTAAAAAAGTCATTTTGACCACTACTCAGATGCTGTAAAATACTTTTGATCTGATCCATAACCAGCGTTATCCTTCAACATCTGTAACTAGATTTAATTATAATAACTTGTACCAAGTCAGATGCATGTTCCATGTCAGGGATTACCCACAATTAACTCCCAGCTGAAAATCCTCTGAACATTTTGCATTCAGGCTTGTGTCATTCAGAATCGCCCAAAGTCAAAGTTTACTTCAGTTCTGCCATTGATTTATAGTTCCTATGGGATTCTCTAACATGCAAACATTGAAATACTACCTGCTATACACTTCTTATCTGGTCTTCTAGAGATACAAGCCAAAGCAAATCATGTAAAGGCTGTTATTTAAGAGAATCCTTTGCCAATTCAGAACACTGCCTCCTCTCTTCCTTTCTTTTGTTTTATAAAAGCACATGTACCCAATGATGTGATGGATTAGATACCAATACCAGCAACTATCTCCAGAAGATCAAATTATGTCTATGAAGTGCAATGTGGCACCATGCTAAAATTAATGCCAAGAATGTTACAGCCATCTTAGCCCAGCATCACTGCCTCATATAAGAAGCAGTTAGTTCAGGTGCACATATCAAATAGAGATGTGCACCCATTAATGAGGTCTGCTCCCAGTTATGTAGTCAGCTTTTTGAATACCAGCTCAGAGGTGTCTGCAGTGTAACCCATCTACTGTGCTTCTATAATATACAAGATGACAGAAATCAAAATGGTTTCCAACATTGGATACTTTGACAGTTATTCCAATGCTTGGGAGAAATGAAGGAGACTTGGTGAATAATTTGTTTCACCATCTTATTTTTCAAAGTACACATACTTTCTCCTGAAAGAAATTAGCATCTACATTAAAATACAAAATGTTTCAAAAAAATTACATAAAAATTATTGTTACACTGTAAAACTATCTTCCTTGAATATCACCTTGATCATATAGTTGTGCAGGGCTAGAAAGACTTAGGTTGAATGAATCATATCTTGTTCTTAGCTCTGCTTTAGTAATTTCATGCCTTTGTACAGCACCTCACTGGCATATTAAAGACATAAGGGGCCTTCTAGTTTCTGCAGCCTTCCTCAGGAGAAGGAAGTGGTACAGAGGTAGCACTTGAAGAAAAGAGGATTTTACCTGAAGAAGAGTTTGCCATCTTTAAGCAGGGCTTGCAATATCTTTTGAATTGTGTGATAAGTTGAAATAAAATGGAGAAGCATTGTTGGTAGTCACTGCTTCAGTTCATAAAGGTTCTTAAAACACTAATTCCCCTTCAGCTGTTTTTCCATCCCCACTCTCCTTTATTTCTTTGGAATAGAAAGTCTCTCCATTCTAAAGTTACTCAGAACCTCTCACTTCCGTATGTCCAGCATAGGAAGATGCCTCTGAAATCTTGCTGATTTTTATTCAAAACAAGATCATACATCCAGCAACTCCAGTCCTTTTGGTATTCATTACCAAGACACATTCCTAACAATCACTAGGCTTGTAGGATACATAGAAGAGTACGGGTGTAAGATCTATTCTGGTTCCGTTCAATTTCTCTTTTAAAACGAATATATGACATGTTGCCCTTATAGCAAGCCCAGAGCTGTTTTGCTAAAATCATCAAACATGAGGCATGTGAATATGAGGTTAAACTGGCTCTGGGAGGGATAGCAGATAGAGCAGATGATAGATGGTAGATCTGGGTGTTTGAAGTCAGAATGCAATCTGTTTGCTAAGGTGACCCTAGGGATGGGGGGCTCCGTAACAGGGTAGGATGAGGTAAAAGTGAAAGTGAAGATGCAGAACTGATAAGATTCAAGAGAAAAGTGATAAAAACCTCTGAAAGGTGACAGTAATACCTGTTGATGGTGTAAATACTTCTGGATCTTTTCTGTCACAACATCTTTGTTGTGAAGGACTAATTTTTATTCTAAACACACTGAAGAACTTTATAGAGATTAAAACATGTAGAATGTTTCAAGTGTACAGTTAAATTTGAATTTCGGTTTTAAAATACTGTTACTGAAACACAAAACTAACATTTTGTGCTTTCATTTTAATGAGCTACTGACAATTTTTCCGCCTCATTTAAGTTTTAGCACTTCTTTTTTACAAGTAGTTATTGTAGCTGATGGAGACCAAGGAAGACTCTTGTTCATCCATATATTCCTGGTGGAACTGCCTCTCTCATGCTTTAGATCTGGGCAGAAATCTTAAAGAGAAACTTTCATAAAAGTGAATTAAATATCTTTCTCCATGTCCATCTGCAAACTGGAAATATGTACATTGGAAGTTGTAATAACATGATGATACTTCATAATAATAGTTTACAGCAGACTTGAAGCTCCTTACTTAAGGACAACAGAATTTGTAAAATAATTCAAGTTTCTGTGCAGCAAGTCAGAAGGCTCTTCTCCTTTCTTTCTGTTAGGTTCCTGATGAAAAAGGAGCCAATATTATTCTGGTGGGATTTCATTATGGCTTACTGAATTTATAAAATGGAATTGCCTCAGAAGTAAATAAGTCTAAGCTATACAATATTAAAATATACTGCTGAACAGCTATGTGAGCAGCTTCATTGAATTCAGTGGGATTACACATTCAAGCAAGGATTCAGCTAGCACAGTAAGTGGTTACTCATCTAGTTCATAATTTGTGAGGCTGTAGATTGGAATATAACACAGCTAATATACTATAGCCTGAAGTTCCAGTGATTAAAAAGACACACATTTAAGCAGAAATAATCAGAAAAAGAATTATTAATTAGAAATTTATATGGCTATCAGCAAATCACTTTAAGATCCCCTGTCAATGAGAAGTGCTATATAAATGCAAATTTCTTTCATGATATTAATATTATTTATCCATTTAATTAAAAAAACACAAGATTTTTATTCTATTTTGGTTAGTAAAATACTAAACATGAAGGGCCTTGTTTTAAATGTTTGAAACTAATAGATCTACAGCACAACTTAATCTGACCTGAATATTTAGAGGATACTAGGTTTGCTTAGTGAGCAAAGAGGAGAGTGATTGCTGCTTATGTCTTGAAGAAAGTATTCATCTCTTCTCTCCGGTGCCTGGTGACAAGATGCAAAGGAATGGCTTAAAGAGGTATCAGAGGAAGTTCAGATTGGATATTAGGAAAAAATTCTTCACTCAGAAGGGTGGTCAAGCACCAGAACAAGCACCTCAGGAAAGTAGTCAAGCATCCAAGTCTTTTGGTGTTTGAGAAGTGGTTGGACAGAACTGTTAGATATGAGGTTTAATTTTTAGGTTGCCCTGTATGGAGTAAGGAGCTGGTCTTGATGATCCTTCTGGTTCCCTTCCAAGTAAGGATATTTTGTGATTCTGTGACCCCAAATAGCTATTATGTATTACTGAAACAGAAGATAATACAATTTTAGCTAAGAAATAGAATTTTCTTATCTAATGTAAGCTCTTTGCCTTCATCTCACTTTCATATCCCTCATGTCTCTTTACTCTTGATTTATTTGAAAAAGCAATTCTAGTAAAAATTAATTTTTTTTTTTAATACGTGGCCTGTTCCCTCACATTGACTGAATTTCTTAAAATACTGTCACCGATATGTTTTTTTTATATGAAAATGCTTTGTTATAAGACCTTTTGAAGTTGCAAGACTCAGATGTGTTGTTGGAATAGGAGAAATAAGTAAGATAACATAATTTTAAGAAAAATTCCCCCCCTGCCAGTAGAACAGTTTAGACCTACTTTTTGTCTATTTAAAAAAACCCATAAGAGGTTGGAATAAAAATTGTAGATGCAGAGAGCGAAGTGACTGTTCCTTGAAACTACAGTAAGACGTGGAAGGGTATCCATACAATATGTTATGGTTTTTTAGTAATACTCAACAGAAGAACCAAAAATTTGATCATCACTATTGCTTTTCTATGTTTACTCTGTGAAGTTAGTAACTTGTACTATGGGTGTTCCACCTTAACTACAAGAAATTTCAGATATATGAAGCACGACCAGCCCAGTAGTGCAGAAGGACAACTGAATGTTTGAGAAAGGCCTGAATTGGTTAACAAGGAATTAGGATACCCTTCCCTCTTGCTTTCTTGAGTTACCAGCTCCTGCAGAGACTTGTACTGGAGAGTCACTGATGAGTAGCACACTATGAAATGTGAAACATCTAAGCAATGTTTGCAGTGAGTGATACAACTGTGCCATACTTTCAGAAAGGCTCTCCAGGGTGATATGCATGGAAGGTACAAATCACTTACAACATGTGGGAGAGGGGAAAAAAAAAAAAAAGTATCACTAAATGGCCACTAGAAATCGCTAAGGTAAGTTATGGAGCTGGAGGGACTTGGTGCTGGCTTACCATAGCAAACTCCTGTTTCTAGTTAAACATAAGGGAATTAAAAAACCTATTCTTCTGGAAACAGTTATTGCATTGGTGTTTTTAGAGGAAAAAGTATCATCAAAGGTCAAGGTATAAGCACTACTACAAGATACGATATGTCTATGAGACTGTATAATTCTTTCACAAATTAGCACTGTCTACAAAAGGTAGACTATCCCATTTTTCACACACCTTCACTACTTAAGGATTATTAAGAGCTCTTTAAAATCAAAGCACCCTGAAGAGAGGTTTGAATAAGTGGAGAGCAGTGCTTTGGTGCTGAGGATGGTGGGATTAGTTTCATTATTCAAGAACACAGGAAAGAAAGTATGAACAGGAGTTTACAAAATACCTGAAGTACAGTTGAGTGGAAGAGATGAGAAATTTTGGAACATATGTTCTGAAAATTTGCTAGCACAATGTACTGAAAAACACTTTCAAATCAGTTATCACACTTATGCCTGCTTTCACAATCCATGGCATTACATAGCTGCTCTAAACCAGAGCAGCAGAGTTGATAATAGTCTCCTAAACAAATAGACACACAATAAGTTCTAGTAGTAATGGTTAAACTATCCAAAATTAGAATCAGAAATCTCAATGCAGGAGGCAGCAAAATATACATACATATTTATCATCAATATCCACGCATTATATTTGAGATCCAAACCAAAAAAGGTATATTCCTTGAATATGTATCACCAATGTAATAAATCATTATTTAAAATGAAATAAACACTGGTAGCAGATGTATAAGTAAATGTGGTATGAAGCATTTGTGGTTCCATTCATGCATTGAGGAAGAAAGGTAATAATGAATGTCCTTGTGGAAAATGCTTGTTACTGTTTACATCAAAGCAAACTACTGTTTAAATGCTAATAATTTCATCCCCCGTCAGTGAAGATTGTCTTGAAGGAATGGAAGGATAATCCCAAGGGATATTCAGAGATGTATATTAGATCTAGTCTTACAATAAATTAACACTGACTCTTTGAAAAAACAACCAAAACAATAAAGATGAATCTGCTGAATTCAATAAACAATTTACAGGCGATTTTATTAGATAATGAGAATTTACTACTTACTGAATTAACAGAATGCCCTAGAAAAACTACAAATATTGTCAAGTACTAACAACACAATACACTATCAGCATTTGTTTCCAACCCTTAAGCCAGACACAGGGTCCTTACTGCTTAGGAAACACTGCATTACATTACAACATCTGCTCTTGATTTCATAGGCTAGACACCATGGAAAAATATTTTTATGGTTTCAGGTCCTTTGGATTATTTTCTTTACTACACATTTCTAAATCATGAATTATTTCTAACTCCTTTAAAATCCTAAATAATCATATGTTCATTTAAGTTCAAAAAGATCTCTAACATTGAATAATGTTTTGAATTATCATCTTGGACCTGTTTTATTAAATCACCTGACTTAAAGCTGAGTCTAAGGTGGCTCCTTCCCAGAGTGCCATGAAAGGCACCAGTTCTGCATCAGGGAGGCCACAAATCCAGGCAGCTGCTAAAACTTTTACGGTCCAAACATGTGGGAGAGGGGAAACCAACTGAATAGGGTCAGACCAAAAATGTATCTGACCCAGTACTATTCTTTCAACAGAGTACTATTCTTCCAACACTGAATAAGAGTAGGCATTTAAGTAGATACTTTAGGAACAGCATAAATATACCATGACACTTCAGTATTGTTTCTTCAGCTTCTGGAATTTTTTTTTGCTCAAGAACCTCCTGCTTTAGAGATCATTGATTTTGTGTTTAATACTTTCAATAGATTTTTCTTCCATGAGTAAGTCAGATTTCTTTTTGAACCAACATAAACCTTCAGCATCACTGATATCGCATGGGAATGAGCTCAATAGCTGACCTACACATTGTGAGGAGAACTTTCTCTGTTTGCCTTAGCCTGTCATCTCAGTCCAGTTCTCCTTGCTTTCCATGAGCAAGCAGTCATTCTCTCCTCCTCCTTCTCCATTCGTTCACGATATTATAAACTTTTGGCATAGTTCCTCTCAGCGTCCTGGGTTCTTCATTTACTTGCTATATAGAAATCACTCCATACTCTATTACCATCTTTAAGAAAACATATTTGTAATTAGAAAATTTTTTACTGAACTGTTGAATGTATACAAGTAGATGCAAAACAAAACCACACAGAGTATTCTCCATGGTAACAGCATTATACTGTACTATGCCATACTTCAGTAACTTTTGGGTTGATTTTGTTTGTTTACCTGCTTCTGCAGTCAACGCAACAACACTGACTGGGTATAAAACCTTAGATACATAAGACTCACCACTCCAACCCCCTGCCCCTTGTTAAGGAAAATACACATCAATTTCTTACCAAAAGCTGTAAAATAATAATGATAAATGTAACACTAACACAGACCTGCCACTAGATTATACTGAAATGGATATTTGGCCTTGCCCACAGCAAGTATTACTGGAGAGAAAAAAATTCTAGACACTTCTCTCACTAGGGAATATTTCTGTTCTACTTGTAGTCTGAAATTATCTGCAAAATGTATGTCCTCGGCAGAGAAAAAGTAAGTTCACTTCTGAATAAATAACTGTACAAGGCACCTGTGTTTCTAGAGCTGAGTACATAGAAAGTGAGATTAATAGTATAAACAAAAGAAACAAAAATATCTAAAGCTGAAAGAAATTAGAATTATTTATTTGAATAGAAAATAAGTAAAGAAACTGGAAAAAATAGAAAGCTTTATAAACTGGATGTCAACTTCTGGATTTTCTCAACATCTAAAACAAAGGCAATTAAAAGTTTTTAAAAGCTGTTTAGAAAATGGATAGCATTGAGCATCTATGCCAGCAAGGTAAAAGAATTTCTGTGCATAAATCTAGAAATAAGGATATATGGGCAGCAACATCTGCCCACTATCTGGAATAGGATAAGACTCAAAACAACAAAAAAGAGCAAAAGTAGAAGGAGACATTAGCTATAAAAGCAATACTATCTTGATTTTTTTCCTGACTAAGGGAAAGACATCATTTAACTTCATTGGGTCTTGGATCTGGCACTAAGTCCTATTATACAGGCCAGATGTAAGAAATTTATTTCCCTTAGAAGAAAGCAGGAGAAGCAGATGGTTGTTTCTAGCAAACACATTGCAAGCCATAGGAAGAGTCTGTCTGTATTTCTCGTGAAAACTGAAGTTTCACTAGAAATAAGAACATCTCTAAACCAATGCATTCCTTTAATGACTCAGAAAAAAATAACTTATTATCCCATCATGCCTAAAGGTATTAAACATCGTATGCTGGATTTTTTCCTTTGCTTCTCAATTTGTTCTGTACTTCAGATGGTGGATGATCTCAACTTTTGTACGGCTGTACCCTAATATCTTTTTAATACCTCAATGTTAGAGTGTTCAGCCTGCAGGGCATGTTTAATTTTAAACAAGTAAGTCCCATTTAATTCAATGGCCATTTGTGTGCTGAAATAACTTGCTGAATCGTAGTCATTTGCATCCACCAATAAAAAGTAACAAGAAGTTAGCCTTCTCTCATTTAGGACCCGAATGTTAATGTGTAACTCAACAAAAGGACTGACACTGGAATATATATGGTGCTTGTGCTACTGCATTACCCTTTCCTAAACAGAAGTTGGAAAGTCCATAACCAACAGAACAATGTGCCTTGAGTTTTGGCTGAATTTCCTTTTTCCTCCTTATCTCACTAATGGTTTTTTAATATTATTTGCATTAAGGCAGCATCTTGAAGTGTTCATCAGTGTCAAAACTGTATTGCAAAAAGCTTTATACTTTCCTGTTCTGTATTTGCTGTAAAAAGACCATTTTAATACCAGTCAATGGCAGAGAGTGGCCAAAATCAACCATTTGTGATTTCGTGTTTCCTGGTGTAATCTAGAGGCCTGCACTGTCAGATCTAGGTTGTGACCAGACTGCAAGAAGAATCCAGAGCACTCTCAGGAAGGAAATATTTTATTCAAAGGTGTACTGCTGCTAAAATAATAGCAGAGGGGATGATGGGAATTACCGGCCATGAAAATTGTGATTTATTATAAAAAAGTCCACAAAATGTATTGCTTTTGAAATTCTGCTTCTATGAAATATCCTCTTGAAGCTTGCTAAAGTGAGATCTAATTTAAAGCATGTCACTGCATCCTTGCTTTACATTGTTTTCTGTAGGTGTTACAGCAAGAGTTACAAAAGATCGTAAGTTGCCATATTTTTTCTTATGACCAACAATATAGCTTAAAGAAAAAGAAAGCAAATCTTAACTCTGAGATTCTTGTTCCCTGGAGTTTAAAAAAAAATCTCAACCCTGTAAATGTTACTTTCACTACCTTGAGTTTTATGTCCTTTATACCTAAAACAAAAGGAAAATGTTACATTGTGCAAACAGGATTTCAATGGCAGCATTAGGAAATTCTCCTGTTATCTATGGATCAACGGCAGAAAAGACAGCTCACGATTCTACTGCTGGGGTCTATTTACTTAGGCATCGCTCTTTGTGTCCGCCCTTTCCCGCAGTACCTGGTGTGAGGGACAAAATGCACTTGGCAGCTTTCAGAGCAGCAGTGTTCCTCAACATGACAGACCAGAATGTGTTAGAATTAGCTATATCCTTAGACAGATAAAGATGATTCATTATCTTACCATGGTTAGGTCACAGTGAAAACTAATCTGTAAAGCCAGAATCTGTGAAGTCCATTTACTTAGCACCATTTCAGAATCTAAATTTTCACACAGTGCTACTGATATTTCTCAACTAGTGGTCATCTAATGGTTGTCATGGAGGATGCAGAGAAGGTGGAGCTACTGAATGCCTTCTTTGCTTCAGTCTTTACTCTGAAGGCTGGTCCTCGGGAAGCCCAGTCCCTGGGGGACAAAGAAAGTTTGAAGTAAGGACAATACCCTTGTTGAAGTAGCTTAGAATTTCCTAGGCAAGCTGGGCACCCACAAACTATGAATCCTGATGGGATGCACCCACTAGTGCTGAGGGAGCTGGCTGATGTTATTGCTAAGCCACTCTCCATAATTTTTGAACAATCGTGGACTGGCAAGGTGCCTGAGGACTGGAGGAAGGCCAATGTTACTCTTAAAAAAAAATAAATAAAGAGGATACAGCAATCTACAGGCCAGTCAGCCTCAGCTCTGTCTCTGGAAAGGTGATGGAATCTCTAAGCTCATGAAGGAAAAGATAGTTACCAGGGGAGTCAATATGGGGAAATCCTGCTTGACCAACCTGATAGCCTTCTAGGATGGCATGACTGCCTAGGTAGAAGAGGGCAGAGAATGTCATCTACCTCGATTTCAGCAAGGCTTTTGATGTTGTGTTCCATAGCATCCTCATTGGAAGCTCAGAATATGTGGATTGGATGAATGAAAACTTCTGGAGAGAGGCTAGAAGAGGGCTACCAAGGTGTCTGAGGGACTGGAACGTTGTTTTTATGAGGAAAGGCTGCGAGGCCTGGAGCTATTTAGCCTGATGAGTAGCTCATCAACACTTCTAAATACCTAGGTGCAGGTGTTGAGAGGATGGGGAAAATCTTTTTTCTGCAGCACCTACTGACAGAACTAAGGATAACAGACACAAGATGGAACACAGGAAGTTCTACTTGACTGTGAGAAAAAACTTCTTTCTGTGAGGGAGCTCTGGTACAGGCTACGCAGGGAGTTTTCAGAACCTGTCTGGACACTTTTCCATATGATCTGACCAAGATGAATTGCTTTAGCAGGGGATTGAATGATATGATCTCTAGAGATCCCTTCCAACCCTAACCATTCTATGACTCTGTGATCTTGGGTATGGCTTTGCTTCAACTACGAGGCCAAATAGTATTACCTTATCACTTGTTCAATAGCACATACTAATGGACTCAACAAGAAAACTGTTTCAGTAAGAAAGACTTGTAGTCTGGCTGCTGCTCAGCACAACAGAACTCAGAGGAATCACCTCATTGAAGAGCCAGGATAAAAAGCTGCTCCTAACGAAGTGAATGGGAGGCTTGATACTGACATTAAACACAAGTCCAAAGGTAACTTTACTGTTTGCTTCATCCTTCATAAACAGAGCTATAGCTCAAATAGGTCTCAGGAAGATATTCATTTGCTTTGTTCTGTTGATAAGGCTATTTCAAGGCTTCTTTCTGGTTTTCATTTTTTTACCTTTCTTGAAAAACAATACTATTTGCAGATGAATTCCCCATATTTGCTCTCAGCTCTAGAATTATTGGCTTTTATTGCTCACATATTTTGATTTGTAGGAGAGTAAAACAGTTCCCAATTGCTTAAAAAGTGTTTTTTTTTTCTCAGAGATCACTCAGACACAACTACAATTGCAAAATAATCCCTTCTGTAACTGCTGTGCACTGAGAAAAAACCTCCAAGTTAATAAAGGGTGGGGCAGGCCAAGGAAGAAAGAAAATTGTATGGATCTTCAGTTGTAACATTGATTTTATGATCAATAGAAAATGTCTCTTATTTTACACTTAAATTTTCAGGACTGTGAAATATAGCCATGTCAGAACAATGTAGCATTTGCATTTGGTTTCTGTTATAAACTGGCTTAAATCTCATTGAAACTGGTGTATTTATTTAGGATAAGATATTTATTTAGGATGTTTGGTACATTTTTCCACTCAAAGGTGAATGCAAGGCTGCTGGGGGAAAAAAAAGGACTGATATGAAGTAAAGGCTTTCAAAGTGTTGTTTTTTTGTGTGAAGGAAAATGTGAGAAGTGATGAAAATGGAGTAACACTGAAAAAGAGAAGAAAATGAAGTGAAACACCATCTAGATCCTAATGTTATTAGATTGGCCTTCAGAAAAAGCTGAAAGTGTAAGCTAGGTTGCTGACTGAAAGAATTGGTGCTGTGGCCTGGGTAAACATTTGATTTCCCCTTAGACATGCATTTGTGGCCTTTAAAAATAATCAGAAAAAGTAACTGTCTACCTCCAATAACAGAAACTCAAGTATGAAGACAACTAACTCATTCTTCAGTTTCTTCTCCAGCTGGAATAATTCAGCAGAAGACCAGGATCTCTGGTGTAAAAGTTGGCTGTGATTTTGACCATGCAACTCTGGAAGGACAATGCAATTTTTGTCTAAAAGGACAGCACCTAAACACAGTATCATGCTTCCTGTTGTGTACTGATCACAAGTGAAATGGTTATAATCACAGAAAATTGACATATAGATGTTTCATGATGGCCATGACTTAACCATTCTCAACAAAAATATTATTAGTTATATTGTTAAATGTTCATTTTAACTACAAATGCCGATCTCTGACAATTCTGCCATGAGAGAAGCAAGAACTAAATTGAAACTCATGTTTAGTAGCCAGACATCCTAATATTTCTGGTGTAGCTAAAGTTTAGCATTTCTACACTTTTAATGCAAGAAAAGCTATTATCTTTCTGTATAATATTTTTCTAGTGATGGATTCAATGGACTCCAATACATTTCACAGAAAGCAACTTGGTTGGTATTTTTATTACGTTATAGCTCTAAAGAGAAAGACACATGAATACAACCTTGATTAGGAGTATTGCTAATGACCAACTATTTTCTATTACTTTCACTCACTATAGGAAAGCTAAATTAATGTTCTGAGATAAGAGACTCAACTAGACAGGGAGAGAGGGAAGGAGAGAGCTGAGAACAACCTTCAATGTAAGACAGATTGTGCAATGAGGGAACAGGAAAAGGTAGAACAGCAAGTGAAATGGGAAGTAAGTGAAAAGAAAAAAAAAAAAAAGAAAGAAGAAAAACCTGAGTTGTATACTCAAAGCAACAGGCAAAAGAGCAAAAAGAAGAACTCAGTAGCTGCATTTTAAATGGCAAAGACGTAAAAACCCAGTTATTGTAGAAAGAAAAAGCAATCTAGTAAGAAGAGAGGACGATTTGAGATAGGATTTCTCTCCTGTATTTTGACTGGATAGCAGTGATAGAGAATTGTAGCTTACCATTAGAGAAAGTCACCTACAGAATAATTTCCCAAGATTTTCATGCAGGCGAAACCTGCTCTTTATTTCCTGACAGCTACAGTAAAGGGAATGCAAACAAAAATGGTACAGATGTTTCCCTGTTCCCAACTGTGACAGGAATCACAGGAATAAGGACCTGTAATGCCTCAAGGATATTGATGAAGGAATTTTGATTTAAGGAAGAACAAATACCTTTGATTACTTTCCAAATCAGAATTGTACTTTCATTCTACTAGAATCCAAGAAACTGCAAAAACAAGTCAAGAACTGAGATGTACTGTGCAATAATGCATCCCTTACTTCCAAAGGGCACTGTACATAAGATGGGAACTTTTTGTCTTATAATCACTGCCAAACTTTTTGTGGACTTTCTTCATTTGTTGGCTTTATAAGGAGACTGAAAATACATCCACTGAATATAATGCTTCAGATGTAGATATGCTGCTATCTTAAAGTCACTTTAAAGAATCTCTTCTTTCAGATGTAGATCACAGAAACGAGTAAGTGGGTGGTTGAGGAGGAAAAAGGCAAACTAAGATGTCCTTTTAAGTTGTTTGCCTTTGTTAGCAGTTGAGGACTCATCACTGATGAAAGATTTCTTCTATATAGACCATGCAACTTCCAGGTGTTTGAACCATTAGAGCACTGAAGATCCTGTGCTTGCTATGGCAGGGAGAGTTTTCCCACCACTGACCCTACCATACTGAGATTCAAATGTTAATGACATCATTCCTAAGACAAGAACTTATACTTTCTTAAAAGCTGAGTTAAAAGCATGACTCCTGCATGTTCTACATAGAGAAGGAAGTTGTTTTAAGAACAGTAGCCACATTGTGCTCAACTGAAGTCAGATTTGAACCACACTGTATGTTTTTTTTTTTTAAAAAAATTAAGTTTAAATACATTGTATGTTCTTGTGCTTTAATGTCACTGTACTCTATACGCTATCTCTCTACAGAAAGATATGCAGTGGGTTTTTTTTGTTTATTTTTGTGTTTAGTTGGTTTTGGGGGGGTTTTTTGGTTGCTTGTTTCTTGTGGTTTGGGGTTTTATTTTGTTTAAATCAAACCTGCTAATCCTATTCAGGATTGATGATTCTCAGGCAACAATTCTTTTTCTTCCAAGCTCAACAGCCAGAGGGTGCTGTAAGCATCACTCATTCCGAGAGCACAGAGAGCTGTTCCCATGGAATTGCCATCTTCCGCTATGCCAGGCTAGACTGATTTGATGATCAAACTCTTAAGAAGTATGAGAGATTAAATCCTTGCTTTTGCCTGGAAAGTAGTGACTGTTCCTGGAATATTCCTCTCAAAAGTGCAATTCACACTTACATCTCCACCGTGTTAAAGCAAACAGAGGGAGAAGTTGCTTTCCCTCCATTAACTGTCCTTTATAACCTCATTGTTTAGCTTTAATAAGAATTGAGTCTATGCAGAGAATGAATCCAGAAGGAGTAGATGGAGGAGAACTATTTTATGAGCCGTAACTCCATCAAACACTTATCTGTAGTGAATTGCTCTCCACCTCTTAAAAAAAAAAGTCAATGTCTAAAACACTATAGCCTGTCCCCTACAAGATCTCCTCTCTAAGTTATTTTCACCTATTTTACTTCTGTCTAATACCATTGACTTAGTGAAGTTCACCCTATTACTTTACAGTATGATTAACGGAATTAGGGCCAGTTTATTTCCTTAAACCTGTAATTTTTCAAGATAAATTTTATGTGAAACATAAAATATACAAGAGACAGCAAACAGTTTATCAATTTTTGACTTCTAAACGTTGACCCTCAGTAGCTGTGAGAAAAAAACAAAGGTATGAAAAGCACAGCAAGGACAGATAAAATTTATCATGATAGCAATAACAAAGCTAAGAAGCCAGGAACCAGGAGGCTGTGCCACCACTGTTCAGGACACACGATATCCCAAATGTTTTAATATTGTCCATTAGAAAGAGTAAAGCAATTAGTCTTCACTAAGAACATCTGTCCACTGCAGTAATCTTACAAAAAATGCTCTAATACAGATAGTCCTGGCTTTCCATTTAAAAACTGAAATAATACTATATTAGAAGGAAGTATTAATTTGATACAGAAAAATTATTTCACTATGTGCTTTAAAGAGAGAAGAATCTGAGCTCAGAAGATTTCATTGATTTGTGCTTTACTACTTGGCCATGGAACACCCAGCTGTCTCTCATATTAGCAAATCAGCTAATCACTGTGAAATAGCAATTGTTTTGAATGGAAAATTGACTACAGGTGTAGTGAATTACATATCTATTTTTGGAGCAAAAGATGTAAAAAAAGTCGAGGTTTTTGAATTTTGGTTGGTTTCTGAGGGTTTTTTTTGTAGTTTTTTGTGGTTTTGATTTAAAAACATTTTCTTTCTAAGGCTGCAATTGCTGGAACAACCTTAAGCTCACACATTCCCTCTGCAATGCTTTAGGGAACAGCAAAACCAAAACATCTGTTTCTTTTATGTTGTTCTGAAGAAAAAGGAGGGACAGAGTTTTGAGGAGGAAAGGGAAAGATACAAGTACAAACTGTAAGATCCACAATCAATCTAGGATATTTCCATTGACTCCTTAACGGCAAAATACAAGAAGTTACAGAATCGTACTCTGAAGTCCTACACTATATTGGATTTCTAAGTGACATAACCTGTAGCCCTGACTCGAGGACTCATGCACTGTGCTGTAAAGTTATAAATAAGTTTAGTAAGTCAAATAAGTTAAGTGTGAACAACACATACCAAATGTAAAAAGTTCCAAATATGAACCAGAGCACTATATGCTAGTTGCTGTACAAACACAGATCAAGAGAGAAGCTCTGAAGAGCTGAACTATTTGTCCCAAGAGGTTTCTAAATTGTTCCTCAAATTGTACATTTAGGAATTAACCTCACCTGCCTTGCAACATATCGTATATTTAGGATGCCACACAGCATCTGTTTAGCTTCATACAGCAACCTCACATCACAGTTCAGCAATAGGAGGTAAAATAGTAACTCCGTTCTTAGACAGAGTAAAATCTCACCTCCATAGCTTGAACCAGTAGGGAGGTCTTCTCCTGCCTTTGCCAAAAAAAGTAACATGGAAATTATAGTATTAATACACTTCATCAAAGACCTTGAGGAAAATGTAACTTTGCTCAGTGAAGCACAGTGGATCTATTAACTATAATATTCCAGCTGTGTTTGCTGCTTAAGGAATTACAAGCAACACCTTGACAAGTCATTGTACTTGAGACTTGAGACAAACTTTCCATCGGATGAAAATGGTTACTCTCCAAGTCTTTGATTTTCTTTGGACATTCCTTTCTCAGAGGGAGTTTGAAGCACTGAGTCTCACTGACACATAGCAAAATCATATATGCTCATTAACAACTTGATTTCACTGTTAGTTTCACCATGTCAGACACTATTCTGTTGCCCTTTCTCACTTACAAAATCCCTCAGGGAATCTGTTTGTCTCCTCTCCTTTCCTAGGGTCAGCCTGGTGCAGTCTATCTCTCTTTCAGACTTCAGAATGACCAGGGAAAGCTAAAGCTACTGCAGGAGAGCACCTCAGTAAGACATATTTTCCCCAGACACTAGCTGCAGCAATGGTCAGGCAGTTCCTTCCCTTCCTCATCTGTATTGCAGCCCTGAAAATTGAATCTGCTAAACTTCTGAAGTGCAGTGTTAGCGTACAGTCAGAGCAAGACATGGAGTAATACTATAACACCCAGCACCATGTACAAAGAGACAAACTGCTTCAGACAACAGCCTCTTTTGGGAAGAAATTGCACTTATATTACTTGTTGCATTAAGAATCAAGCTGAGCAGAGTAGTTCCTTAGTTTTCTTCTAGCTTGAAAGAGTGTAACATTGCTGAGGTGAAAAGAGCAATGTTACTTCTCACATCATTGGAGATTTTTAAGCTGTCCATCTAGTAATGAAAGCAGAGAGAAGGGAAAAAATATACAAAGGAAGAATACATGGTAAGAGGAAAATGAAAAAAAAAGAGACAGTTTTCTGAGCTGAAGATTTTAGTGTGACAGATAAAGAATAGGACAAACCTCTGGACTGTTTGTTGGGTTTAATACACTAGAGTAAGAGTAAACTAGAAGTTTTCTTTAGTCTTCAAAGGAACATTATTACATGCACGCCTTCTATTAACTCTACTGGGGACTAAACATACAAACCTTCCCAGAAAATTCCCACAGAGTTTTGTCCATAAATCTTGCAATAAAGGGTAGGTTAACAGACTCATGGGTATGCTTATTAACCTCTGGGATTTTTCTTGCAAATAACTCTAATGACTACTGTTAGGTGGGGTTTTTTTTCTTTTTTTTTTTTTTTTAGAATGAAGGCAACAAAACTATGTTAAATTACCAGGTGCTGTTATGTGGCAGGTGGTGCTTAGGATAGATAAACTGCATAGTAGAGCATTTAGATAAAGCTGGTCATCATCTAGTTTATATATGACACTGGTTGGTGAATTTCACTCAACTTGTTTAGTAATTTGTTTGATGCATTTGGTACTTTTCCCTCAAAATCTATTGCTTTGCAAATACATACACAGCTATTCACATGTGTTTAAGAAAAAATATATGATCACTTTTCTCTGCCATGTCTAAGACTTATTCAATACTTGTGAACAATCACTGGACATATGTCACTTAAGTGTGTTCTTTCAAGAGTTTCATCTTACTATTGAAAAATTAATGGTCCATGGCCTTCTCTGCTGTGAAACTAAAGACTGTTGGGAATCTGTGCCACGACTTGACTCCTTCAGCAGCTACCTGCTAGCACCAGATCACTCCTTAGTAGGTTCCTCAGTGAAATTCCTCTCTGTAGGCTACTTAGGGCATTCCTTAAGACGTAGATAATTGTGTTTTAAATGACAAAAGTCATTTATACTCCTGTGTCACCTTCAACTTGAGAAGGTGAATCAATTCAGCTTCAGAAGGTGAATCAAAGGACTACTTAGTAATTATGTAGTCTCCAACACTTTTGTGAAGTAAAAAACTGCTTTTACACCCATGTTAGAGAAAATAAATTCTCAGAAGTTAACTTGCATGGTGTTGCTCAGGATGTTTGGTCACCAGGCCTTGGAGACACTATGAGAGTCTTGTGATCTAACCATCACTCATGTTCATGGCTTTATTCTTATCTTCTATATGATATTTAACTATTGCTTTTGCTACTGGCAGGGATTTTGCCCATCACCAGTGACGAACTCAGAGAGTCAGACATTTTCTTGCTTACCTTACAGATCTGACGTGCTACTTAGGAAGGTAAAACCACAGAGAAATATCACTATTTCACACAAAGTAAGGAGGACCAGAAATTACGTGACTGCAGCTGAATTTGGAAAGATGAATTTAAAGCTACAAAGAATTTGATAAACTAGATTCTGTCGTGATTTATATTCTTGTGCATAGCATGAATGAGTAACATATTGTGTATTATCAATTAACTAAATGGTGATTCCCACTGTAATTTCCATTAAAGTGGAAACAGAAGAGAAAGAAATTAAGAGAAATAGAGACACTTAGGCTGAATATCACTTCAATTTGCCAACAGTGAGCTTTGTTAGATCTTTTGCAGAGAGAACTACTCTCCTATTTAGGACAATTCTGTAGAAATTAAAACAGGAAAGTAGAAGAACAAAGGCATACGGGCTTACTTTTGTTGTAAAGGAACCACACCGGCTGTTCACAGTAGCTAGTAGCTTCCTAATCTATACTGCTTCCAGATTGCTGCTAAATTTCATAATGGAACATCACAACTGATAGTAAGCATAAATCTGTTGACTTCTTTCTGTAAGTGTAAAAGTCAGTCAAGATCTCCATACCACAGCAACTGGCTTGGAACAGAAAGTGACTACACAATATCCCTAGGAAATCAGGCTGGAATCTGCTAGGTGTATACTGTCACAGTGCATGTGTATTTTCTAGCTTTGGGACATTCTCTCCTTGGGGAAGAGCCCTATTGTCTCTGAGAATGCCTATCAAGAGCTCTGATCAAAGCTTAGAGGGAGCAAGTGCCAATCTGAAAACATCTCTATCTTTATTTGAGATCAGTTTTAATGAAAAAAAAAAGTAATTTTGATTAACTATTCCAGAAGCTGTTGAAGCTTCTGTGCCACCTAGTATGCTTGCAGTTAACAGCATCACAATTTAGAGCTTCTGCTTGAGAACCTCCACGCTGCCATACACTGTTGGAATGTGCTTAATGAAAGTCATTTCTGCAGCAGGTAAGAACCACTTTTTCTTTACAGGGGCTTTAAATTGTAATGGTATATTAAACCACTACTATGGATTGGAAAGGGAAAAAACCCACAACATGATTAGGCACTGAAACACTCAGTAAAACTGTTACTTATAATGAGTAGGAAGATGAAGATGCACAAATAAAAGCACAGCATGTTTTCTTTGAACATCCTTATTAATGAGAGGGACTGTGGGTCTTCAGGACTAAACAACCGGTGAACACCAGCCATTTACATCTGAACAAACAGATCCTAGCAAGATTAGCAGCACTGGGGGAGACTTTTTGAGTGTCTCATTACATCATATGGAGATGTATCTCAGACAGGACTGCCTCCTCACCTTCAGTAGAATTATCCCTGAATAGTGCCTTAGAGGAAATTTCTATGCAGGCTGGGAATTTCGAGGAGGCCAAAAGGACTTAGGTGCTCAAGGGGAAATAGGTACTTTGTTCCTGCTGCTCTGCAATGGAGTTGAAGCATCCATCTTCTGTCAATTTTTAAAATAAGCCTACGTTTTTCTTTCCTTGGATGGAACTATTAAAAAAGCATTTGTTGGTTGTCACTCCACCAGGAGCTATACTGTCTCTATAAATTGTTGAAAATACTTGACTACTACCTTAAAATTATATTTTGAGGTTTTCTTTTCACAAAATTATTATGCAGCAGAAATCAGAGTTTTGTAGAAACATGAATAGCTTTTTATGGAAAGCTGCCAGTCTCCTGACTTGTCTTTATAAAAAATGAGTGAAGCAAAAAGATAGAGACGTTTTGTGTGTTTATTATTTTTAAGAAATCCCACATAAATAGAATGAAAATTGCAGAAATGAGAGACCAAAAAAAGAGACAATGGCAGGTAAGTTTCCAACTCTAAAATCTTGGAGTTTTTGTAGTCACCCCCAACACTCCCTACGCTATTTAATCAGCGTATTTATTTAGAATGTGCTGACTGTTCTTGGATTCATAACTAATAGGCAATATACCTGCATCCTAACTGTGTTGGCTCACACAGTAGGTCTAGTATGTTAGTATTAAGCATGACAAGGAAGAGCAAGCAAGGGGAAAAAAAGGGAGAAAGATGCAAAACATATGAGAAAACAGTACATGCTTGCTGTAGGTTCAGATGGGAGAGAAGAGTCAGAGCTACAAGAAGCTTTAAAGAAAGAAAAAATTTAAAAAGAGAGGAGGCTGGATTTCCCAGGAGCAGCCTCTTACAGTTTCCAGCAGAAAACGAATGCAGCTGAACTTGGGAATGGATGAAAACATACAAAGCACAGAATTAGTAGGAAGAGGAAACTGGAAGTAACCACACGATATTTTTAAGGATGTTATTGTAAAACAAGGACAATCCACAACTTCGTTGGGATGCACTTTTATATGTGCACGTGCATATCTCTAATTAGCCAAATTTTTCTCCTCTAATCAAAGGAATGTTCAGTGCCACCCACCTCTGCGAAACTCATCTGTAGTTCATCAGCTTCTGCATTTGATGATGCCCTGGTTCCCAGCTATCTAACATCAGAGTGCATAGCAGTGCTTCATACAGAAGTATGTGCAAATCCTAGCAGCAGCAACTCTGGTAGCACTGGTAGCATTGCCATACACTAAGTGGGTAGAAGATTTTTTGTAACCCATTTTCCTGTTGCAAAATTAAACATATGTGCAATTCCAAAAAAGAACTCTTATGCCAAATTAGCTTAACCATAAGAATGAGATGGCCTTTGGGACACACTCAAAAAAAAACTAAGATGGAAACAACACTTAAGAGCACTTGAGGAAAGGATTATTTTTCTTTTCTTACCACTCCTTTCATTCAAACTAGTGAGAACTGGCTGGAAAGTTTGAACATAAATTGTAAAATATCACAAAAGAAGACTTTGCTAACAAAAGGAATGAAAGCAGGAAAATATAGGTCAACGGACTTCAACAAAAATAAACTGAAAAACTGTCAAGGTTCTGTTAGGAGTATAATGAAAGGCATAAAGGTATGCTGTTTGAGAGCTGGCACTACTGATACAGACTTTAATAAAGACACAATGACCAAATGTCCCAATGCAGACAAATGATAAGAAACACTGCAAAAGAATATTACAATGATATCAGAAGTTCATCGTAGACCTAAATATCAGAAAGGCAAGGCAAAAAAGGTGTGGAAACAAGGCTCATAGCTGCAAAAATTATTGTAAAGGTGCAGCCAAGCACAAAAATATACAATTAAATATACAATTAAAAAAAAGGAAAAAAAAAAAGAGTAGTGAACAAGATAAGGTAGTAAAAGACAGAATTAAGTAGGCAAAATACATATGAAGCATGGAGAAGCAAAGGAGAATACAAATGGATGCTTGACGAGGAAGGAAAGCAATCAACAGCTGCTGTAAAGTCAGCTGTTTTGATGTTGCCTTTTGGTCCATCTTCAGGCATAGGATGAAGAACATGTAGATTAATTAAATATATTTGCATGAGTGATGTTTGATAAAATACACCAATATTTGCAGAACAGTCTTAAAGCAATTAGTGTCAAAGAGTGATGAGGGTGGAGAGATCTCAAGGAGCTCAAAACAGAAAAGTTCCTACTTTACAAAGGAAAAAAACATGGGGGAATGAAGGGTAGAAGAGGTTCATAAATACAGGATATTCAGAACGCCTTTGTTTTTTAGAAGAATTCTGAAACAAATGACCTATTTAAAAACCTACATTTTATTAGGGACTGAGAAACATTCTAATGGAGTGATCAAAAGATAAATCTTGTGAAACCCTACTTTTCCCTCTTTTTAATTTTATTTTACTTTACTCAGAACATCTGGCCAAACAGATTAGGGGAAAACTGTGATGAATCCTGATGTTAGAAGGACTTCTAACACTGGCCTCGGGGCCATTCCTGTGAAAGGACAAACCAAGAAAACATGGCCCTAGTTTGAATGGATGATACTGAGAGGAAAAAGAAAAACTCAGAATTGTTCTCAAAACTTATGTAAAAGTGGATTCAGACTAGAGGCCCCAAGAATCACCTTTCTGGAACAGTTCTTGAAAATAATATTCTAAATGTGTTCCTACAAGTTTTTCTCATTGCAATTCAAAGAACAGGATTTGTGGAAAGTATCAGACTAGATAGATGACAGGACTGGAATGCAAAGTGACCTTTGTACAGTAAACAAATACCTAAAATTGGCAACACCCAGACAAGGAAAGAGCATTGTGCTTAGGAAAGGGAAGCCAAACACTTGAATAAAAGCAGAGAATAACTGACCAGTTTGTTAAAAAGGATCTTGAATTTTATGGACCAGAAAGTATGTGATACTGAGGAGAAAAACAAACAAACAAAAAAACACCCCAAAATAACAACAACAAAATAAAAAAAAAACCCTAAAAAATGTGCCTGAAATTATGTATTTTGTTTGCCACATTCAACGTATATAAAACTCATTGTGCAGCATCAAATGTGCATGTGTATTTAAGTCCATAAATACCTGTTTACATTAAAAGACAGGAACAATGTGGTTTACCTTCTAGCAAAGAAGATATAGGAAGATCTTCTCTGGGAAGATGAGTGACAGGCAGGAACTGGCTATCCAAAGATGATCTGAAAGAGCATTTGCTACATGCTTTTGAGTAATCAATGAGACAAACATCTCTTGAGAGAAGGTCATGTCAAACCAGGATTCTCTCTGCAAAGGTATGAAGAGGATTATTATTCAGGGGTCTTTTCCAGCTTTTCTACATCTGTGATTCTGGAGTTTTCTTAAATGATAAAATGTCTGAAGTTAAGCTTCTTTGACAGAATTAGTTTAAAAAGTACTCTGAGGCCTTCATTAAATAGTCATCTGAGCAACAGTTCAGGAGTCTTCCTTTTCAATAGATCAGGATTACAGACAAAGGCATCACTGTTGCTTTGGCTCATTTTAACTCAGGAGTGGATAAATCAGAACTTTGTGCAGAATGAGAGGAAGACTGGGCCCATAACACTGTGGGTCTGGTTTTAGAAAAGCGATAATACCCACTTTGAGCCACAGGGTGGTCCAGATAAGCACAAGCAAAGCAAATTTAGAAAAGGAAACTTCAGAAATTTAGTGTTTCTTTTCACTAGCACTGACCTATAGACTTAGTTTTCTGCCTAGAGACTTTAATCTAGGCAAGAAAAATTGTTTCTGATCATCATTTTCCCAGATTGAAACTGGCTCCCATTTTAAGGTGCAGGTCCTCAGCATCTTTCATTTTAACAGACCTCTGTGGTTCTAACTCAATAGAAATGCCAGTGTGATGGGAGGATGTATTATCACTTGTATTTCCTCTTGCCAAAGGATGTTTTCCATTGTTGTTATTATCATATAAATTACAACTTCAACTAAAAATGGCAATGCCATGCAGGACTAATAGTGCCATAAAAATAATTCATTCTAGTACTCTCTAAAAATATTGATTTAAAAGAACAATAGAATCTGGTGGGTTTTTTTCTGCTGCTTCAAAGTATCATTTAGTGTGTTCTAAATATCAAGCAGTAGAAAGCAAAAGATACAAAGATGTGATAACCAAAACTTTATATCAGGGAGAACAACAATCACTATCTACTCCTGAGAGAGGAATAGCGTACTGATTTATTGGTCAGTAAATTTCAGGTTTTTGGAGTTTTAGTTTGTGGTTTTTTTGTTGTTGTTGTTTTTTGCTTGGTTGTATGGTTTTAAACTCTTGGAAAAGCACCTAATTTCACTACTGAATTTCTAAGTTGGCAGTGGAAAAAAAGGCTTTTTCTGAAAGGTATTATACTCATATAAGGCCATAACTTAATCAGGAAGTATATGGAGCTTTAGGACAACCTGTACCACATCGGAAATGCTGTTTGGTTATAACTCTGATCTGGCAAGAAATGAATCTGCCTATTCACATTTCTTTAAGAAATAACTCTCCTGGGTTAATTTTGCACCAACAAGCTCTGTAACAGACCAACTGTCTCCTGCTGTCCTCATCTGCTTAACTTTATTCAGATTAGGCATCTATTGTTCTTCCACAGAGCATAAACCTTAAGCCTACATAAGTGCTCACTAATTTGACAGAAATGTGTCAGAAATTCAGCAGTGTATCTGGATAAAAAAATTTATTGCTGAGTGATTCATTCATGAACACATCTGGTAGCAGTGATCACAGGGACACGTGGCTTAAGAGGAAGGCTAGCAGTATGCGAACTAGGTAAAGTAAAAAGGAAGAGGGCTATAAGGAGTTTCATACTCAAAAGGAAGTAATATTGGGAAATGGGCTGATATGACAGTTATGGGACCATGCAGGAGCTAATAGGATGAGGCAAATGGTAAGTGCTGTGAAATCAGCAACATCATATAAAGGTGTCTCATTGTCTAGAGCAGTCAAGAAAGGAAAAGCAGTTTGGATACAGAAAGTGTTGCTTCCCAAGAAACAACCTGGGAACTTCCCCAAAGGATTGAATACAGTTTACCAAACAATTGCCACAATCATTTAGCTCTTACATAGGCACCAGTGGAGATCCAAGGGAAGGATCTTTCTTTCAAATAGAAGCGAGTTGCCCTGCAACTGCAGCAATTTGTCTTCTTCATTCAATGGTACCAAGTTGTGTGTGTGATAAAAAGAATCTTACTATGCTCACTCTGCAAATTGTAAGAGCTTGACTAACCCATCCACACTACACAATGTTGTTTCCAGCTACAAAAGACTTATCAAAGCTCTGATAAAATGAGTACATTAAGGTAAATGAAGATGTATTCCTCTTTACAGTAGGATCTGAACAATGATATTTAACATTTGCCCTTACAACACCCCCAGGATATAGCATCTGAAGCACAGATGGCTAGAAATTGTGTGTTCAAAGGTACTTTAGAAACTACCTAGCTCTTCAGGGTAGATTCTGAAGCTATAGACCTTCAATTTAGTCTCAAATTCAGTCTCAAAACTTCCCTCTGGCAACTAGTGCTTTAAGTTAGATGACATAGTCTCAAAACTTCCCTCCAGCTACTACCCTAAGACCTTTGATACTTCAAAAGGGTCAAAGTTTCTTCAAGTTGACGTATACAAAACTACCAAGACACTGAAGCCATAACACAGCTAATCAGAAGCTACCTGAGCTGTTTGGAGCTCTAGTTCAGAACCTGGAAGCTGAAAAGAAAGATTTCAGATGAGGTTTTTCTCTATCCCAGATATTTTTAAGAAGGTGGGTGCTATCTTTTTGTAGACTGTTACTTACAAGATGCATGAAACTGAGGCTGAAAGGACTCCTAGTCAAGACTTCTACATCTCAGCTACAAATCTGTGTCACCGGACTAAGAAACATTGAATGGTTTTGGTTGGAAGAGACATTTAAAGATATCTGGTCCAAGAAGTCAGCTTGAATCTGATATTCCCAGGTATTTACTTGAAGACCATTCAATAGAAGAAGTAAAAGGCAGCAAACATGTGATATAGTTAACAATCTCTGTGCTAATTCAAGCATAGCTGAATTCTGAACACACCTAAATTAAATTCCAGGTAGGTGCTGAGCAGCACGTAAATTATCCTGCATTGAGCCTTGTGCTGCAATGGCCAGATAGCTTTCTTTTTTCTAGACAGCTCACCATATTTTTCTGAGGAACTTTGTTGGAGGTAACAGCGTTATCATCAGATGCATTTGCATATCTAAGAGACAATAGTGTGGTGCTGCTTGCAAATGTCAGTTTGAGCTCCCAAAGACACAGAGTCTATCTAAGACAACCTTACATTCAGGATACCAAGACATGTTTCGATGCAGGGTGATGTAGTGCCCTTTTGGTCTGAGGGCACTAATAACAATTCCTCCTTGTGTCCAGTACTGTGAGCACACTGTTTTCAGTGTAAATGTGCCACCCTGGGCAGGATAAATCTCACAAGGTAGTCAGTCTTGCTCAGATGCTGTTCATATATTATCTATATTATGTATATTTTATCTACATTGTAATAGATATAAATTGTATGCACAATCAATGTTAATCCTCACCCTAACTGTCTCTGTGAAAATACAGATACTGAAACACTTGTCAACCTGCTAACCTACTGGCAGAATAAGCACAGAAGTGTGTAATAAAATGCCTTATCGATTTTCAGGAGCCGCTATTTTAATTTCTTAAGACTTCAGCAATCATCAAGATACAGGTGCAACACTATCCTTCCCCATTTGGGGTGGAAAAATCAGGTCAGATTGTGTCTGAAGGACAGCAAAATTTCCATGGAAACGTCCCTCCGCGACAGACCAACACTAGGTGGCACTGGTGGTGTTCACACACATTTCATTTGCCTGTATTTCTGAAAAGCTAGCCACTGATACCTTTCGATTTTCAGAAAGCGAGAATGTGGTGGAAGACAAGTCTTCTCTCAGTGCTTTATTACACAAGAATTTTAAAAATACCTTCTGCCATGTTATTGGGGGCTGAAGGAGGACTGGCCGACCCTCCTGTTCCCTCTCGGCACTGACTGGGTCATTAAATACCTTCATGGTATTTAATGATTACAATCCAACTAATAGAAATACTATGTTGTGCATAATGGTGTCTTTATAACCATTAATTATGCTGTTATGTTACAAGTGAGAGTTGCCAAAGGGCTGGATTCTACGACAGTGAGCTATCAGTGCTGATTGATGACATTAATATTCTTTGCTTAAAATGTAATTAGATATATTTGAAAGTATTAACACTACACAGGGGTTAGCAGCATCACATACTACCCTCCTCTAAGCTGACTTTAGAATCTCCCTAAAAGTTACTTGTCAGTATGTTTACTTGTTCATAAATTCCAGAAAACAAAACAGAACAAAGTAGCAAAAGAAGGAAAAGGTAATGGCTTTCATTGGAGACCATGCATTAAAGTAAATTGAGATATGGCTTAAGAACTGTACAAAAGAAATCAAAGCCCCAGCAAGGAACAGGAACTGCCACCAAGTTAGCAAGCTCTGTAATGAAGGTCACCACTCAAGCAACTTGGCTTTAGATTAACTTCTTGCTCTGAGTTTTAGGAAAAAAAAACAACAAAACAACTCAGAGATGGAAGAGGGTTTGCTTAATCTAAAGAACATAAGGTTATGGAGTTTTTTCATTGTAAATGTGCTCTTTCCAGTAAATTCTGTTACACAGGCACTGGTTTCACTGTGAAAACTTTCTTAGCAATGATAACTGGAGCTTCTAGCTGGACTCATTTTGAGTCAGGACCTTGACAAAATGATCCCTAAGAGTCTTTAGCAGTCAAAAATTTTCCATGATTCTGAGCTTGTGACACCCTTGTTAACAGAAATTATTATGTTGCACAAATAATATTTTAAAGCTGAGATGTTTTTATATCTGTGCATAGTCACTGTTTGTCTGCAATATTATGTTGTACTTAAATACAGATCATTTTATGGGATCAGTAAAAATTTGGCTGACTTGATTTATCCTCTTCCTACTTCTTTCAGTAACGACTTAAAAAAAAAAAAAAAAAAAAAAAAAAGTCCATGCTCTGTTATAGCACTGGAGTTGATCAATACTTGAACTGAAAACTGCTGGGAAACTGTCTCGAGGTTAGATGCAGCACTTATGCTTTTTCTTCAGTGACAAGCCATGCAGGGCAAGAGGACAGTTCTTGATACTGGAGAAGGGGATAGCAAAAACATTGCATATAACTGCCTTAGTATTGCATCAGAGAGCACCTCAAATCTTCAAGTGCAAGTTATTCAATACTAGTGTCCTGGCCAAAACTAAACATGGTTATTATTGCATGTCCTTCTCATGCTATCTTTTCCCTCTGTTGAGTTTCAGCTAGCAAGAGCTTTCTTCCCTACTGTGGAAAGCCCTGTGATTTTTTTTTTCCCTAGCTCCTGCATGTGAGGAGGAAAAAAAGAAATACTGAACAAAAAACAGAAATAACTCTCCATTATTCTTTTACAGGTAGTATTCTTATGTAAATCTGACAGAGGCAAGGAGCTGAAGTAATGTGGACTCCTGGCTACACCATTGTTGTGATTTACTCCCACCTCACTTTCTCCTGTCTCTTGCTTGTTTGGCTGTTAGAGAGGCACTGCAGTGTACATCTTGTATCTGTGTGTTGTGCATTGAAGCTCGCTCAAGTGAGCTATACCGACCCTAAAGCTGTTTTACGGCAATCTAGAAAACCTGAGAAGGTCTGAGGATAACAATGCTTCAACCATTTAATAAAAAGCACATAAACTCTTATAAAGTCTAAACATGCTGCAGTACACCTGAGTAGCCCTGTTCTTCAGAAGTGTGCTGCAGAAGATTCTTTTCACTTTAGCACCGCTCTTTCAAATGCTTCTCTGTCCAGCATTGTGATTCATTTGGCTTCATCTTACATAATGTAAAAAAAGTGGAGATGACAGCCCAGCCCTAGAAACTGAAAAACATGCCTCAAGTGACTTTTTATTATGAATCTAGACCATGGAAATTCACTGATTACTGCAAATGAGGAAGTTGTAGTAAGCTTTCACCTAAGGGATACAGTAGCTATAAACAGGCTGGCACAAAGCAAATAAATGCACCCTGAGATTAGCATTTTGAAAGCAGTGGAGCAAGGAAGATATGAGAGGGACTAATCATTCACAGAAAACAAACTATTTTATTTGGTCTATAATGAGGCATTTGAGGGTGTTTTAAAGTTTCAGATTGTCACTGAGTGAACTATTCTCCTATTAATATGTTAGAGAATTGGTAAACAGCCACAAAAGGAGAAGCACATGCCTAGGGCATTAGAGGGAAAATTGCCTACAGATTACAGTAACAGCCATTTTTTCAAAGGCTGGGAGAACACCTGAGAATACTACTGCTGCTGATAACTCTATCTCTGCAGAGGAGCAAATGATCCACAATTATCTACAGCACCAAGAATGGCCACTTTTTTTTTTTTGTTTAGTATTTCTAGAAAAGCAGCTAGGGATTAGGTTCATGAGATGCAAAACAGAGCAGGTAGAGAACAAAGTATTAATTTTGGCTGAGAAACAGTAGGGGAAGTGAAAGAAATTTCATGCAGGATTTTTTGTTTGTTTGTTTGTTTCCTTTCTCCATTCCCTTTCTCCACATCCAGGCACTTGTAGGCGGTGTGCCACTTCAGGAAGGAGGTGGGTTACCTGAATTATGTGGGTCAGCATGCCACACTGTGTCAGCCACACAGGATTACTTATAAGGGCATTTTAATGAGTCTGTCTTTTCCTTACACCATGTTGCAGAGGGTCTCTGCCAGCAAAAAACAAATAAACCTAGAGGGTGGAGGGGAAGAGCTTTCCTGAAAAACGCTTAAAAATATTGTCTTTGTCTTTCCAAAGCCTTCACTGAACTATGAAGTCTAGAGGATAGTCTGAAAAAAAAAAAGTAAAATCATCAACATTACATTCACAAGAAACAGGGTTTTGGGTTTTTTTAGTCTAGGGCTGGGAATTGAGGCAAACTGGCTTAAAACATGCATTGGTGTAAAATGCTGCGGTGTCAGGTCTGTCAACGGCAACCATGATCAGGGGTCAAAGGATATGTGTGCATGTCTATTAGGGGCTGCATGTGCATACTGGTGTGCACCTGCTATTGACAATACCCCTCTTAATACTAAGGTGTTTTTAGCCTCAGTTTCCCCTGATCTGGTGAGTGCTGACACTGGGACAGCAGGCAGCCTTTGTCTACCAAGCAAATTTCTGAGTGACTCCTCTTCCCTGGCATCAGCCAGTACAGTACCACTGTGTGATGGTGGAATATGAGGTACAGTTATTATCTCCAGCCTACCTCCTCTCCATTTCAAGCAGGTTTATCATTGATGTCCCTTTTTTGTCTGAACAGGATATAAGAGGAAGTAAAAAAGCTACCCTATATGACACATGATACATTTCTTTCTAGGTATTTTTATAGCTTCTATAATACATAGAGAGTTGCACTCAATACTTTAAATGAAAGATCTGCTTTCTTGCTGTACTTAGCTGTCACACTAGTTCAGACCATCTACTAAGAAACCCTAAAAGTAAAGATTTTAGATAAGCAGAGACCAAGACTACAGTTATTGTCCCCTACACACCAACCACCACTTGCATGAGTATTGCAGGTACACTAGATAAAGGCTTAAGTAATGAAACTAGGTTGTTGAAAGGGAACATTTTCTGGACATGTTATACTGAGGAGTGAGGAAATGGTAGTTATTTTTCCACAAAAACTTAAAAATGGCTGTTAAAAGGAGTCAGTAAGATACTGTTTATCTCAAATATCTTTTGGCCTGTAACTAATGCCTGAAGTATTGCAAAGCAAGAGTCAACAAATTTTTAATGACAGCTAAGACATTAGAGTTCTTGTAGATAATTCTAATTACTCTAAGATGGAACAAACAGAAGAATATAGAGACTGCAAAAACCTGACGTAGTTTAAAGTTCCCTGGATAGAAAGATAAGTTTAGAGAAAAGACTGAATCTAAGGAAAAGTGAATGAAGAAAGTATCCAGATAGATCTCCATTCGTATTTCCATTTACAGAGGATGGAAGTATACACAGATGTATAGGAATTGTAAATTGGACAGGTGGATAAGCCTACAGCTCTACTGGCTGCTGAAACTAAATGCAGAAAAAAAAAATGGTAATGTGAAGGACCACTAAATTTTCAACAGTGGTTAAAGGGCTAATCAAAAGTGCCAGACAGAACTTTCAAGAAGTACCTTTAAGCAAGCTATCAGGTCCTACTTTTTACAATAAAGTATATTGCTCATGGCAGACAAATCAAATGTATCTAGCACCCTATCTAGAATTGATAAGCATGAGTAGGAAAAGGGCTTGCATCTGCAGATGTAAAAATTATTGAATGCTTCAATATATGAGAGAAGTAGAGAGATCACAGATCAAAATTTTAGTGATATTTAGAAAAAAAGAATAGTAGACTTATCTGTCTAATTTATGTAAACCATTTTTTTCAGGTGCTGCTTAATGCTTTACTACAACACACCTGAAAAACACATAATAATACCAAATTCTTTGTCTAGAGCTTTCAACAGAGCCAAGATTCATCAAAAACAAGAGTCTCATATTGTGCCAGCAAGTATCTGAAGAGATGTAGGTTCATTTGCTTATTTAAAAAAACTCAAAACTAATGACAAAATGTTTTGGATTCAGGATGATAGTATATTCTTCAAAGTAGAAAGAAGAGCAAATAAAATGACAGAGGGCATGAAGAAGCTGCTTTATAAGCGGTAACTAAAAAGGTGGACACTCTTCAATATGGATTTAAAAAAAAAAAAAAAAAGGAAAAAAAGAGACCCAGAAGAATAAGATTAAGATTGATTAAATCATGCATTTAATTGATAACCTGAATGCAGAACCATTGTTTGTGAAATCCTGCAAAACTGAGAGTAGGGGGCACTCAGACAAAACCTAGAGATTGCCTTAGATAAAAAAAGAACTTCCTTGTGCAGCAAGGAGTGACCTTCTAGTGCTTGCTAGCAATGCAGGTTGCAGAAGTAAATTCAGAGAGGGCTTAGACAAACCATAAACCGGAGGTCCGTAAACAGATGGAAAAAAAATCCAAACAGGCTAGATAAGAATATAACCTCTGGTACACAGGACAGTCGTAATCCTGGAGGCTGAGGGAATACCAAGGCAAAGAACTAACTGGGGGTGTGACCAGTCTCTTGACCTTCCCCACAATAACCACTCTATTGTCACTATCAGAGAAAGAGCCCTGAGGGGACCAGCCACGGGTCTGGCTGAGTGAGGCATCTCCTATGGTGTTAAATGTGACAGTCCTGGTGTATTCTACTAGAACTCGTTCTTCTAATAATAGAAAAATGCAATTAGGAAGACAAACAACCAGCACCTTCTATGCTTCTTGCTCTTTTCCTCTCCATCTCTTAATCTTTCCTCTGCTGTTTGTTGAGGTATCAGTTTTATATTAAAAACTCATTGTAGCTATAAGCATTAACACTTACTTATTATAGTCACCAAATACTATTTTGATTTGTAAATACCTCTCAGATCCACCTCTTGTCTCAATTCTCCTCAGTGTGCATTCCATTAAAAAAAAAAAAACAAAAAACCAAACCGCACTGTCTGTCATGACAAAGTAAGTGGTATGAATAGTAGCTAAACCAGGAATGCTTCTCATTGAATCTTTTTTCTCTACACAGAGAACCTCACTTCATGAGAGGTATTAAAGAGCAACTTCTCTCAGCCCTGAAATGCAGCCAGCTCAGAGGAAGGCTGCTGCAAGCATTTAATAGTTTCCGGCAGTAACAATCAGTAGGTAAGGACAGAAGGTTAAGAAGGATACTATGTTACAATAAAATGAACAATCCTATTTAAAAGGTCTTATATATCTTCAAAGGAGAGAGGGAGAAGTCAAAGAGGGAGATAAGACAGGCATACAATGCAAGCACTGGAGAAAGCAATCAGAAAGCATGCTGAATGTGAGAATTAGAGAGGTGAAAGATGACGTTTGGCAACTAACTTCTGCTGAAAGCAGGGAAACTTTGGGCTCTGGAGCCCTTATGTGTCACATGTGTCAACAGTTTAGTTTGAGGAATATTTTCTTCATTAGTTAACAATTAATCCTTGATGAGACCCTGGCAAGGCAGATGGCTTTTTAAACTGCAGTATAGAAAAGGTTCTGTGGTAACAGCAACAATCCATGAGGCTATTACACATTTCCCAACCCACTTTATGTTATTTTTTAGCTAGACTGCTTTTCTGTATAATTCTGGCTTTTATCTTCCGAGTCAGTAAAACAAAATGAGTCAGAATGAGAGATTCAAAACATTTCAACTCTCAATGCAAGAAAACTAGAGAATATGTGGTCCTGGGAAATTGAGGAAAAAGAAAGAGCCTTTAATTGTGAATTATGTGGAAGAAAAAGCAATACAAACTAATGTTTAAGAGACATTAAACCTTATTTCCTTAACACAGATGCCAACCAAAATCCAGATCACTAAAGTGGCAAACTCTGCTCTGGTCCAAGTCAGATGTGCACATAGGGTGCATTCCTGCAGGAGGTTCCCTGTTCCTTAATTTTGTCCTTTGGCTATTATGGCTATATGCACATCTTACTTGACAATGAGAACTGCAGCAAGTACACAGCTGCCTGGTTTGAAGAAGTCAGTAAGGCTAGCCAGGGAGACTTCAATTACAAAAATAATTGACTAAATTAATCACATTTGGAATACCACAAGTCATAGATACAAAGTTTTTTTATTTCTTTGTAAGGACTGCTATCTCCTACTCTTAGTGTTTATTTTTAGCTCTCTGTGAGAAATGCCACAGGCCTGGGCCTATGTAAAAGACATCTAGACATTGCCCACAACATCATTGTTACGAAATCCAGTATCTTTTAACAGAAATACACCTTTGTATTTGCTTTCTTTTCTTGTGATGTAAAAAGAATTATTAATGCTCAATAGGCAGAATAATTATATGTGGAGGCAGTTCATGTTACAGAAGCCATGGTGGAGTTTAGGATTTCTGAAGCTTGGTGAATTCAAGTCACTACTTGTTCTCCATACAGCTATTTACATAGGGCAGTGTTTGGCTACCTGAGTGGATCTGTCTCACAGAAATAGTGCCTTCTGTATCCAATGTCTCACTGACAGTGGCTAGGGTAGGCCAGGCAAGACAAGGTGCAAAGCATTGCCAGCATCAGTTCAAGTGCCCACAAGGAACAGAATCCACACGGCATTTGTTTATATTTACTGTTCTCGTTTTATGGGAGAAGTGCTTGGAAGCTGTTAGGCAAATCTGGTCTCAGTGCCTATGAAAAATGTCTGCCCTTTCATTTTGCATGATAACTGTTGTTCTCTGTCTCTTTAGATATGCCTATTAAAGACAGAAGTAAAGTAAATTCCATACAGTATTTCCTATGCCTGACAGGATACAGGGTTCTGTGCCTAGCTTATGATTGTCTTGAACCATACTTCCTTCTCAAGGGTCTGAGAAGACGTCAGGTAATTAGCATTAAATTTGAGACCCTGATAATCTGGGATACGCTGTGTAGTAATTGTTTTATTTTGTATAAAAGACCTAGTTACTGGGTTATTTAATGCAGGAGTATGCTATAGTTACTTACAGACATTTAAAGAAGAGCAAGGAAGATATAAGAGATGATTAAGTGTTAATCGTCATACTTCCAGTCTACAACTGAAAACTTCTAGGACACAATATAAATTGCAAAGCTTCTCCTGCTATGCAAAGATAAAAGTTTTAAAACTATGGAGATAAACAACCACAGGATAATTTTTCCCTCTCCAGGAAATTTGGATCAGGTTGATACACGTTGAGGTAGGCAAGCTGATCAGGCTAAGATAAAGGACTGAGGACCATAAAGTTGTTCCTATTTGCCCCTCTGGTGTGAGTGCAGGTATGAGTGACATGAGTAACAGGAGAAGCTAGAACATCACTGCAGTCTTCAACTTCTCACATCCCAGTTTAAGTCTCACTTGTGTTGCAGTATCCAGAGCTCTTTAAGATAAGATGTCACATACACTTTGTTTTGTGTTGAAGGGACCTTGACCTTTCTGCTGGCAGATGGTCCTTTTCACCTGCAGCAGAGGCTTACTTCTCCGTTTTGTACAATATTTTGCAGAAAAGACTAGTTTCTTCCTCCTTTGTCTTTTATTTCTTTCAAAATCCTGGATCATTTTGATGACACCATTATAAACACTTGTATTAACAATAATGGGACGTAGAGTTGAGGATAAGCATCAAGGGAAGAAAATCCTTGTATAAGTGCATCCCTACCAAAATAACTCTTTAGTGAACAGACAGAAGAATAAAACATAGGAATTAAGTTTGGAAAACTAATAAACCATTTTAAATTAGTACTAGTAGTCCTGCTTTCCCTATATTACCTTTCTAATTTGTTGAAAGAATATTAAAATATAAAAAGTATACTATCCTTTGATCATTGATCAAGGAAAGTTTCTAATAAGTGCAGTGAGTATAGTGAGTTATCCTTGAATTCATACCAAGCAAATTAATTTCTGAAACTGGAAAATGCAGCAAGCTCTGCTGCATTTAGCTGTGCTAATCCACTTCGCATGTTACTGTGCCAACTGAGCTGTGCTGCTCCTACATTCATCCAGCAATCTCCACTCTGCTTTTCTCTTCACATAGATATCAGCTTGCTCAGAGAGCACTCAGGATCCTGTTGTCATGCTCCATTATGCAGCTGGAAAGATGCCTCCCATGTGATAATAAGAAGTTATACTGTACCACAGCGTTGGTCAGAAGTTGAGAAGCCAGCTTTTTCATCCTCTCCAGACCCTACTAATCAGTCCTCTGCGAGCCTCAACAACCTTGGCAGCTCATGGATCAGTATGGATTAGTTGCTAGTGAACAGGTATTTCCTGTCTCTCTCTCTGAAGGACTAAGGAGCAGCAAAAAGTTTCCCCCTGCATATCTCTAGGGGTTACAAAGAAGTCATATGAGTACCTACAAACAGGTGTGTCACTCAGATCTGATTTATTTTCTTTGTTAGAGAGTCAGAATTTGGATAATTTAGCAGCACAGACTCCAGCACTGATAGCTGGTCCCCTCCCAGCTTTCCTTTTTGATTCGTAAACACATCAGAGCAATCAAATGTTATACGAAGGAGAGCTTCCTCCATTAAAAACTATGTAATACATTGATATGTTTCCAAATTGGTTCAATGCCTATGAACTAACCTATAAGGTTGGTTTAACTAAATGCCTTCAAGGTCTTTATTTATACTTTCACATTCTCTTTCACTCGTCTAAGTTCCTACCTGGCCCTGCTCTGCATGCAACATAATGAAGTTAAAGTCCAAAGTAGGACAAAAACTGTGCTTCCTGTCAGACCAAGGTAAAGAGACCTGCACATGGACTCTGACAGGCTTTGAAAGGGTCACTATAATCACAGCAGAAATAATACATTAAAAAAAAAAAAAACCAACAAACCAATAACACTAAAACTGAAACAAAAAGACCTCAAAAAACCCAAACCCCCAAAACCACTAAACAAATAAGGCCCCAAACAACCAAAAAGACATAAGGAAATATTTTAGGCTTTCAGTTTAAGAAAAGTCAAGCGAAATGCATTGCTGATGGCTGCCTAGTATCTACATATCCCTGGACTTCCAATTTCATATCTCCAGCTTGATTTGCAGCATCTAGTCTTGAAGAAATGGAAGTACTAGGTTAACAGGAACAGAATCAAGACTACACAAAGTTTGTGGCTTTAACAGTGAACTAAATCAAGATTTTTCAAATGCAGATTAAAATGGCTAACTGCAGAAAAAGATTCACATCAGATTTTATAGCTGCTTTCAGAGCATGCTTTTCTTCAATCTTTTTTGCAGCAGTATCAGAATCGCTGGGTAAATAAAGTAGAAAAAAGAGCACATAGATATTTAGGTGCTTAGCTCTAGGTATTGTGAGAAACTATAGATTAGA
>WBNH01008057.1:1897-89035 GCA_013401255.1 Urocolius indicus | reverse complement strand
AGCCCAGAGCCCAGAGCCCGGAGACCGGAGCCCAAAGCCCAGAGCCCGGAGACCTGAGCCCCGAGCCTGGAGCCCTGAGCCCGGAGCCCAGAGCGGCTCTGTGGTGATGCTGCCGGGAAGCCGGAGCAGCTGCCAGCGCTGGGAGCTGGGTCCTTCCTTTGCTCTGCAAAAGGAAGAAACGAGGCTTTGGGTTTCGTTTTGCAGCGGTTCCGTGGGATAAAGGAGGGTCCTGGTGCTTTGTAAGGATGTGGGTGATGGGCAACGGTGCTTGTACCGAGGATGGGAGAAGGGGGGTCCCTTGAGCAGGAGGAGAGGGGGGCAGGAGGGGGGCAGGAGGAGAGGGAGGTCGATCATTACCCACCTCCAACAACCCCACACCTCACTTCCCTTGCCACTGGGAGGGCAAGTGGTTGGGAGAGGGCAAGGACGGAGACGAGAAGCCCACTAAACCCACCCAAACCTCCCCTGGCACTTGGAGGCAGGAGAAGGCCGTGTGGCAAAATGAAAAGTGAGCCTTTTTTTTTTATTTATTTGTGTTATCAATTTCCACTTCTTAACAACGATTCCACCAGGAAAAAAAAAACCCAAAAACCAAACCAAAACCACCCCCCCAAAAAATTATTAATAATAATAAAATATTAAACACTGTGCAAGAGAAAAAAAAAAACAACTGGGCTTTATATGGCAACACCAGCGATGAAACTCCAAAGAGCTCTGAAAGGCTGACGTGGTGAGGAGCCTACACAGCTACAGACACCGAGTTACTTCCTAAGGACAGTCTGTTACAAACCTCCATTTGCTTCTCTTTTTTTTTTTTTTGGCAACAAAGAGCAGAGATTTGGCAAAGAAAGAAAGAAAAGGAGAAAAGAAGAATGAATCAGCATCATAATAGAGCAGAGAGAAACGAACCCAAGTGAGGAGAGCAGAGTGATCGAGACACGTGGCTTCTGCTCAATGAAGGAAACGGGTTATTTGATGTTTGGTTAAAAGAAAGTTGATGGGGTTGTTTTTTTAAGTACTCAGAGGGTAAAAAAAGGGGAGGGGAGTGGAAATCCTTTTGGCTCCAGTGCTGGGATGGTCCCAGAGCCAGGGAGGGGAGGACCAAGGCAAAGGGAGCAGTAAATCCCAAGCAAAGCAAATGTTTCCTCACTCTTTTTTCTTTTGCTGTCTCTCTCGTTTCTATTTTTGGCTTCACCACACAGTCACCAGAAAGGGCCCTGGCTTTGAGGCTAAAAAAAGGCCTTTGTGGAGCTGGGGCTGCCCACCCTTCACCCCCCTGCCCTGCTCCCCCTTTGCCATCTGAGCACTTAAAAAGTCCTGAAAAGTGTCTTTTTTTTGTTGTTGGATTTTTTTCCCTTTTTTCCCTTTTTTTTTAAGTTCTTTTTGTGTGTTTTGTTTGTTTTATCTTGGCAAATGCACTAACAAAGTCCAAGCAGCTACTGGAACCTGCACTGAAACAGTTCAGCTCTACAAAAACACCTACGGGGTGGGATGGGCACAGGCGTGGGGGGACACGGACGAGGAGGAGGAGGAAAGGGAACCCAGGAGAGGGAAACAAAAGGAAAGGAACAACAACAACAGCAACAACAACAACAATAAAACAACCCCAAGGTCAAGGATTACTTCTTCCCCCCCTCCCCCCAATAAGTCACCCCCAGGGGGACTTGGTGCCCCCTCTACCCCCTCCCCAAGAGCTAACCACAGAGAGATCTGGTGATCTCCTGGAGTCACTCATGGAGAGAGCTGGTGTTCCTCCAGAGTTATGCCCAGAGAGACCCTGTGCCTCACTGGAGTGACCCCCAGAGAGAGCCACTGATTCCCTGGAGCCATCCATGGAGAGATCCAGTGTCTCCCCAGAGTTACCCCCACAGAGACCCTGTGTCCTCCTGGAGTCACCCCCAGAGAAATCCAGTGTCCCCCACGGAGTCACCCATGGAGTGATCTGGTGTTCCCTCAGAGTTAACCCCAGAGAGACTTGGTGTCCCTCCAGAGTCACCCTCAGAGAGATCCAGTGATCCACTGGAGTCATCCATGGAGAGACCCAGTGTCCCCCGAGAGTCACTCCCAGAGAGACCTGATGATCCCCTGGAATCAACCCTAGAGAGATCCAGTGCCCCCCATGGAGTCACCCATGGAGAGATCTGGTGTCCCTACAGAGTTACCCCCAGAGAGACCCTGTGCCCCTCTGGAGTCACCCCCAGACTTACTCACAGAGAGATCTGTGCCCCCCAGAGAGACACCAGCACTCACCCTGCTTGGCTGCTGCTGGCCACCTGACTACCTGGCCCCCAAACCCCTCCACAGACCCCCACACTGATGCTTCTTGCCCCCTTTCTCCAGGCTCCAGCCCTGTGCTGAACCTCAACCCTGTGCCTGACCCCACACCCCGGAGCCACCGGGGCTGAGCGAGACCCAACATGGCAACAAGCCGGCTCGTGGCCATCCCAGGGAGGGCAGGAGGTGGCAGGGCCGGTGGCCACCCGGGTTTGGGGTGTCAGGGGGAGCCCCTGGGGCAGCCAAGGATGGTGGTGGGTTGGGGGGTGACGGGGGGGGGATGTGGCCCCTGTGGCAACCTCACGCGGGGTCGCGCTGGCTGGGCCGCAGCTCGGGCGCCGGCCGGGGTCCCGGCTATAGCACCATGCACTGGTCTCTAACATAGAGGAAGAAATCAGCAATCTGGAGTAGAAAAATAAGGCTGGAACTGTAGGAGATTAAGGGCAGAGAGGAAATTTCCCTCCTGGAGAAGAGGGAGCCCTCCCCTCATCTCCCTCCCCAAAGTGGCAAAACTCAGGAGCACCCCTTGGGACACGAGGCACTGGGGAGCTCGGAGTGACGTGCCAGGAAACCATCCTTTTCAACCCAAAACATAACCAGAAGCCACTGGCCTGCTGGGGCTGCTGAACAAACCCACTTCCACGCTGCCTCTCCCCACTTGACACTCATGGGGGGGATGGGGTGAGCTCCTGGGGGGTCACTTACAAGCCTGAGGCCGGGTCAGGAGCCCCCTGGCATAAAGAGGGAGGCTGAAAAGGTGAAAGCCCCCAGGGAATTGGCTGCAGGATGGACACAGGAGGTGCTGCCCTTAGTGTTCGAAACTGTGGGGACTGTTGGGTTTTGTTTGTTTTCCAACTTGGTTTCAAAAGGCAAACGATGGTGTACTCAAAACTAAGTGATGGTGAGATACCTGCAAGCAAGGAGGGGAAATGAGCAGCTCTGTTCACCACTGGCCTCAGGCTGGTGGGTGCTGGAGAGGAGCTGGACCTGCCCCCCACCCCTCTGAAGCTGCTCTTCCTCCTTGGGAGATGCCCACTGGCCCTTCCTCCTATCAGCCTTGTAACCACAGGCTTTGCTTCTCCCCCTGCCATTCACCAGCTCCCTCTCCCCAAGCAGCTCCCGGTGCCTTTGGGAGCCTGAGACCACCACGGGAAGGCAGCAAAGCCTCCCAGTACCCTGCTCACACCAGCAACTCTGACCAGTTTGGGTTGCAGAAGGGTTCTTCCCTCTGATGGGACCAGGACACGAAGGGGGAGCACAGTCCAGGTGGTCTCCCCCAAAAGCTGAGGGTGTCCTCCAGCCCCTCTCCCACAGTGATGGGAAGCGCTCCCTGTCCGGCTTTGGGGCCGGATTCATCCCAGTGGGAGGTTGTGGAGTTTGAACTCAAATCAACACTGTGGGGAACAGGGAAATCCCCAGGATTTCACACCGGGGTGTGTGTGTGTGTGTGAGAGAGGGGGGTTGTTTTCCTTCTCTTCCCCAACAGGCACTGGGCACGAAACCCAGTTGTGCTTCTGCCCACCACAGGAGCATCTGCCATCCCCTGAGGAGCTGCCAAGCCCCATAGACTGGGTGCCTTAAACCCAACGCCTTGTCCTCTCTCCAGGGTTGTGGGGTGGCCAACACAGGAGGGTGGCAAACCCTAACACCGAGGTGGGACGTGGTGAGACGTCCCTGAGCTCTGATCTTGCTCAGAGGAAAAGGGAGGGAGGAAGGCTGATCTGCCTGGCTCCTCTTCCTCAGGGGCTGCTCCCTGGTTTCAATCACATTCTGAGGTTTCCAAGGGGATGGGAAGCCAACTATTCATTCTACAGCCTCATCTCCCTGAATGAACTGGCTTCAGTGGAAGGAATCCCACTGAAAACCAGGGAGGGAGATGGGAAACACTGGGAAATGTGCCAACTTGAGTGCTTTGGGTTGAGACTCTACCAAAACGGGCAATTTCAAACCATTTCTCAAGGTGATGCCGCACAACACAAAGCCTCTTCTCTCCCATCCCTCCCCATCCCCAACAAATCTGCCCCCAGCACAGTCTCCTTGGGGAAAAATCAGTGGAAACAACACAGAGAAAGCCCCGAGGTGATGGGAGGCACTGGAGCCCGACCTGCCCTGGGCCTTGGGCTGCCTGACTCCACTTGCTCAACCCCTCCCAGCCACTGGCCACAACTCCACAGAGCCTTTCCCCACAGGAACCCCCCAGCCACCCCCGTCCTGTGCTCACCCATTTGCAACCCTGATTTTTCCAGCCCTGTTTTGGTTGGGTTGGTTGTGTGGGGGCTTTTTTCCTCCCCCTTCTCTTTTGTTTAATACTAGTTCTCACCAAACCACCTCCCTCCCACCTGGCCTCTCCTCCCTCCTTCCCTCCCTCTCAAAGAAACAAGAGCAAATTCCTCCAATGATGTGCTAATTGGGAACTAATTGGATCAGACCCACCCAGAGCTTTGCCAGCTCAGGTCTGGCAAACACAATTCCCNGTGGTGGTTTGATTTGCTTGTGTTATTAGGTTTTTTTTTTTTAAGTTGTTGTTTTTAGAGATTGAAGTTCTAAGGTTGAATCCAACATTTAGTGTTTTACCCTCCCTCGGAGTGAAGTTGTTTTATCCCTTGGTTTTCAGTCGATGGAGAAGGGTGCTCTGCCTGAGAGATGGCCCCTGCTGCAGCCAGGGGAAGCTATAGGATGATACAAGGCTTTTTGTCCTTAAAAGGATTCTCAGAAGCAGGCACCCCAACCAGCAGTGGGTCGTTCCTGGCATGTTGCTCGCAGTAATTCATTAGCTCAGAAGATGCTTTGGAGACCTAAAGATTGGGAGAAAGCAAAAGGTGAGGGTGGGATTTCAGGGTGATGGTGCAGAGCTCAGCCCAGGCAGCAGCTGGGTGACCCAGGCAGGTCCCAGGGGTGCTGGGAGGAGGAGGGTGATGAAGGGCACAGAATTGAGTTGGGGGCTTGTGGCCAGTGGGGTTCCACAAGGGTGAGACCACTGAGGCCACTCTGATTCAACATCTTCATTCATGACCTGGATGAGGGGACAGAGGGACCCTCAGCAAGTTCCCTGATGGCATCAAACTGGAAGCACTGGCTAATTCACCAGAGACCGAGCTGCCAGGCAATGAGACCTGGGCAGGCTGAGAGCTGAGCACAGAGGAACCTCAGGAGGGTCACCAAGGGCAAGGGCAGAGTCCTGCAACTGAGGAGGAACAACCTCAGCATCAGGAAAGGCTGGGGGTGACCTGCTGAGAGCAGCTCTGGGTGAGGGACCTGGCAGTGCTGGTTGATAATAAACTGAACATGAGCAGCAATCTGGCCTCGTGGGCAAGAAGCCAATGGCAGCCTGGGGGCATCAACAAGTGTGGGCAGCAGGTCAAGGGAGGTTCTGCTCCTCCTCTGCTCTGCCATAGCTGCTGAGGACTCATCTGGAGTCCTGTGGCCAGTGCTGGGCTCCCCAGCTGCAGAGAGACAGGGAACTGCTGCAGAAAGGCCAGTGCAGGGACACCAGGATGCTGAGGGGATGGAACATGTGTGTGAGGAGGAAAGGCTGCAGCCCTGGGCTGTTCAACTGGAGAAGAGAAGCCTGAGCTCAGGGGCATCTCATCAGTGCTGATCAATCCCTAAAGCGTGGGTGTCAGGAGGATGGGGCCAGTGTGTGTTGTGTGGTGGCCAGTGGCAGGACAAGGGGTAACAGGCACAGGCTGCCCAGGGAGGGTGTGGAGGCTCCTTCTCAGGAGGTTTCCAACTCCAGCTGGACACGTTCCTGTGCCCCCTGAGCCAGGGGCAGCTGCTTGAGCAGGGGCTGGGGCTGGGTGAGCTCTGCAGGGCCCTTCTACCCCCACCATTGTGTGACTCTGTGGGTAGGACTAGATTCTGGCAGGAGCAAGAGACCCAACTGAGGTTCAGTTTTTCATCACAGAAACATTTTAGTGAGGTATGAAAAGGGGAAATGGGCACAGAAGAAAACCAGTGTGTAAGGTTTGCCACAAACACAGTGATGAGTGTGGGAAAAACACTCCCAGGCAAAGCAAGAGATTGAAAAGGAGATATTGTTGTCCTCATTTTTTAAGGGCTCTGGGATAAAAAAGAAAGGAAAAAAAAAAGGCTGCTTGAAAGTGGTCATCTTCTGATGTTAGAAATGGAGGTTTTGAAACTGTTAGCAACTATTACTTAAGGGCTCTACTTATTTTAGTTCAAAGGCATCTGCTAGGAACAGAGAGCCCAGAGCAGCCTGGCAGTGAGGGGATGGAGGGGACAGCTCTGGAGATCAGCAGCAACCTCATTTTCTTCTGATTAACTTAATAGCTGGTTGAACAGAAGGCAAAAGCAAAACATGGACACAAACAGATCACATCTGGAAAGGACACATGTGGCCTGTTGAAGCCACAGAGCCTTACAGCAGCAGTTCCCTTCCCAGGATCTCTGGGGCAACTCAACCTGGGGCTGTTCATCCTGGAGAAGAGAAGCCTGAGCTCAGGGGCATCTCATCAGTGCTGATCAATCCCTACAGGGTGGGTGTCAGGAGGATGGGGCCAGTGTGTGCTGTGTGGTGGCCAGTGGCAGGACAAGGGGTAACAGGCACAGGCTGGCACACAGGCAGTGCCCCTGGCACAGGAGGAGCAAGTCCTTTGGTGCTGAGGGGAGGGAGCCCTGGCCCAGGCTGCCCAGGGAGGGTGTGGAGGCTCCTTCTCAAGAGGTTTCCAACCCTACCTGGACACGTTCCTGTGCCCCCTGAGCCAGGAGAAGCTGCTTGAGCAGGGGCTGGGGCTGGATGAGCTCTGCAGGGCCCTTCCCACCCCACCATTTGGGGTTCTGTGACAGCCCATAAGACAGCTCCTTCACCTCAGAAGTCTGTCAGCTCATTTATCAAGTCTCTGGATAGCAAGAGCTGGAGGAGGGAGCACTCATTTGACCCCACTGAGGAGGTGGCAGCCTCAGCACCCTCACTTGAGAGCCAGGTTTACTTTCACCCAGACAGCCCATCTCCTCCACTCAGCCTAAATAGCAGCACCTTGTGGTCCCACCACTGTCCTTGTTTTTTTTTCCCAGCAAAGCATTTAAGAGTGATGGTGACAAAGGTTGGTAAGTACACACACACCCTCATCCTCCTCAGTGTGCACCCTTTGGGATCCTGGAGCTGAGACAGGGTAATTCTTAGGAGAGTCAGCAATGTCTGTGCTGGGGGAAGACCTGTAATTTAGTTTGTCTTCTCTTGCTGATGGGGGCATGAGTGGAGTCTGGAAAGTGCTGGCCCTAAAAACAGCTCCAAAACCTCATGGCTTTAAAAAAATAACCACCCCACAAGAGATATTCAAAGCAGCAGGAGCTCCTGCACATCAAAAAGAGGTGGCAGAGGAGCTGCTGCTGCTGGAGTCACAGGGACTGCAAGTCAGAGGATAAAAAAAAACCCTCCTTTTTTGAGCAGGAAACTTAAGTCAAAGACTTTCAGGTGGATTTAACACCTCTGCACTGTGCAGCATTTCAGTTGCACTGTGCCCTGTGTCAGCACACACAGGCAGTTCCTTGCTGAGACTTACTGACAAGTGAGTTTCCATGAACAGATGTGGGGAGCCTCTGGGCAATGGTTGCAGTTCCTTGGTGGTTTTAGAGGTGTCAATTCAGAGAGTGCCTTGGGGCTGTGCTGCTCACAGAGCTGGGATTTGGTGCCCACATGCTAATGTTTGTCTCCAGCAAAGGCTGTTCTCCAGAGCTCAGGGGGTTGAAGGAGCCCAGTGACCACTGAGGTGGTTCCCAGAATAGAGTGAAAGCTCCTGGAGGACTCAATGTCTGATTCCCAGGGGATGCTGTGGCTGTGGGCACCTCATCTACTCCAACCCCTAGGTGCCAAAGGGACCTTTATTATGGGCCTCTCCTTTGCTGGAGAGCCAGCATGCAGCTGAGAATAGACTCTGGTTTGCTATCCTGGACAACTGTAGCACAAAATTAACCTTCCCTGCTTCTACCAAACCAGGACAAAGGCATGTTGCCATCTCTCTTCAGTGCCAAGAGGGCAGCAGCTGAGAAATAACTCTGCAGGCAGCAACTTTCAGAAGGAAAATGTGTAAGGACAATGAAATAATCCTGTGAAAAACCAGGACAAGATTGGAGTGAATGTGGGGGGGGGGTGTCCTGTAGCTTCAGGGCCTTTGAAGGATGAACCCCTGAGGTTCAGGAACTTCCTCCAGTGGCTGATCCACCCTTGGGTGTCCCCATCACCTCTGGCAGCCAGGAGAAGCCACTCAGGCTGCAGCTTCAGAAGGAGCAGTGCCCAGAGGAAAAGGTCTCATCATAATAGAATCATACAATGGTAGGGGGTTGGAAGGGACCTTTAGAGATCATCTAGCCCAACTCCCCTGTAGAAGCAGGGTTCACCTAGATCAATGCTGCAGACATGGCAGCAGCATGGGGTAAAAAAAATAACCCCCAAAGGGATTCTTCTTGCTTTGGCCCTGCCCATTGCAGCTGTGGCATGTCTTGTGCTGCCCCAGCCCCTGTGCTCACCTTGATCCTCTCGATTCCGGCTTCGATGCGGAGCTGCTCCACCAGCTTCCGGGCCTGAGCTATGTTGTTAGTTGTTGACATTGTCTGCCATCGGCTCCAGGCCCCCACACAGTGAGAATCCTGCCAAACAAAGAAGAAGGGAGAGAGGGGGAGAAGGAAGAGGGTTGGCATCTGAATGTTTCCTGTCTTTGCTTCAAGTTCTCTTTTCCTTTAAACAGCTTCTCTTGCTGCACTCTCACCAAGCTGCTTCTTAGGAGAATAAAAACCCAAACAGAGAGTTGACAATGAGAGGGGAAAGAGGAAACATCTTCTGCAGGAGTTTCTGTCAGATGCACTCAAGTGACTGGCTGGAAAAGCCAACAGACACTTCCCAGCCTGCGTGACCTGAGAGTGAGGCAGGCAGGGGCAACATGGAGGGGAATGTGGCCTGAGTGTGAGCGCACATAGGGCCTGAGCATTGACCCTCACAGCTGGAGTCCTGTGTCCAGTTCTGGGCTCCCCAGCTCCAGAGAGACAGGGAACTGCTGCAGAGAGGCCAGTGCAGGGACAGCAAGATGCTGAGGGGATGGAACATGTGTGTGAAGACGAAAGGCTGCAGCCCTGGGGCTGTTCAACTGGAGAAGAGAAGCCTGAGTTCAGAGGAATCACATCAATGCTGCTCAATCCCTACAGGGTGGGTGTCAGGAGGATGGGGTCAATGTGTGTTGTGTGGTGGCCAGTGGCAGGACAAGGGGGAACAGGCACAGGCTGGCACACAGGCAGTGCCCCTGGCACAGGAGGAGCAAGTCCTTTGGTGCTGAGGTGAGGGAGCCCTGGCCCAGGCTGCCCAGGGAGGGTGTGGAGGCTCCTTCTCAGGAGGTTTCCAACCCCAGCTGGACACGTTCCTGTGCCCCCTGAGCCAGGGGAAGCTGCTTGAGCAGGGGCTGGGGCTGGATGAGCTCTGCAGGACCCTTCCCACCCCCACCATTCAGAGATTCTGGGATTCTCATCTATTCCTTGCACGCTACTTTTGTTCTGCCCTGACTCCTGTATCAGCATTTCCTCTGCACAAGCCAACTTTGAGCAGCAGCTGCACACTCTATGCTGTAGAAGCTCAGATCTGTGCTGTTTATCCATCATTTTGTAAATAAATCTCCCTCACAAGGGTAGATGAAGAAATTAAGTAAAGATTTCCCCAAGCTAGGTGGAAAGGCAAGACTCAGGCAGGGGGCAGAGGCTTCTCAGATGCTAAAGCACTGGATGAAACAAGGGAGGTACACACATGGGTGGATCCGAAAGCACAAGAGACACCCAGAGCTCACATCTAAACTAAAGCCTCCACAAAATAAGGGTCTGCCTGAAGCTGGGAATGAGGAGAGTACAGCAGGGTGAGCCAGAGCAGCACAGGGATGGGAGCTCTGCTGAAGCACAACCCTTTTCTGTGCATTAAGGGCCTGGTCCCTGAGGGTCTCACAGGCTTCATCCAGCTGTCAAACTCTGCACCCATCCCTGGCTGTGCCGATGGTGGAGCTTTAATGCACCTGGATGCAACCTGGACGTGGGGCCATGTCCCTGCAGCCGTGGGGAGAACGTGGTGGTGCAACAGCCTTCCTCGAAATGTAAGAGCAGCAACTGAAGGAGTTTGTTTACCAGACCAAAAGAATCCATCACTGTCACTTGGGCTGGAGCTGTGGGGCAGCAGCCAGGGCTGTGGCATGGCCACACTGTCTGAGCCAGACTCCCTTGGCCAGACATCCCTTCTCAGGTCAGTTCTTGATCATCATCTCCATGGGGCTGCTGCAGAGGTGTCAGGAAAAGTCACTTCCTTGCCCTGTCTGGCTGTGACTCAGCCCCTGCCTGATCACTAATGGTGGGGAGCAGGGGGAGTGGGCTGCAGTGACTATGACCTCCCACCTCCCACCACCCCACAAAGCATTAGATGATGCTGGGAGGAGGAAAGAGCCAAAGCAAACAGGGAGACAGATACCAAGGCACTCCCAGGGCCCCAGCCAGCTGCCCACTGCAGCCCTTCTGTGCTCACTGTTAATTAGAGGCTCCTTCAGGACCTGCAGCTTCAAAGCAGATGCTGAACTGCTGCTTTTACTGGGAGGGGAAGAGAGAAGTGGGGGGGGGAGTGTCTGCCCCATCTAAAATCCTAGCAGACTTGAGCCGTCTAGCCTATGTTTAGACACGAAGGGAGTTTATTCCAGACCACAACAGCACTCTCGGGGATTATTTTGCTTGGCAGTGATGTGCTTTGCAATCCCTGACCGGCCCTCAGCTTGGTTTGCAACACTGAATGTTGTGGAAGCAAACAAACGGTGCTTCAGCCAGAGTTACCAGCTCCACCACGAGATGATTCCCTGAATTAGAAGGCTTCTTTGGAAATCTCCACCTCTCCAAAGCCTGGAAGATGTTAGTCAGGGGAGATATGGGAAGGAATGGCACTGTGGAACTTGGGAGAAGGAAACAGGCTGGTCCCTGGGGGAAGAATCCTCCTCTCCTGTTCTGAAGTGTTCCAAAATAGTCCAGGCAGCATAAAGATTGGGGAAAAGCTCTTGTCTCAAAATCAAGCTCCCTTCTAAATCCATGCCCTGAACCTGAAAGACCTCCCTAGTGCAAACAGTTCACTTCTCATTGACAAAACAATCCTTCACCCTGACAGTGAGAGGGGAAAAAAACAACCACCCAAGCAATCAGATGAAACCGATGTTTGGAGCAGCACAAGATCCACCTGCTTGTACTTTCCCAGCTTCCTGTTTATGGAACAGGGCTGATGAATCAGTTGAGGGTGAGTTGCTTAAGGGAGCTGCTGCTGCTGCAGCAGAGCTGGGAGACTCTGCAGTCCTTGGTTTGACTCCCAGCAGACCAGATCCAGATCTCTTTGCAAAGAGAATGCAATGCTTGTAAATCACAAATGCTGCTTTCTTTGGGTCATTACAGCTCCAAAGTACAGACATCTGCCTTCCCCGGGCCAACAACCACTCTCCAGCTCACCACCACTGTCTTTAAGTTCATTGATGACACCAAAGTGGGAGAGGTGGCTGATACATCAGAAATCTGAGCTGCTATTCAGCAAGATCTGGTCAGGCTTGAGAGTTGGGCAGAGAGGAACCTCATGAGATTCAACAAGGGCAAGTGCAGGGTCCTGCATCTTGGGAGGAACAACTCCCTCAGCAGGACAGGCTGGGGGTGACCTGCTGGAGAGCAGCTGCAGTAGAGGGACCTGGGAGTACTGGTTAATAAACTAAACATGAGCAGCAACGTGGCCTCGTGAGCAAGAGCCAGTGGCAGCCTGGGGGCATCAAGCAGAGTGTGGGCAGCAGGGCCAGGGAGGTTTTGCTGCCCCTCTGCTCTGCCAGAGCTGCTGAGGCCTCACCTAGAGTCTTGTGTCCAGCTCTGGGCTCCCCAGCTGCAGAGAGACAGGGAACTGCTGCAGAGAGGCCAGTGCAGGGCCACCAAGATGCTGAGGGGATGGAACATGTGTGTGAGGAGGAAAGGCTGCAGCCCTGGGGCTGTTCAGCCTGGAGAAGAGAAGCCTGAGCTCAGGGGGATCTCATCAATGCTGATCAATCCCTAAAGGGTGAGTGTCAAGAGGCTGGAGCCAGTGTTTGTTCTGTGATGCCCAGTGACAGGACAAGGGGCACAGGCTGCAACCCCCACCATTCAGGTATTCTGGGATTCTCTGATCACCGGCCATCCAGCAAGACCCCATGTTGCTGCTGGCAGCAATGCACTTGGCCTCTCCCAAGCATTAAATGCAGCAGCTGAGCATAGGGTTGGTGGTTTTACAGCTACAAAGTCTGCAGCAGCAGCTTCGACTTCCCCCTCAGCCACCATCATCACTGGGTTCCCTCAGGGCATCCAGGAACCGAGGAATCGATTCCCCACATGCTGTGCTGATGGCCCAGTTCCTCTTACAGGGCTTGAAACTTCCAAGTACACATTTCAGCAGCCTCAGAAAGCTCTCAGAAAGGTCAAGGGGAATTTTGTTGGATGCAAAAAGCCTCCTCCAGCTGCAGCCTGCAGCAGCTGCCCATCCTGTGCATCACCAAGGCTTCTTGGTGGCTCCCAGTTCAGAGCTGCTGAGCCAGGTCGGGTCAGGGTTGCTGTTGGCACAGAGTCAACACTGGCACCACAGCCACACGGTCCCAGGATCTGCAGAGCTGCAGCAGGATGTGTTTTCCTCTTAAGCCCAGGCTGCTAGCACAGGTCAGGTAAGGCAGCCACACTCCAAGCCTACTCTTGAGTTTCAAACCAGCTTCTTTTAGTGAATAATTAACCAAGCAACGTCACTAGCAAGCTTGAGACCATCAACAGAAAAGATCCAGTGGGCTGCTGCATGGCACACACAGAGAGTCCTCAGTTTTTTTATTAAAGCCAAACTAAACTGTAAAGATGTCATCTAGCAGCTCACAGGAGTGTGTAAATAACCTGTGAGGTAAAGCACACAGAAGCACAGGGAGTAATGCACGTGTGATGCCAACCAGGATGACAGGTACAATCACAGAAGCACAGAGGGGTAGGGGTTGGAAGAGACTTCTAAAGATCATCTAGTCCAATTTCCCTGCTAAAGCAGGTCCACCTGGATCAGGAAAAGGTCACACAGTTGGACACAGCTACATCATCCCTTGCCCAGTCTTTGTGTTTTAAAGAAATCGGCATCTGCATAAGGATGAGGAGGTGATGTGTGCAGCTGGGCTTAGGGAGGAAGCACGGGACAGTCAGGACACCCTGGTCTCATGCCCATCCTCCTGCCTCTGCTCTGTCATCTGACTGTGGAGATATAATCCTTAGAGCCAGGCTTCCTTCCTGCAAGGCTGCTCAACAGCCACAAGCGACTCGTCCTGCCCCAGCCCGCAGCGAGCAGCCGGCACGCGGCCAGCGCTGCCTCTTCCCTTCCCAGCACCTACCCATGACTCTGCACAAACACGAGGCCTTTTTGCTGAGTCACCAACACACATCATTCAGCAGGGGAAAAAAAAAAAAAAACCCTTCCCACATCTTTGCCAGAGCATTTTGTGCCCTCCCAGCTGATCCATCTTCTCCCCAGCAGCTTTCCTGGAAGGCCAGAGAGGACAACTGGATTTGTCAGAAGCGGCTCCCATTGCGGTAACAGGATGAGAACTCGGGGTGTGTTTCCTCATGTTGTCCTGGAATCGATTCCAAGAGGGTTGAAATCATCAGACTGTCTTGCAACTCTCTGGGCTGCTGTCCCTCCTCCTCCTCCTCCTCCAGCAGCATAGCAATCTGGCAGGAGGCTGCAGAGGCATTAACAGGGTTGGGGCTCCAGCGAGATGTCACAGTTCCATAGGTACAGGACAGAGTCTGACAAATATTGCTGCAGGAAGTGACACACTGAAAGATCAATAAAAATTAAGAGGACACAAGGGCATGGCCAATGCTAGATTATCTAGTGGCATTTCAAGGTCAATGCCAACTCAAGCAGCAGTGAGGGAGGGTTGAGAAAGCTTGCAGCGAGTAAACGGAGAGCCAGGAGCGCAGGCTTCACTCAAGGATGAAGCAAACATGGTCTCAAGTTATGATCTGGCTGCTGCATCGACATCCCCTGAGCATTTCTGCCTATTTTAGGATAAACAAAACAGAGGACAAGGGCCCAACAGTTAAGTCAGGCTGAATTCTGGAATGATCAGGATTTGCTGTTTTCAACTGGTTTGGGGATTATGAACCAAAAGCAGGGCAGGATGCTCAGAGCTGTGTCCTGCACCAGCTCGGTCTTGGACTCCAGAACAGACACAAATACCCTCTTCTGCATCAAAAGAATGGGAAAGGATGTCAGTGAGTGCTACAAAACCACGTCAGGTTTTGCAGTGTGTTCACCAAGGAGGCTGTTTACAGGCAGCTTGTTCCTGTTGGCACTCAAATGCCTCTGCTGAGGCAAGCGTGGAACAGGCATTTCAGGGGACTGCACCTTGGGCACTGTCAGTTCTGCACAGCCCACTGACGTCAAAGCAAGGCTGACTTATCACTGCAGAGTAGGCACCTCCACTGCCCTCTGAGCTTTTTCATTAGCTAAATTCATCATGTACAGGGCAGACTGCAAAGGTAATGACTTGAGCTACTTCAGTGGAGGGGGGAAACTCCCCCCCTCACACACACCCCCCACCCCAATCCTGAGTCAGAAGTGTGCAGCAGCACTGACAGCTCTGCTGAGCTGTGACTCAGCACAAGCTCCGTGGCAAGGCAGACGCCTCCTCTGCTGAGCATCTTGGTTTGGCTCTAAGAAGGGCTTTGCCCACTCAGTCCCTTCAGCCACTTTCCAACCCTGTCCCATCAGCACTTCCCTCCAGGAGGGATCACAGAGGGAGGTTGCTGCAGGTCAGGGCTCAGCACTCTGCACCTTCCCCTGTGCCATAACACACACAGAGGGACTCTGCAGCTCACCCTGCCCTCGGCTCCACACCGAAACGTTACAACAGGATCCAGGTCACGAGGATGAAACTGCCCCATGTGGGGGCACTGGCAGTGTGCAGGGAGCCTGGGCTTGCCTTGGCATGCCTCTGAGCTGCACCTTGAGAGCAGGGCCTTGCACCCACAAGTGTTAATCACTGACAAGGCACAAAACCTCCTTTCTCTTTAATGCAATGGGTGCCACCTGCACGCTCCCAGGCTCTGCAGCCCAGCCAGGCAGGAAGCGTGACACCAGGGAAGAAATATGCACTGATCCCTCCAGTTTCTGAATTCTTCCCATACTTCTCATAGCTGGAAGCAGCCACTCCTAGCAGGCTAAATAAACAAGTGAACATCTGAGCAACTGCCACAGTTCTGCTGCTTTGTTTCCCCCCCCCCACGCTTCCCCATGACAGATTAAAAAAAAAACCACCAAAACAAGGATGGGAATGATGGTGATGTTGTCCCTGGGCTGCAGCTGCCAGATGGAAAGCACTGGGATAGGAGATCTCCAGTAGCCTGCAGGCAGGGCATCGTTTTCCAGTCATCCTCCCATCAAGGGATCGGTGGGATGAAGTATTATTGGGTACATTGTGCTGCTGAAGAGATGTGGGGAGATGGGTCAGGGGAGGAGGATGTGCTCCTGGATCTCAGCCTCAACTAAACTGTGCTTTTAAAGAGTAGTCCAAGTGCCAGCAGTGTTGCACCATAGCACAGCATGCATGTGTTCACTGGAGGGGGAAATGTCCCACATCACTGAGATGGCACCAACTCCAGAGCCACAGAGGAGCCACAGAGGTGCATAAAACCATCTCCCACATGATCATGGGCAACACCTGATCAACAACAGGGAAGTTAAGCAACAACCTGAGCAATATAGGGAAGTGATGATTCCCCTGTGCTGGGCCCTGGGGAGGCTGCAGCTCCAGGGCTGGGATCAGTGCTGGGCCCCTCACTCACTGCCACAGGGACACTGAGGGGCTGCAGCGTGGCCAGAGCCGGGCACAGAGCTGGGGAAGGGGCTGGAGCACAAGGGTGCTGGGGAGGGGCTGAGGGAATGAATGGGGGTGTTGAGCCTGGAGAAGAGGAGGCTGAGGGGAGACAGGAGCCCTCTCTGACACTCCCTGACAGGAGGCTGCAGGGAGCTGGGGGTCGGGCTCTGCTCCCCAGTAATGAATGATACAAGGGGAAACGGGCTCAGGTTGCCCCAGGGGAGGTTGAGGCTGGAGCTGAGGCAGAACTGTTTCCCTGAGAGGGGTGTCAGCCCCTGTGCCAGGCTGCCCAGGGAGCTGGGGGAGTGCCCAGCCCTGGAGGGATCCCAAAGCCCTGGAGCTGAGGTGCTGAGGGCTGTGGGTTAGTGGTGGGCTGGGCTGAGGTTAGTGATGAGACCTGATGATCTCAAAAGTCTTCTCCAACTGAAATGATTCTGTGATTCTGCTCAGGATCCACCTTGCCTGGCAGCCTGGGAGCATCCAACCCTGGCTGGAGAGGTGAGCTCCTCCCAGCACACAGCATGTTGTGCTCAGAGACCCCATTATGGAGCAGCTCCCTCCCAGACAAAAGCCTTGCAGCCCCTCTGCTGAGGCTCTGGGCCAGAGCCAGACACCCAGCAGCAGCCCCAGCACAGGAGCAGAGCAACAGGCGCTGTGCCAGAACCATCCCTGAGCCGGGCTGGTGCCAGGAAAGGCAGAGGGGGGGGAAGCATGGGGGAGCCTGAGACTGGTAACCCAGTGTAAACCCTCTCAGTGGTTACTGCTTTTAAAGATGACCTCATGCTTTTTTGGAACAGAAAAAGGCTGTTAGGGCAATGGCATTTACTCCTTGTCTGGGCAGAACAAAGCAGGCTCCATTTTTCTTTTACACTTCCTGCATCAGTAGCTTTAACAGCTGAATGAGCTATTCAATTTTTTCCTGAGTGCAGCAAGTTTTCCTTCCGCCCCCCCGACCCAACCGANCCCCCCCCCCCCCCCACCCTCTGAGCTCCACATTTCTATGGCATGGGACAATACTCAGGGAGAGCACAGCGAGGAGCTCAGTCACAGAACCATCCCAGGATGGAGAAACTCTCCTTAAAGAGGCAGTAGTGGGAAGCATTGGGCTTCTCCTCTCTCTGTCTCTTGCTCAGGAGGAAGATTTATCCTTATGTCAGCACTGAAAGGATCCAGTAGATCCTTTCACACCTTGCTCTGCAGCACTTGCAGCTTGGGGACACCAAAGCATTGCACTTTGGCACTAAACAGGTTATGAATGTGTGCACAAGCTCCTTTAAATCTGCAGAAATGTTCCCTTCACACCATCCCTGCCCAGGTCAATTACAGCCTCATTACAACAACAGCTTAGAACTAGGCCACGGATCTGAAGATGCTTCACGTCTCTCCTGCAGCCTTTGGCAGCTCCAGCCTGGCTGTGACAGACCCTGTCTCAGGTACAGCTCTGTCCTTACCAAGAGAGCCATTAACTGCTGATGTATTTTGTCTCTTGAAGTGCTCTACTTTAGACCTAGCCAAGGATTTTGGAAGGAGAGAGCATCCCTGGAGACGTGTGAGCTCCATTTCCTTCCCATTAAAGGCAATGATTACCTGGCTGAGAGAGCGTGAAATCCTGCAGGACATATCTGCCAGCTAAGCTACAGAACCTTCAAGAGACCTTGTTTCCAGGGTAGCCTGAAGCCTCCTCACTTAACTCATGCTGTTAAGTCTGGCTTGAAATTTCCCCTTCTCCTCAGTCTATCTGCAAGCAGCTTTGGTGCCAGCTGGGTGGGACCTGGCAGGGCTGCCACAGCAATTACAGACAATCAGCACTGGGGTGCTGCAGCCTGTGTACCCTGAGTCACTGCAGCACATTCCAACCTTATTTTTAGACCACACATTAACCAAAAAAAAAAAAAAAACCCCACAACAAAACCATCCAAAAAAAAAGAAAGAAAAAAAAAAGAAAGAAAACACCCCAGTGCAAAAAGTATTTACATCAGTTGTTACCTGGAGCCATCAGCCAGAGGCCGTAACACAACCACTGGGTTTGACATGCAAAAGCAAGATAGAGCTTTAGGTTTCTCCTTGGCTTGTGGGAGCTGCAGAGACATTTGTGTAAAGCAGAAGTGCCTGCAGGCAAGCAGCAGGCTCCTGAGGGATCTGGCATCTCTCTTGAAGGTCTGGGCCACCTCTGAATTTATGCATAGTCCGTGGTACACTTTGGATGGCCAGGTCCATAATAAATGCTCCACCATGTAATTGAAACCAGGAGCCAATGCCAGGCTTTAGTCAAGGTGCTTCAGGGCTGTTATGGGTTGAGGGTAGTAAATAAAGCAGAACTTGCACTGCAAAGCCTGCCCTGTCCTGATCCTTCCTGCATTTCTGGTCAGTGCAGTCACAGATCAAGTACAGGGAGGGGGAAATCAGATCCCTGCACACAAGCAGCGAGCGCTCACAGCTTCTGCAGGAGTCCTGCCACGAGAATCAGGCCACACAACTTCAGGGCAGCTACTCATACTCCCCTCAGAGGAGCTGTGGCATTCAGAGTGCTGGGCTGGCATTAGCAGCAGTTACGAAGGAAGTAAGGACGAGCGGAAAAGCAGAACAAACCTCAACAGCAGTTTCAGTCACTTGTGCAGGTGCATGAGCAGCTCCAGTGCTGCTGCAGAGGCCACGACAGTTTCTGCTGCAGCGTGGCCAGAGCTGGGGAAGGGGCTGGAGCACAAGGGCGCTGGGGAGGGGCTGAGGGAATGAATGGGGGTGTTGAGGCTGGAGAAGAGGAGGCTGAGGGGAGACAGGAGCCCTCTCTGACACTCCCTGACAGGAGACTGCAGGGAGCTGGGGGTCAGGCTCTGCTCCCAAGTAACAAGTGACATGACGAGAGGAAAGGGGCTGGAGCTGTCCCAGGGCAGGTTGAGGTTGGAGCTGAGGCAGAACTGTTTCCCTGAGAGGGGTGTCAGCCCCTGTGCCAGGCTGCCCAGAGAGCTGGGGCAGTGCCCAGCCCTGGAGGGATCCCAAAGCCGTGGGGCTGAGGTGTTGAGGGCTGTGGGTCAGTGCTGGGCTGGGCAGGGTGAGGGGAGGGCTGGGACTGCAGCAGCTTCAAGCCAACCAAAACAACTCCATGACTCTGCACACAGTGCTGCACCCCAAAACCTCTCATTCCTTGGCCCAGCATGACAGGCTCTAAGCTTTGAATCTGCTCCTTTCACCTGCAGTTTCCTCTCCTGCTTCTCAGTGCCAGAGATGACAAAGCCATACAAATGCCACCCCTCTGCTTGCAGAAATCATCACAAGAACTCAGGAGCCCCCCAGCACCCTGGATCTCCTCTCCAGCATCAATGTCTCATCTTGAGACAAGTGCAAAGGAGAACTTCCACCTGCTCTTCAAAGCCAGGTTGTAAATTCCTGTACAATTTGAACTCCTGTGCTCCACAACTATCTCAGCAGCACGTGAATCACTTCAGTGCAGGTTTTGAAACTCAAGGACATGTGTGATCTTCTAAGTAAATACATGCTCTTCAAACAGCCTCATGACACGCAAGCTAACAACCCATCCTGTGATCCTACCCAGAGGAACAAGTACTTCACACAGGGCGCTGGAATGAAGGCTGCTTTTTGTAGTCAAGTCCTGGGATATTTGTGCTTTGCTTAAGCAATGTTCAAGTGCAGGTGGTGCCACAGGCAAAACCCCACCCAAGGCACCCATAGTTTCTTTCCAAAAAAGGGATTATGAGGGATAACGCTGTTGTTTCACAAAACACTCTGGCTGAGTGTCTTAATAACAGCAAAACTACCAATGCATTGCTCTGCCTTTGCAGATCCTGCAAGGGAAGCTGGCAGCTTTGCTCCAGCCTTCCAGCAGAAACCCGTGATAGCAACACACCAAAACCTCAGTCATCCCACTAAAAAGCAATGGGCAGGATGAGTCCTTCTGCATCATTTTACTATTAAGTCATTAATTTGCACATGCAATCATTTGGGAAGTGATTATGGATAAGTTTCCAGGTCTTTGAGTCCACAGATTGCCCTGGCTGTAAATGCAATTCCAACTCAGGCTTGTGCCTTCAATTGTGGCCTGAAAAGAGAGAGGTATTGACTTAGTGATTTGAGTGGATTGAGAACTAAGTATGTATATCCTGGCTAGACAACTGTGGAGTTTGTCCTTGTCTGGGAGGACTTAGCAGCTCCACATTCAACAGGAGGGCATAAAGACAAAGCAGGAAGCTGAGCTGTGTCCTGGCAAAGGAGTCTTAAGTTATAGAAGGAGATAAAAGAAAGGGAAGTTTAGGCTGAGTATCACAAAGCTTCCTGACAATTACCCATAGCTCTCAAGATCTGAGCTGGGAAACACTGCAAGAATCAGCACTCAAGGCACTGAGAGGAGGCACAGGAAGATTTAACCAGGCACAGGGTTTTGTTCCCTTCTTCCCTGAGCCTACAAAGGTTCTTGAGCTACACCACGAGGTCATGTGAATTCATCAGCCCGGTGTGCAAAAGTTACTTCACAGTGAGATCAGCAGATTTCAGTGCCCCAGCCATGACACAGCCGAGTGAGCAGCCTGCAGCACCCAGCAAGTCCCCTCTGCTCTGCAGCTCCTTGGGTTGTGAGTGGGTGGAAAGGTTTTGAAATGACTTTTGAGTTTTCTACAGATAAGCAAGTGGCTGAAGAGGGAAAATCCACGTTCATCTTCACTTCAGAGCCACACAAACACGATTGCTCTCACCTTCAGCTGTACACAGAGACAGGCAGATGGGACCTGGACCTGCCCATCAAAACTTGGAGAGAGCAAAGGAGAATAACTGCCAGGCACCCAAAAACCCCTGCTGCTGCTGCAAAAAAACCCACACCCCTCACCTTATTTGAAAGGGGAGACCCTTTAGTCACTGGGATTTACATCCACACAGTTTCTTTTAGACAGTACCTTGATTGTGGCCCAGTCTCAAGGTTTTCAGCTTCCTACCCAAGAGACCCAAACCCTGGGAATGCTCAAAGGAGACACCCAATTCTTTTACAAGGGAAAAGGGAAGAAAACAGAGAGGAGGGTACAGTCTGAGTCAGTTGGCAGAGCTGCTGTGTTTTGGTGGAGAAGGCAGCAGAGAATTTCCCTGTCAGAGCTATTAAAAGCAACAAGCCCCTGACATACCTACACTCTTAAGTCACCACAATGCCCAAGATAAAAGGTTATCTTATCACAGGGGTAAGTCTCCTTCCTGAGACTCCTAAACAGCCAGTATTTTCCTGTGCCACACCAGCATTGAGATGAATTCAAAGCCACCTCACTGCTTGCAGGCTGTGAGCAGGGATACTTTTAGCTTTGATTATCTCAAACAACATTGCTTCTCCCCAAAACAGGATCACATGTTTAGCAAGGCAAACAGCCACGTGGAATTTAAGCAAGCTTAGAAGAAAACCCTAAAATAAGGATTCAAGGCAAATATTGTGAGGAACTGGCCTTGATGAGGAGCACTGTGCTGGTTATAGTCTCTACTCACTCAAAGATGCTGGGAGTTGTGCAGGGCTTTGGGGCATGGTGAGCCTGGCAGAGCACAGTTGGTGAACTTCACCCAGCTCTGCACGCAGGGGATGGAAAGGGCAAAGCCTTTGGTTTCAAGTCACTTACAAGTTTTTTTTTTCATTGTGGAAAGAGTGTTTGGTGGGAATGACATCAGAACCACAAGTGACAATATCCTCATTGTACAGCCAGGGCAGAGCTTGCTCAACGCTTCTGGAGAAGATAGGGAACTGGTAAATAATCAGGGTAACACAGCCATTATAAACCTGCCCAGCACAATAAACCCCTCAGCTCCCTTTTGGCGTGGTATGGAAAAAGAAACAGGGTTTGTTTCAGTGCATTGACTGGAGCTATTCTACTTATGTGCATTCAACTCCTGTTTCAAAGTAGCTATAAATAGCCTTGCAGCCCTGTTAAAGCAAACAGCAGTTTACCCTCGCCCTCATTGTTTTCAGCTGGTCTGCAGCAGCTTTCAGCTGCCTGTCCTGCCCCAGCAGGATCAGGCTCAAATAACTAGATGAGCAATCAATCCCCTGGGCTGCCAGGGAGGGTGTTTTCCCTCCACTCAAGGCTGCAGTTACAGTCAGTGAGGACATGGGAGCAGACATCTGATCCCACACACGTGGGAATCTACCTGGAAGCAGAATTCACTGTTAATTGAAGCTTTTATGACTTTTATGCACACACAAACAACAGAGACCTTTTGTTACTACTCAGCAGGCCAAAGTGAAGACAGGGTGGTTTGAAGTCCTTGTCACTGCAGAGCCAAGTCATCAGGGAGGCTTAGGTGAGGTCATCTGATGCTTGGGGACAAGATATCCCACACCGAGGCACCCAGGACATCTGCTCCAGTGTCACTCTTACTTGTTGACCTTTGGACCAGAATTCAAGGCTGATTTATTTCCTTCTAGGCTTTTTGCCTGTGCTGAAGCTGAGGAGTTCAGGGTGAAGTGTCCCCCTTCAGCCCACTGTGAGCAACATCCCACAGGCAGGCTTGTAAGGCTGGGAGAGTTCATCCCCCCCAGCCCTTGGTGGGAGATGTGCTGAGATATTTCTGTACTGGATTTGGTTTCATTGCAAGAGGAATATTTGCAGCCATCAAGCACGGTAAAAAAAACAAACAGGCCTGAGGGTTACATCAACAATATTTACTTACTGAAATACCTGCTGTTCAAACGCAGGATGATAAGAGATCCTCTGTGTGACTGTTCTCTAGACAAGCCTCAGTACTGGGAAGCAGCATTCAGATGATGCTGAGCAGGCAAGAAAAATGCTGACTAGCTCATTGATGAGCCTTGGTGTAGCACAGAGCCATATGAAGAAACCTCTTCAGGAAGAGGAGCCAAAAGCATTTCAGCTTCGTTTGTGTGACTGAAGAGGCTGATCCAGGGTTGGCCACAGTACACCTAAACCAGCTTCCAAAGAAAGCCTATCAATCACAGGATATTTTTTCTGCTGTCAGAGCATTGCTTTACACTTTGTATAGTCAGAAAGGCCTTTGGAAGCCATATAAGCAGAACCTCAGCATTTGCAATACTTGGCTCCTGCTGCTCATGTTTGCCACGATGGGCAGTGACTAAAAGGCTGTCCCCAAGGGCCAGATGGTCTCTTTGCATCACCCCTGTAAGCAGAAAGTTTGGGCTTTTTGTTGGTTTTGTTTTCAATCTGCATCATTCCAACACGTTGCAATTATCTTCACCTGAAGTGAAAATGAGAATGCTGTAAATGATGAGCCCAGGAACTGCTAACCCTGTTCTGCAAAGCCAGGGGAAGAGCCAGCTACACAGGCAATTAAAACTGAACTGGATCCTGCTGTGCTAAATTCCTGGGTGTTCTATCAGCTAGGTCTGCCAGCAATCCCCAAGAGGCCTTCTAAGTACATTTCTTAGCAGAACTTTAGCCCATTTCCACCAGGACACAGCTTGAGCCATTGACTGGCATTTGCTTTACTCTGTCAAGAAGACAGAAAAGCTGGTTTTCCAGGTTCCCAGATGAGATCTCTAGCGTGAGCTGCTCGTGAGAATTTGTTCCTTTGCTTTAAACCACAATTATTGCCAAGGAATAGCCATGTGGAAACCTCTTTACTGGGTGCATCTGCTTTAGACACATCTGGGTCACACCTGCTTGTTTTACCACCAAAGTTGTTCTGCTGTTGCTTTTGCAAACGCTTTTGACTTCTGTAGTTGAAGAATCTCCAAAGCCATGGGTGAGGTTCCTCATTGCAAATACACTTTGGGGTGAGGATTGTGAGCAAGCCAAACAAGCAGAAAACAGCTTGCAAATGCTGAATTCAGTTTCTAGCTGTTGCATCTCGAGCAAGTGAAGAAATCGGATGCGCCTGTGGCTGCAGTGAGAGCTTGCAAAGGCCTTTCCAACCACTTACTTGAAACTCAAGTATCAAACACTCCACAGAGTCATCTGACAGATACAAACCCAACTTGTAAACAGTGCTGGAGCAGGGCAACAGGGTTTTAAGGGGGAAAAAAAATAATCTCTCTAGACTTATTGGTGCCATCAATGAATCAAGGCAACCATGCCCTGAAAAACACTGCACCCAGACGGGCTCTTGCTAAAGAAAGTTCAGCATTGCAACACTGATTAAGTAACACATTGACTTGACAGCCATGGGCAATATGTCCAGACACCCACTGCAGACCTCAAGCAGTGAGAAAAGGACAGTTTCCACTAACCTCACCCCTGAGAGTCCTTCGGTGACCTTGACTCGAAACAAACACAATCCCTGTTTGTGTCAAGTCTGTTGGTGCAGGCACTGAGCTGCTTACAGCTTGTGAGCAGGGAAGAAAGGGATTCAGGATGGAATCAAGCACCAGCTGTGATGGTGGAATTGCTGAGACCCTGAGCGTACTGCTGGGCTGAGCTGAATTGAAGCTCCATCCTCGTGGCACATGTGGAGGGTCCATGCTGCATTGCTGTATCACATCTGTCCAGTACCACAGCACAGCTGCAGTGCTCCAAGCTTTGAGGTGATCATGTCTAGACATGTGCTGCACTAAATACCTGTCTTTTTTTTTTTGCTAATAGAAACTCCACATCCTCTGACTCCACCCAGTAATTAGCACCCTATTGCTAACTAAGCCTCAGAAACCCAAAGTGGGAATCTTTTTCCTAAGGCAGGAACCTCATCTGCACTGGGAAGGTTCAGACTCTGAATTCCAACACTGGTGCTTCTGAAAACTCACACCCTCTTGATTGGGCTGAAGGAAACACTCAAAATCTTTCACTATATGCTTCAGAAATAATTCATAACTTGAGGTGTGTTGGAGCTGGGCTGGTGACATTTGCTTGTGAGTGAACTGCTCAGGGATGCTTGTTCACTACCAGCTACTGACTGAAGAAGAGACTTGTTTGCACTTGGGGGGCCAGCTCCTTCTCTTTTCTCTGGAAATAGGAGTGATCTTTTGCAGCAGAGACATCACATGAGCTAAACAGGACTGCTTGTTTTGTCCATGCACCCATAAAAACACTGATACAAGGGCAGTCCTGTGACTTTTTCTAGTCATCTTGTTTTCATTGCTGATGCAGCTACAGAGGGCAAAAATGATGCTCAGGAGAAACTCGGAGTGTGTCAGCAGAGCTGAGGGCCACCCCCCCTCACTCCCTCAGTCAGCTGCAGGCAAACAAAACCAAAGGGGCTTGCTTCCAAATGTGGATGAGGCCAGAGTTTGATCAGCATGATGACTACTTCTGCACTTGTTTCAACCACCAAAATAATTACCCTCAAAGAAAAGGCCAGTATCTCCATATGACTGCAGAGTCTGTGAGGCTGTTTTCATGCAAACCCGGGTCTTTTGGTAATACTGATGACTGCAACATCATGTGAGGGTTTGCAACAAGGAGCAACTCCTACATCAGCAGTGGAATCCGCTGGGCAGACAGGGAGAGGAAGCAGAAGGTCGTTTTCTTTTGTCTCTGTTACAGGAAGAGAAGTCACGTTGGGCTGGCAGGGATTCAGCTCTGAGCTCAGGGCTGGGACTGGCAAGTGCCAGGGGAAAGGCTGGGGGCTGGAAATAGGGCAGAGAAGGCTAAAAAAGGAATTTACACATTGTGTGAAAGGGCTGGACCAGAAAGCACGTGAGGGATCTGCCTTGAGGTAATGAGGCAACCTTTGGCTTGCTGTTTTCACAGGGCTCGTGCTCACATCTAGAAAATCATTACTACAGGTTCAGAAACCCAGAGACATGCAAAACATTCCAACTTCCCCGAAGTCATGTCGTTAAGCACTTGCTGTTACACAGGTGTCATCCTCTGCTTACACTGTATGTACCTGAGCATCACGGAATCAGGGAGTTAAGCCATTGAAGCTGCTGCAGTCCCAGCCCAGCACTGACCCACAGCCCTCAGCACCTCAGCCCCACGGCTTTGGGATCCCTCCAGGGCTGGGCACTGGGCAGCCTGGCACAGGGGCTGACACCCCTCTCAGGGAAACAGTTCTGCCTCAGCTCCAATCTCAACCTCCCCTGGGGCAACTTGAGCCTGTTTCCTCTTGTCCTGTCACTCCTGGTCTCTTCTCTCCAGACCAACTCCCACCTCACTACAACCTCCTCTTGCAGAGTGTGATCATATCTCCTCTCCAGGCTGAACACCCCCAGTTCTCATCACTGACACCCACTTGCACCTCTAAGTCCCAGCCTGCAAAACCACCCTCTACCAACCTTCGGAGAATTACCCAATGACACTTTTGTGCCTCCAGTTTCTATTCCCACACTGGCCAAAGAACACAGTTCTGCAGTTGCTTCAGCCCTCTGTTTCTCTATGACCTCACCTGTCAAATGAAAAACTACTGATGTGCCTGGCTGCTAACTTGAAACTGAAAGAGAGAGAAGGGTGACAACTTTCCTTCTGCACCCCAGCAACTCCGGTATCTGGAGAAGGGTCAGTACCAGCAGCATCTGCTCAGGCAGAGCTGGGAGAGGAAACACTGACTGCAGGGCCTGAAACATCATCACAGAAATATGGGTAGTTCCTTCCAGTGGTGTGTCTCAACAGGAAAAGAAGGTTTTTAGTAACTTGTCAAAATGAGGCTCTAACCACGTGGGTCTACTTCAGGTTACACTGTGAACAGAACTGGAGGTGAAATATCCCACTGAAGAAAGAAATCTCTGGTCTGATAAAGCCTGATGTATGAAACAAACTTCTGTGTATGCCTGGCCACTGCATGACAAGCCTCCTGTCTCTCATGGGCAGCATGAACCTCTCCAGCTGACTGTGCTGGGCACTGGGGATGCCAGAGCAGGGCTCTGATGATGTCTCTGAATTGAGCCACTGGCCAGGAGCATCACCCTTGGGAAGGGAGAACCCTTCACATAGAGCACTTCCCAGCCACAGGAGCAACTGCTCTTATCTAGACACTGATTTACTGCCAACAGCCCTCATGTGCATCCACTTTGAATCCCAAAGAAGAATACTTGGCTCCTGTTTGCTCAATCTGCATTCAAGAAGCACTTGAAAAGGTGGTGGTGGGGGGGAAAAGAGATGGTCAAAACATCTTGCAGACAGAGCAAAAACTGGTTAAAAACCCACCTCCTCCAGCTGCTGAGGGCTTCTTGCTTTTCCTTCTTTGTAAATTGTTTAGACAATAAGGGCTCCTCAAGCATTTCCATGCTAAGTTAGACCAGAGGAGCTTAAATAATCGTCTGGAGATTTACACCACTCCCCTTAAAAGGAAGGAGCAGATCTCACACCATCAATCAAGACTTTGCATTTGTGGGAGTGATGATTGACAGTGATGGCAATTAAGAAAAAGGAGCAGTCAGCCCAGTCTTCCCATTGAAACCTAGACCAAAATGCTTGACTACAAATGGGTTTAGTTAAAACCAGCTAAAGCACTTCTAACTCCAGAGCAGGACTACATTTAGATGGAGGTGCAAGTCTAGCCTGCAAGTCCACACACACTCCTCAGCAGCAGCTTTCCCAGCAGACAAGATCTTAGGCATTGCCTGCCCACCCTGAGATGTGCCAGACAATTACATCTCACTCCCTTTGAAAGCAAGTTTACATAACAGGGACAGAAGTGCTTTTAAACATGGTCCAAAAAACAAAGTTGTGTGCTGAAAAGATATTAAAAGAGGCACCAAATTTAGATCCTGTTTTGCCTAGTAAGAGAAGAGCTTGAACAAAGACAATTATCCCAGTAAAAGACAGGAAAAAAAGAAGCCTTCTTTACTTTTGATGTGATCATTTCAAGTTGAAATAAAGGCCAATGCAATGGCCTGGCCCCCAGCTTACAGCATCAGCACCTCCATCTCAGCTGAGGTTGTTTGTCAGCACCAGCTCCTTTTGTTTCCAAACAGATGGATTCAACCTGGTACACGGTGAACCCAAAGTTCAGTTTGACTCCAGAGAGCAGGGACAGCCTAAGGCTGAGAGCAGTGCAAGTGGCCAAAGCTGCTCCTCGTGGCCAACTGTGTCAAGAAATGAAAGCTTAACCCCATATCAACTCATTAATCTTTCCAAGAAACAATGGCCTGAGATGGCCACGACTGTACATACCGTTTGCCACTACTCCTGGAATACTCCCCGGGGACAACAGAAGAAAGAATGAACATAAATAGTCATCAGGGATCAAAAAAAAAAAAAGAGTCCTATTGAACACCTGCAGCTTCTTCACAAGGATGAAACCAAGAAATCTCCAAGTTTTTGAGACATAGGCCACGGGTGAGGCACAACACAGGGTGATCTCCAGCACTGTGCTGACAGGCAGCCGGCAGCCCTGGGTCTGGCTGGGGAAACCAGGCACCTCCTGTAAGCACCAGCTTCATGCTGGCACTGATGGGGTGGCCTGGCACACATGGGAGATGATGAATGACACAGCAGCAGTGACAGTGCCCAGGACAGGAAGGTATTTGTGCAGTGAGCAGAGCCTTTGCCCAAGGTTTGGGCAGATAAGGAGAGCAGTGGAGCTGTAGGCTGGGCATTTCTCACATAGCCAGCATTCCTAGGGGAGGCCATCACTGCAGAAATCCCTGGTCTCAGTTCATAAAAACACATATAAGGGAGAAAGAACGAATCAATTGTTGAGCCACACTGGCAAATGCAACACTTAACTCACCCCTCAGCCCTTTGTTCTGTACAGAGAGACTCTGGATGGGATTGTATCAGACCAACACGTGCCCATCAGCACCCTGCCATCCCCACACCTCAGCACACTCACTCAGGGTAATATGGCTTATCTCATGCTTATGTGTTTTAAAAAGGTTATAGGCTCTGAATATCCCAAAACAAGAGTTGAAAGTCAGAGGAAAAGTGGAAAACCTCAACCTCCACAGAGGCAAGTGAAGCCAGACTGGAACAACTGACAGGCACCCACACAGGAACCAACGTGATTTCTCTGGACGCCCATTTGATTGCATTCAGCAGTAAGGGCCAGGCAACAGGAAACAGGGATCCTGTGATAAGCTCCCTTACAGAGGAATTAGTGGAATTTTACCACTCTTTTTAAAGTCATTTTACACAAATACATGAACCACCATGCTGGCATTGCTTGTTGGACATCACCCTGCTCGTGGGCTCTGGCACAGCCAGGGAAGTGATGGAGCTGTCACTGCTGGGTCTGGACTGCAGATGTTTTACAGGGTTTGGTTTGTAACTGGCAGCTGCAGAAGCCCTTTCAGCACATTGCTTTACATCTGCAGGGAAGGGTGAAGAGTCTGCTGAGCCCTAACTTGTAATGAACAAAGCAAAGCCTATCCTTGCAGATGTGGTTGGCGTTGCTCACTGAAACGGGCAATGAATTGCTGATGTCTTTAGGAAAGCTTAGTGATCACTGATATTAAAAGTCTCCTGGAAAGATTTCTTTTGAGCTTCATGTTTGCAAAAACCCTTTATCATAGGATCTTAAGGGTTGGAAGGGACCTGGAAAGCTCATCCAGTGCAACCCCCTCTGCCAGCGCAGGACCACCTAGAGTAGGTCACACAGGAGCTCAACCAGCTGGTTTGGAATGTCTCCATTAAAATGACTTGGAAGCCAAGCCCAGCCTTGCTGTGTGCCCTTAAATCCCACTTTGCATTCCTGCAATTTCATGCTAAGTGCATTTGATAGAAGATGGCCAAACAGCAGCTCTTCTCCTGGCAGAACCGAGATGGCACCTGCCCAGCAGTGCTACTACTGACCAAGACTGCTTTTATCATGAAATGCTGCCTTTCAGTGACCAAGCCTGGCTAAAGATCACAGAGGAGACTCACCCGAGGTGTGCATACCTAGCTGTGTCATGCACAAAGCACATTGTTAATCCTTGCCTAATTAACATCCTCATTCAGCAGCTGAAGTTGAGAGGAACACATTACCAGTGCTTCAAAGTCAAGGATTAGACACACACTCCCTTAGTGCCACTTCTGCAGCTGATCCTTTCCCTTCCTTCTTGCCCTTTCCAATGATCTTTCTTTCCTACCCTTTCCAATATCTTTTAGCCCACTGTTTCTTGCTCAGGAACCCCACATTCATTATGAAACTACAACCCAACTCCTTTCATTCTATTTTTTACCTTAAATCTCATTCGATTCAAGTTAACAGTAATACACTCAAACTGCTTAAAAACCCCTGGATTTCCATCCCAAACTTCAAACTCCAGGGTACACATTGAACTCTTTGTTTGTCAAGAGCTGGATGTGGAAGGAGACGAGGACAATGTATTGGGACAACACAGAAAACCCACAAAACCAACCACCTAAACACAAGCTTTATTCCTTCCAATAATCAAGCTGCAAGTCCTGTTGGCAGTAACTGAAGGCAGGCAGCATGAGGAGGGCTCAACCTCTGCCAGCACCACGAGATCAAACCTCCAGAGGACTATTGTCAAGCTTCTGAAAGCAAAACGGGGCGAAATCAAACAAAAACATTTGTAAAACGTAATGGGATGGTTAGTTTGGGGTTTGCTTTTTTTTTTTTCCACCACTAGCAGGGAATGTTTTGCAGGCAGTTAGCCAGCAGCACTTCAAAGAGGAGGGTTGAGGGGGGAGGAGGGAAAAAAAGAGCATGTGGTTTTTGTACAGCTTTGTACTTTAATGTTAAACACCAAAGAGCCAGGCTGAGTGAGGCAGCCAGGCAACCGTCACTTTGATGCAGGAGAAAAGACGTCAATGAGCTGTATCATTGCAGCAGCTCCGGGGTCGGGGAAGCCTCCTACAGCATCTCCCTGCCCACAATCCCCAGCACCACGGTGGGTTCTTCCTCTGCAGAGGGAAAGGGGAGATGAAACACCCCCTCACCTTCCCCCTGAGACATTGCTTTTCTCTCCAGCAAAAGGACAAAGCTGAGTCAGGCAGCAACTCAGAGGTGGCTTTTTGTGGGGTGTGGAGGTGACAATGTAAAGGCTGGAACTGTCCCACAGAGAGGGAGGTGGGGAAAGAGGCACATGCCAATGCCATTCTGGGATGCATCAACAAGTGTGGCCAGTAGGTAGAGGGAGGTTCTGCTCCCCCTCGGCTCTGCCCTGCTGAGGCCTCATCTGGAGTCCTGTGTCCAGTTCTGGGCTCCCCAACTCCAGAGGGACAGGGAATTGCTGCAGAGAGGCCAGTGCAGGGCCAGCAAGATGCTGAGGNTTCCTGTGTGACCTGATCTAGGTGGAAGCTGCTTCTGCAGGGAGTTGGACTGGATGAGCTCTAAAGGTTCCTTCCAACTCCCATCATCCTGTGATTTTATAAATCTATGGCACTGAGCTGCTGCCCACCTTGCCACCAGCCAAAGGACCTGGGATGGCTCTACAAAAGCTTGCAACGAGGAGGCAATCAGTGTCATTTCATCTCTCTTAAAGATCACAAGGGCTAGAAGGGACCTCAAAAGCTCATCCAGTGCAACCCCCCCCGCCAGAGCAGGACCACTTAGAGTAGGTCACACAGGAACCTGTCCTGATGTAGCAACAGCCCTGCTCTCACCCAGGCATCATAAAAAAGTCCCCAAACCCAAACAGAATGAGCCAGGCAAAGCACATTTATGGCAGCCCTGTCTGTGCTGCAACACACTGCACTTTCATGCAGTTTCATTTTAATACTGGACCATTAAGTACATGTTATGGGCTTGTTTTGCAACTGGCTCCTGACTGTCTGCAGAACTTAATTTAGACATATGAAAAAGACAGGTCTTAACTAAGCAAGGAAAGCAATTTCTAGCAGCCCTGCTTTGCTATGAAAGCTAATTATCAATTCTTCAGATTCCAGCTAGGTAAAAACTGGACTTTGCTCTCACTTCCCACTGTTTAACCTGTTCAAGTCTGGCACTAATCTATCTATATCTGAAACAATCATAGAGTTGTTTCTGATTGGAAAAGCCTTTTAAGCTGCTGGAGTCCCAGCCCACCACTAACCCACGGCCCTCAGCACCTCAGCCCCACGGCTTTGCAATAGCTCCAGGGATGAGGATTTGCAGTGGCTCCAGGGATGGGCCAGGGGCTGACAACCCTCTCAGACCTTTCAGTTTATTGCATTACACTTTTTCAATCCCATTTCTGTTCTTTTCTGAGCAGGTTTTCAAGTCTGTGCAGTGATGACCATAGGGCAGGCTGTCTTTTCTGAAGCATCAACGGACAACTAACTCCCATCAGCACCTTGCAATCAACTTGACCTGTCTGCAGAGGCTACTACAAGCTTGATGTTATGGCTGAGTGGTTTGATTTACAGTAGGTTCATCTGAGAGAAAAGCCCTGCAGATTCCTCTACTCTTGTTCCACTGCACACAACATTCCTGAAGGATATGCAACAAAAAAAGAGGAACTAAGAACCACGAAGTGCAGGCCCACGTTGCCTCATCAGTGGCAGGGAGAGGTTATTCCTAGCAGCTAGCTGAAATAACATGGTTTATTTTAAAAAGGGAAAGTCCTCATGTTATACCAGAACCTCCAATGACTGCTGTTATTTGCCTAAAGTTTCTCATTCACACTAAGATTAACGAGACAGTGCTGCACCTACCTGGAGTCTCCTGGACTAAAAATAAAGGGAAGAAAGGCAGGGTTTAGTATCTTGTGTAAAATGCTTATTTGGGCATGCTGGGGTGGCCAAAAGCTGCTTTGATATCATTTGCTACTACTGCTATAAAAAGCTTTCTAAGCAGAACAAGTATAGTCCTTGGCATCGTGCATCTCCTCCTCCTCCTCCTGGGGCGGGTGGCTGGGATCCAGCCCCGGCACACAGCCGCCCTGCTGCTGCCTGCTGAGTGCTGCCACGCTTTGCCACTCAGCAGCTGAAGGGAAGGAGTTGTACTGCTGCCTCCTCAAGCCCTGAGGAACCTTGGACAGCATGTGCATGCTCTGCTTCCCACTGCACCAGGGCTCAGTTTAAGGTTTTGGTGTGAAAAGAGGCAAGAAGAATCCCCTCATGTCTGACTGCAGCATGGGACGAGTTGGCTGAGGGGTTCTGCTCTTGGGATTTTTGCTTCTAAATCCACAAGGGACAAGACTCTGAAGTGATGAAATGGTTTTAAATAGAATCAGAGAATCACAGAATGGTGGGGGGTGGGGGGATTGGAAGGGACCTATAGAGATCATCCAGTCCTACTCCCTCCACAGAAGCAGGTCCCACCTAGATCACATCACACAGGAACGTGTCCAGGTGGGTCTTGAAGCCCTCCAAGGAAGGAGGAAGGAGACTCCACACCCTCCCTGGGCAGTTCTATGTGTTCTAAGATATCCCTTCACTCTTTCCTGGAAACTGAGTATCCTGGAATGGTCAAAGACACAGCAGAGACTGCCAGGGACTTGCTGTGACAGGGACAAGCGTGATGCTGGGAGCACCCTTGGAGCTCCCACTTTGCCACTCAAACCCTTGATGTGCATCCAATGGTTTTCAAACAGGCACCAACAAAGTTACAAACAGGAGAGGAAAGTTCAGTCTACCCTGCACTAACTCATTTTCTAAGAACTGTTCTTGTACACACAAAGCTTTTACCAGCCAAGAGCAGAACTGTTTGCAAGGGTGCAACTTTGGGTGGAATTTCACTATTACTCACAAAAGCTTCTTACACATCATCTTGACAGAGCTGGAGTTTACTATATGAGCTCTTAATGAGAGCAAAGGCAGGAGGATGTTTTAGCAATGGTGGGGGAGGGGGGAGGGAGGAAAGGAGGAGCTACAACCCAATTTAGTAACTGAACTACGACCTGGAAGCTGATGAGTGGGTAAGGAGTGGAGGAAAGGCAAGGTGCCTGCTCCAGAGCACCAATACTTCATTTCCTATTGAGTAAGAAATAGTGGAGAAGAAAAGGTAAAAGCAAGTGTAAAATACAACAATAAGAAACCAAGTGTATTAGTCACTGAAGACTAATAACATCAAGCCAGTGTGTGTGTTTGTTTATCCCCTCCTCCAAGGGCTTGGGGATGCTGCAGCCGTTCCACGCCGAGCGGCTCCCAGTGTGAAATGAGGTAAATCCAGTTCTCTGAGGGAAAACACCGTTGCTCTGACTACACATAAATCCCACAGACTGGAGCTGGAAACACCAGGGGAAGTGACTGGGTCACTACAGAGTGGATTCATCACCACCTGAGAAGGCAGCGACGGATGGTTGATGAGCTCCTTTTGCAGGCTGTGGATCTGAGGCAACAGGCTCATGCAAAGGAAAGACTGGCTGGGTTTTACTTATTAAAGTGGAAGGAAATGTTTCTATAAATAGGAACTACAGGAATTGGTACTGATGACATTTACTCTGACCTTGTTGATCCTCGAGATGTATACACTCAGTTTCACTGGACTGAGGGACAAAACAAGCCCTGAAATTCCCTCTGAGTCCTATGGGTTTGGTGATTCCTTTTGGGTTGGGTTTTTGTTTAAACCAGGACTGAAAAAGGAAAAGTGACCAAACTCCTGAAAAAAACAATGAACATTCACCTAGAAAACAGTGTTTTTAAACACTGCTTTGAGCCCAGTCTGCTTTCCAATTGCCCATTCACCTCCCAAACGCCCTCGAGGTCCCTGCTACAGGAACTGACTTTACTGCAACCGTGGGGCAGCAGGTCAAGGATCACTGGCCAGAGGAGTCTGCTACTAACTTTCTCCTACTTTCCACAAGCTAGCTCTTTGCTGTGGTGTCCCAAGTGCTAGATCCTGCCATGGTTCTGGGTCCTGAAAAAAAAAAAAGAAAGGAAAACAAAAATAGATAGTTTGGAGCTGGCTGGAGACAGGAGAAGTTACTTTCCTGAAGACCTGCAGAGGTTAAGGCAGCACATCTATGGCTCAGGCACTGTCTGCTCAGCAAAACTTCACCACAACATGGTCCAGCAGTAAAATCACCAGTTGTTGCCAGCTTGCATGCCCAAAGCTAGTGTATTTACCTACCATGGCTTAGACCTGACAGTGTCATGTGTGTGACAGCAGCAGATCTGCTGCTTGCAAACTGTCCTCAGCTTGCAGCCAGAACACACTGCATTCAGTTCCAGGCTTTAAGGGACTCATTATGCACGTCTCTGCAGCCAGAACTATGGACAAACCATCTCAGCTGCAGCGTGACCAGTCTGGTCACAGGACAACAAAGGCAAAAACTGCAGGACAACAAGGATTGCTGGCAGGGAAAGCAGAGAGCACACTAGCTAAATGACTGGGAGAATCATGACACAGCTCCTGCTGCCACCCACACAGCAGGCAAAGAAAAGAAAACAAACTGCTAATGAAAACAAACAGCTGATACTATAAGTGAGCTGACCACAACTTGAAGGGCACAGAGAATCCGAGCTGTGTTCCAGGTGCCAACTGTTGCCACGGCACTTTCCAGCTCCTCCATTGGTTTCATCTCCAAAGCCCGGCCTTGGCAGACTCAGCTTTCAACTCTGTACTCTCCAGTGAGGCCTTGTGAGCACACACGTGTGCAAGCACGTCCTTTGGAAGAGAAAAATGCTGCTCTTACCCAGTGAATCAGCCTCAGTCAGCCCAGCTCTGAGCACCACTGTGGAACAGAGTCTCATTTTCTGAAATGTCACAGTAGGAGTTGCCAGCTCATTAGTGCCAGTTGCAGCGCTGAAGGATGCAGTGTGGTAACTGTGCCTTGAGGAATTAAGTAAGGTCAGTCCCAAATTTAGGGATAGGCTGAATATTCTGCTCCAACGTGTCTTAAATGCAGTTTGTTAAAAATAAAAGGGTTTCTTTTGATATGGCATACAGCACATTGCATCATCTGGAGTGTGCAGAGAGACAGATGGTAAGAATAAGACAGAGAGCCCTTCCCTTCACAGCATTTGTTGCCATGTTAGGAGCCTCTTCAAAGGACTTGCTTTAATAAGTTTTCCAGAGGCTGTTTAAGGCAAGAGAAATTGAGGAGGAAGAAGGTCAGCACTCCATTAACTAACATATGAAAGGAGCTGATAGCACTAAGAACAGGAACAGCATAACAAGAAATCCATTGCAAGCCTTACAGTGGTTTTTAATTACTGTTGTCAGCAGTAGATAACTTGCCAACCAGTTGCTGCTGCTTAGGCCAGGACAGCAGGTTCCCAGCTTTGCAGGAACTCTCTAAGCCTCCTGTTACCACCCTGCCCCCCCTCCCCAAATCACCTGCTTCATCACCACCAGCCCTAACTGCTCCTCCAAGGCAGTGCATCAAAGTAAGCATCATCTTAAAAGCGACTTTGAAGCAGCATTTCATACTTCTAACATCAAATAGCTCGGTCCTCAAAGAGCATCCATGAGGAACAGCATAGCACCATCTCACTCCCACCAGTATCACATTAACACTTGGCTGCCAACCTAAAATTGTTGGCAATTTTATGGCAGCAATGAGAAAACATGCTTGGCCAAATCCCTGAGCAATGGACCGGTGCACTGACATTCAGCTTGGAACTGTGAGTAGAGAAACTGCAATATGTTCTGTGGCAAAGCCAGCCAGCCTTTTTTATCAGGCTGGATGTGAGGAGGAATGTCTTTGCTGCCAGGGCTGTCAGGCATTGGAAGGGGCTGCCCAGGGAGGTGCTGGAGTCACTGTCCCTGGAGGGGTTTCAGAGCTGGGTGGATGTTGCACTGAGGGAAATGGGCTGGTGGGTGATGGGGCTGGGACAGAGGCTGGATGACCTTAAAGGTCTCCTTCAGCTGAAATGATTCTCTGATTCTAACATTCTTCTGGAATAAATAAACCCAAGTTGCAGACCTATAGAAACTGAAGAAGACTGTTTGAAAGCAACATCATCCCAAAGTTAAAAGCAATGAAGAGCTAAAGCTCCCTGTGAGCCTCTTGGCTCCCATACAGCCTGCAGCTTCAGCTACAGTGTCTGAGATCATTACAAAAAGCTCTACTATGGAGCTCAGAGTGCCACATGGCTTCCTGCTGGGGCCTTGGCTCATCAGCTATGACTGCAGGCCATAAAATCCAGCAGAGCATCCTGCTGAGCCATCCCCAGCACCCAGGGGAAAGCCCCCAGAGATCCAACAGCCTCTTGCAGTCGCTGGGGCTGCACATTTGCAGTATTAAGGTAAATAAAAGGCTGTGCAACACACCCTCCTTCTAACAGGTTCCCCTCCAAATTAACACACGTCTTTATGTACCAGGAAAGTGGCATCATCAGATAGATGGTGGCAGGGCTAGTTCTGCATGTACAGGAAGCAAAAATAATAGTTCCTTGAAGAGATCTGCTGGAGGAGTGCAGAGAGGCTGCTCTAATTGCTTTAACCCACTGCTGCAACCTCTCTGTAGCACATATTGCTGCCTAAAGGTTTAAATTTGAGGTTCGGTAGCTGTCCAGAGCTATTTGCAAGTTTACTGTAAACAAGTCCTACTTCTTAGGCCTTTGATTCCAGCAAGATAAACAGTGTTGACAATGAAGCTACAACTTCTGTGTCAAAACAAGATGGATTTTCTGCTGAATTTCTGCAGAAATCTCAAACTCCTTCCTGGAAGAGCAGCCCAGGGCACAGACAGAGAAGCAAGCAGGCTGGAGAAACAACAGCCTTCCCTGGAGCTCACACTTCTGCCAACAGCAGAAGGGGGGGGAAGGAAATGAGGACCCAGTGCTCAGACCACAAGTTGACTCCCACAGACATTCTGCAACACCCTCATGCACATGTCTATGCTGAGGGAAGCCCATGGCCACGCTGCTGCTAAGTCTCCTCCAAGAGGGACTGGCTTTAAAAGCTTGGGAGCAGTATGAAGTGAAGGGCTATCTTGAAAGGAGAACTGAAATTAAAGCTCTGATGGGGAAAGGCTGTGTAAATTTCTACATGGCACCAGGGCTGCTGAGGCAGTGACTCATGTTTTACAGAGAAGCTGAACTCATTGGGATATAACCCACTGGAGGACACCAGTGGGTTACGTTCAGCTTCCATCCCCTCTGCACAGGAGCTGGGCTGCAGCTCAGCAGTCAACCTCTAGCTTCTGCCAGGCTTCCCAGCTACACCAGAGCACCTGAATTCAAAAGCATTAATGTACTTGACTAAATACCTTGTGTGTGAACCCAAAGAGGACTCACAGCTCAGGGCATTGCAGCCCGTGAAGCAGATTGAAGCTACGGATGGGTTAGAGGAAATCTTGGGTAATTGAACATGCTCCAGAAGTGTTTACAATTAAAATACCACAGGAAAAAGGGGGGAAAAAGGAGTCCACAGAAAGGAGATTTGTGATTTTTTCATATGCCTTGAACTCCTTCTGGCCTTGAATCCTTCGGCCAGACACTGCATTTGCAACAGGTTAATGAGCTGGAAAGCTGATCAAAGGACAGACCTTTATTCCCCCCCTTTAATTTCTGTGCAGGTCACAGATGCTCACAAATATTTATCTACAGAAGTCATAGCACTAATCCCATCTCCTTCCTAGCTTTTAAGTTTGGTGATCAAAGTTGTACAATTTCTTGAAGACTGTATTTCAATTTCAGTCAGTGGCCTCTTCTGAAGAGTCATAAAAAAAGAGCATTTTTCATAGGGGAAAATGAAGAGAAAATGGGTATGTTCTAGTGCAAATTAAAAAGAACATCAAAGTGAAACCAGGCAGCTTAATTTCACACCACCTATTCCTAAAAAGCATGACTGCAGGCAATCCCCTTTCAACAAATGCCAGAACTAGGACCTCACTTTCCCAGAAAGGTCTTTCAAAGCACAGCTTCATCTATCTCCCCACCCACAGCTATCCTCACAGCTTCTCACCAGAGCATGAGTCTGTGTGGAAACCCCTTTACCTGCCTCCCCTCCCCCGCAAGCCTCTTCAAAAACCATCTCGAGAGCTACAAGTGAATCCCATCTGCATTCCCTCAAGGGAAATAGAGGCTGTGAACGCCAAGACACTTGCTGGGAAAAGGCTTGGGTTTGCTTTCCCCCCTCCTTTCCACTCTTAGTTGGAATCACACAAACTTTTAAGGTCTGACTTGACTCTGGGAACTAACTTGCTGAGTTGTGTTTCACCACGAGCCCTACAACAGGCCAAGTGCCATCACTGACATTTCACCTGGTAAATAAATAAAGGAGGTTCAAAGCTGGAGTACAGTGTGGTAAACATTTCCTAACTATTATTAGCCGAAGGAAAGAGTGTGACTGAGCTCCTGTAACAGTCAACAGCGTCCCGTTTCCAGCAGTCCTGCTGCCAGGGGGTGCACAGCTCGCTGCCTGGGACACATGGTACCTTTGCTGGACAGCTGCACCAGGATGACAGGCTGCTGCTGACATGGAGCACATTCAAACTCAGTGGCGTGAGTCAGATGAGCATGTGCAGGATGTCTTCAACAACAAACCACCTCCTGGGTGTTGCAAGAGCGAGGAGATGGCTCAAGCGTTGAAGGCCAGGTATCGGAGGGGCCCTGAGGGCACCCCAAAGCTCAGGGCAACTGAGAACCTGCAGGGGTTTCCAAGCCATTTTTTCCCCCCCCCCAGAGATGCTGTTTTCCATCCTCTGCTTCCAAATGAATTTCTTGAGAAGCATCAGACCAAACATCCCCACATGAGGGCAGCAATTAGGCCATGATTAGGAATGACTTCTGAGCTGACCGTTCTCTCCTTCTCCCCTCCACCCCGCTCTGTGCACGCTGATCCTCGGGAGTTGTTTGTCTCCCCTCTCCATTTGTCATCCTCACTCAAAGAGCACATGAGTCAGACTGTGCACCACAGATGCTGCTGATAAGAGCACACTCCATTTGGGAATATTAGCAACCCTGCAGAACAAAGCCAGCTAAAAAAATAAAGCCCCATGCACTGACTCCTGATCAACACCACCAGTAAGTGCCTGGTAAATGTCACTGGCTTTACACTTTGGATAAACATCAATCTTGGGATGGTCCAGATTAACTCCTCAACTCCTGCAAGATCAGAAGCACACACTTTATTAAAAGGCTGCAATCAAGCTGTGCTTTCAGTGTGGGACTACCAGTGCCTGTCTCAGAGGTGCTCCCTGTAGTTCTGTCCCAAAAAATACTTCAAAGACCAAAAAAAAAAAAAAAAAAGGAGCTATGGAACTTGTTTTTGCACAGCAATCTATATTTGTGATGTATATCTTTTTCCAGAGCAGCGAAAAGAAAGCAATTAATATTCACATGGACCAGCCATAGCAGAGCTCTGGCCAGCTGGGAGGTGAACCCCAGAGATCAACAGCTTTGCTCTGGAAGAGGGACCTGACCAGTAAGACTGCAGCAACAATAGGTGTCCTCAGCACTAGTTTGGAATCAGTTTACCATCATAAAATTAAACTAGATAAAAGGAAATACTTCAGTGCATGTCAATAATCCCACTCAATAAAACTATGCATGATTAGATCAGCTTCAGTGCTGATAAACCTCACCTGGCCCTGACTGCACTGTCACCATCTCACCACAGCTCTTGGCAGATCATAATGCTCCTTTCAGGCACATCTGGAGGACTATCCTATTATCTGCCAACAAAAATCACCTCAAATCAGCAAAAACACAGTGACCCAGCTTGAAGTGTACAACTTGTCTGTTTTCAGTGGAGCACAGAGGAAGCTACAGTGCAGCCTGTCCTGACCGGAAGCAGCACACAACTCCTCCATCGGTGTGCAGTGCCAGACCCTGTGCAACGAGCTGCTCCTCCTGCAGCAGCCTGTTCTGCTTCTGCCAAATTGTTCTTCGTGACACTCACAAACTGGTTCTGCAGAAGCCTGTGATTAGGACAGCACCACGTATACAAATGCCACAGATTAACAATCAAGAGTTCCTCTGCTCACAAGAGGAGTTTTTTTCTTTTAAAAGCTTCCAAATTCAGATGGGTTTGCACGTAGTGTGTTTTGAAACCATGGATGTAAGTGAAGGAATGGTGAAGTTTCCAACAGCAATGGTCAGCCTCTGTACACACCCAGCCTCTCCAGTACATCAGCCTGAGGGATCCTTTGTGCTCCTGGATAGCAGCCAGGAGGAAAGGAAAATGTGCAAGAAACCAGTCCAGCCAGGCCATAGCTACTATTTTTATGATTTCTAAAGCTTCAGGACTTAAAATGATTTGAGGCTCTTCTTCTATCACCATTGTATCTCAGCTGTTCCTTCCAACAGAGAAAAGCAGTTACAGAGCACTCACTGTGTGCCAGCAGCTGGACGGTGCTCAGCTGGAATATCGACCTGTACTGAGTGTGCTGAACAGTCAGTGTCACTGAGAAACTGCTGACTGACTCTTGAGGCATTGCCATCGGAGAAAAGCAGTGAATTCTCATTTACCCACCTGCACCAATTCCCACCTTCCTTCCCTGTGTGCTCTCCTACTGCATCTCCTCCACTCTCTGCAAGCAGCAGGAGCTGCTGCCAAACTCATGAGGCTGACATGCCACATTTCTCTCCACCAGCAGCTAAACAGAATGGTTTTCCCATAGGTACTAATTTAACAGTGTTAAAAGCACTTGAAATCAACTTGCACTTAATCTTCTGCAGTTGTGTAGCAGGGAAGGCAGACACAGCAAGCAGACAGATGCAGGCAGTGCCAGGCACATAGTGCTGCTGCAGAAAGAAAAACAAGTGTGGTCTGTTCAAAAGGCAAATGTCAGGGACATCCAGGTGATTGCAGAAGCATCTGTGCTGAGTCCAGGTGTCCTCTACACACACAAGCAACCTTGGGCTCTGCATGAGCCTCCATAACAACTGTCAAAACACAAGCAGTGTCCTGGTAAAAGGCATTCAAACCTTCTCTTTCAGACATAACACGATTAGCTGTTATCAGGATTTGCATACTGCCAAGGGAACGATGGATAAAATAAGACAAACTAGTCTTTAAGTGACTTAAGTCTTAGACAGAAGGGGCTCCATATCTTGCTTTGCAGATTTAGACTAGTGTGCAGAGGTTGTTGTCTCTCAGGATGCACCAAATGTTTGGCCTGAAACTGCATCAGAATCACTGTTTTCCTGCTGCTGCCTGCACCCTGCCAGGTACACTTTGAGGAAGCCTCCTCTGCTATGCCCCAGAGTACCTGCAGCTAACTTCCCTTGCTTAGACTTCCCTTGCAAAAGGGGATTTGGAAGATATCACAGATCTGTGCACTCTCCCAGACAGCTGGCAAGGAGGGTTTCAGTTTTGGCATCTTTACTACTAGAAATCACCTAGTGCCTGGCTACTGATAATAAGGTGAGGTGGTGACTTACCATGCCATTCAGGCTTCAGCTCATTGTATCAGCAAGACAAGGGTGGTTTGTTATTGCCTCCAGGCACAGTCTAACATTGTCACAGAACAGCTGTAGGCCCACAGTCACCCAAGGAAACAGAAGCTTGGTGTGTGTCGCTACCACTGACAAGCCAGTGGGCTACAGCTCTATGGCTTTTATTTGGGGGGACACCGGCACTACCTGGGAATCAGCATCAGCCATAAGGCAGATTCAACAGCAGCAGGGACAGAAAAAAACAGCCATCAAAACATCAAAGGTTATCTTATCCCCAAAAGTAACCCCACAGTTCTCCTCATTTTCCTTTCCAAATGATTAATAGTTATGATAAATGCATCTTTGGCTTGTTTGGCAGCTGGAGCTGTGGTTCATAATGCACAGAAGCCTTTGGGTTACCTCCCTCCACCTCAAGCTTGGTGTGACTTCTGTGTCTGCTCACCTAGGACACCTTTTCTTGCACAACACCTTGGAGCGTTAAGCATTTGGGTTCTGCTTGGTGATTGTGGATCCCAGCACCAGCTGTCACAGCTCTTTAGGAACACAGAGGGATAAAAAAACCCCACAAGAAATCTGCAGTTAAGAGAACAAGTCTTTTAAATCAGACACTTGCCAAAGCAGGGAGCTAAGATCCTACAGTAGTGTTAGAGGTAGCAAACTAATGATAAGTGCATATCTTAGTAGCACAAGAAGTTGTTGGGTTTAAGGATCTCAGGCCTGCAGAAACTACAGCAACACACAAATGCTTTTGTATATTCTGGCAACAAAATAAGTCTCTTTAAAGGACCAGATATTTCTGGACCAAGGAAAATAGAGTTCCTCACCTAATTTATGGCCTTGCTAACAATGTGGGAAACTCATTACAAGAAACAAACAGCTGAGGTGTTGCTTGCCACCTCCTACTTATCCCAACAAGCCCCTGTTCTTAAACTGCTTCTCTCCTCTGGGAAGATAAACAGGCTGATGGGTGGATTCAATCCACCCCATGGGTCTTGCCCCAGAGCCAGGCAGCTCCCTCATCTCACCCTAGTGCCAGGGATGGGCTGGGGGTGAGCAGGACAACTCGTGGGAACACAAGGAAGCTGTTCCCACACCCCTCGTTCCCACGGACAGCAGCGTTGTGCTTCATTTCAGCAGCCCCTACAGCATGCAACAGGACACAGCCTGCAGAGCCAAAATGCAATTTGCAGCTGTAGCAGTTTGTAGACTAAACACAGCCCAGAGCACTTTGCACAGGCTCTTTAAATGGTTGTATTTCCTCCTCCTTAGGAAATGAACTTAAGATATTGGGACAATTTAAAGATAGCACATAAGCTAGATCAATGTGGCTTCTGAAAAGCCTCTTTGAGAGTTCTACATACATAAGATCATACTTTTATCATCTCCAAAGGAGGAAAAAGCTGCCTAAGATCCAAGTAACTCCTAAGCTTTCCACCTGAAGTCATCTACATAAACAGCCTGAACATGAAAAACATTTGGAGACAAATAACGTGTTGAAATAGTCTCTTCTCCCAAGTAACAAGTGATAGGACAAAGGGAAACAGCCTCAAGTTGCTCCAGGGGAGGTTGAGGCTGGAGCTGAGGCAGAACTGTTTCCCTGAGGGGTGTCAGCCCCTGTGCCAGGCTGCCCAGGGAGCTGGGGAGTGCCCAGCTCTGGAGGGATCCCAAAGCCGTGGGGCTGAGGTGCTGAGGGCTGTGGGTCAGTGCTGGGCTGGGCAGGGTGAGGGGAGGGCTGGGACTGCAGCAGCTTCAGGGGCTTTGCAACCAAAATGCTTGTCTGATTCTATGAATTAAGCTGCTCGCTCACACTGCCCTTCTCAGAGCCTGAGCAGCACTGGAGCACTGTGCTCTGGACCCAACCCCTGTGGATACTGTGAGCTTTGGGCTCCTCATCAGGGCACTCAGAGCAATACACAACCACAGCAAAAAGCTGTTTCTCAGGCCCTCCCTGGGAGCCCATCAAACCCAAACTGCCTGTTGANAGTGTTAGAGGTAGCAAACTAATGATAAGTGCATATCTTAGTAGCACAAGAAGTTGTTGGGTTTAAGGATCTCAGGCCTGCAGAAACTACAGCAACACACAAATGCTTTTGTATATTCTGGCAACAAAATAAGTCTCTTTAAAGGACCAGATATTTCTGGACCAAGGAAAATAGAGTTCCTCACCTAATTTATGGCCTTGCTAACAATGTGGGAAACTCATTACAAGAAACAAACAGCTGAGGTGTTGCTTGCCACCTCCTACTTATCCCAACAAGCCCCTGTTCTTAAACTGCTTCTCTCCTCTGGGAAGATAAACAGGCTGATGGGTGGATTCAATCCACCCCATGGGTCTTGCCCCAGAGCCAGGCAGCTCCCTCACCTCACCCTAGTGCCAGGGATGGGCTGGGGGTGAGCAGGACAACTCGTGGGAACACAAGGAAGCTGTTCCCACACCCCTCGTTCCCACGGACAGCAGCGTTGTGCTTCATTTCAGCAGCCCCTACAGCATGCAACAGGACACAGCCTGCAGAGCCAAAATGCAATTTGCAGCTGTAGCAGTTTGTAGACTAAACACAGCCCAGAGCACTTTGCACAGGCTCTTTAAATGGTTGTATTTCCTCCTCCTTAGGAAATGAACTTAAGATATTGGGACAATTTAAAGATAGCACATAAGCTAGATCAATGTGGCTTCTGAAAAGCCTCTTTGAGAGTTCTACATACATAAGATCATACTTTTATCATCTCCAAAGGAGGAAAAAGCTGCCTAAGATCCAAGTAACTCCTAAGCTTTCCACCTGAAGTCATCTACATAAACAGCCTGAACATGAAAAACATTTGGAGACAAATAACGTGTTGAAATAGTCTCTTCTCCCAAGTAACAAGTGATAGGACAAAGGGAAACAGCCTCAAGTTGCTCCAGGGGAGGTTGAGGCTGGAGCTGAGGCAGAACTGTTTCCCTGAGGGGTGTCAGCCCCTGTGCCAGGCTGCCCAGGGAGCTGGGGAGTGCCCAGCTCTGGAGGGATCCCAAAGCCGTGGGGCTGAGGTGCTGAGGGCTGTGGGTCAGTGCTGGGCTGGGCAGGGTGAGGGGAGGGCTGGGACTGCAGCAGCTTCAGGGGCTTTGCAACCAAAATGCTTGTCTGATTCTATGAATTAAGCTGCTCGCTCACACTGCCCTTCTCAGAGCCTGAGTAGCACTGGAGCACTGTGCTCTGGACCCAACCCCTGTGGATACTGTGAGCTTTGGGCTCCTCATCAGGGCACTCAGAGCAATACACAACCACAGCAAAAAGCTGTTTCTCAGGCCCTCCCTGGGAGCCCATCAAACCCAAACTGCCTGTTGATTCAGTGGCTGGTGTGAAGTCGAGCACCGACAGCCCTGGCTCTGGACCCACCCTTCAGCAACCGTCGCACTTCTGAGCATTGCTTTATTTTATTTGTCTCTGCTTGGAACCACGTAAATAGCATTTCTGTTTGTCATTAATCCCTTCATGCTCGAGCTTCCCAGAGAAACCACTGCTGGGAACAGACTGGTGTGTCTTCAGATGGCCAGGGCTTCCCCACCGTGCCAACCTGCCAGCTCTGCAGAATGCAAACAAGCCACCAGAGCAGAAAAAAAACAGTGTCAGTGGCAGGACAAAGGCATCGAGGTGACATTGGGAACACAGAGGAAGCTGCTGCAGAAAACAGGAGCAAGATGCCAATGTCTGGATGTGGATAATCCTGTCACAAACAGAACTTTGACATAGTTTTGCAAGCTAAGGACTCTAAAGAGATTCAATGGGCTTTCCTGGGAAGGCTCTGTAAATCAGAGATGCTCAGCAACAGGAGTTTCACTTGGGATTCCAGCCAGAGGAGATGGCACATTGCAGGCATCGACTAATCTATTCATCACTAAAATTCTACTGTAGGCAAAAAACAAGGGCTGAAAACATTAAGGAGTATTGTTCTAACTCAATCTTCTGCTTTGTTGCTCCCACTGACCATTTTAATTGTCAGCTGAAGTATTAAGGCAAAGCACACTCAGAGCAATGGCATCTCTGCCTCTATTACTTGCAGTCTAATATTAAGCAGTGGTGTGAAGGAGCCAAATTATTACAGTCTCTGAACATCTGAGACTGGAGCAGAGCAAGCCCTGCTAGCAACAGAAGAGGTGAGGATTAACAGAGACCATTAGCTACACATCACTTCCAGCCCACATGAATTCTGCTGTTTGTTAGAGGGAGGAAAAATGAAGCAATTGGGAACGATGAGAGAGAAATGAAACTTCAGAAATGAAGCTGTGTGTTCTGCAAGGCAGGTTTCATGCCTCTGAGTTCTGGAAAAGGACATAGGAACAGCCTGCAGGTGAAAGCTGTTGGAAGAAACAGGGTGTTTAGACTGGGGTGGAGGGACAGTGCATACCTGGAAGGAAACTATTACCATCAGGCTCCATCAAAACCAGGAGCAGCAGGATGAGGCTCAAACAGGATACACTCAGCTTTGATCAAAGGAAAATTGACAGCCAAGGGAATTGCATGCTGGAACAGTTTTCATACCAACTGTGATGGTATGTTCAAAAGCATCCTAAAGATGAGCAGGGTTTGTGCTCTGAAGCAGAGGCTCCAGGTGGCACAGCTGCCAAGGGGATGGCAGCCACTGCTGCCAATCAGCCACTACCCACCAGCAGGTTTTTAGGATGTTCAGGCCTGATCAGCTAGTGACACATGAGAAGCATTAGTAACACAACTGAATGCTAATTGAGTCACCCAAACCACAGGAAACTCACCGAGTTCATCTTCTCCCCCTCCCCTCCCATCCTCGTCGTGGGAATGGCCAGGGAGGAGATGTCAAGGAGAGCCAAGCAAGGCAGACAGATGACCTGCTGAGCTGGGTAACTGAGCAGGATGATTCACACAGCCCCAGCCGTGTGAAAGGCCTGGAAGCACATCACTGCTCTTCCCCATCCCACAGTAAATACTGGAGCTGAGCCATTTTATTTCTCTTGAGGAGACTCCCGGCGTTGTTTTGGCACAAAGACAACGGAGACACCGTTCCCATTTTCCAGCTCTGGCAGTTTATTCCAACTCACCTCCAAGCTCCTGTCCTGCTGCTTTTCAGATCCCCTGAAGGACCATGATTATTCTTTTTGCCTGAGGTCCAAGCTCTCCAAAACCAACTGTGCTCCTTACACTGAACTTGCTGGGCCTGTGAACCCTATTTCAAGCCATTCTTACCCAAGTAATGTATTTTCCAGCTGCGATGCTCAAATGGCAACCGGCTAGAAACCTGTTCTGCTGAAGCCAGCTGTGAAATCCAGCACCTGACTGTGGGAAAGGAGAGGTCATTTTCTCAAAGCTAGTGAAAACAAAGAGGTGTCAGCTCATTTGAAGAATGAATAGCAACATCCATACCAAGGTAGACAGACTAAAGGAAGCAGCGGATCTGAGAGCCATGGGAAGGCAAAAGATCCCACCAGGATGAATAAACACTGCATGCAATGCATGCAGCTTCTCCTCCACTGCAACTGCAGCACTTCACTCATACCCACCTCAAGTATTTCTCATCACCTCAGCCCATAACAGAGCAGATTTCTGGTGCTGATTGCACTCTCACACCCCTGCACTCATTCAGGCTAACCATGAGAGATGAGGGTAGATAGCCCCTATTGTTGTCTTGGGCACTGAACTTGAGCCTCTGCATCAGTTCTCCCTTCTCCTTTTTCTATGATTCAGCCAAATAGCAAGATCTCCTTGGCCTGACACGCCAGGAAGTGAGAAGAGAGGGTGCTATTAATGATTGCAATGCAATCAGTGCTCCCAGGGTTCACCCTCTTCATCTCTGGTTTCCCAGGAGTCTGTGATTGTCCATCTCAAAGGGCTGCACACATCACTTTAAGATACCCAGAAATGGAAAGGGCCATACATGCATGTGGAAGGATGGTATCACATCATAGAATCATTACAATTAGAAAAGACCTTTACGATGGGACTCCAACCACTCACCTCACACTGCCAGGCCCATCACTAAACTAAAAGCATGTCCTTCAGCATCTCATCTGTGCATCCTGTGATTATCTCCAGGGATGAGGATTCCATCACCTCCCTGGGCAGACTGTTCCAATGCTTAATAACCCTCCTGGTAAACAAAGTTCTTCCTAAAATCCAATCTAAACCTCCCCTGGCACAACTTGAGCCCATTTCCTCCTGTCCTATCGAGATGACCCCAGAGCAGCAAAGGAGACAGGTACCCAAACAGACTCGTCTCCATAAAGCCACACAGTGGGTCATGGCTGGAGGGCAGCCAGGAGCAGAGAGGCTGGGAATGCATTCAGACCAGACCTACAGGGATGAGAAGTTTGCTACAAAAGAATGTTTTAGGGGTGACTGGTGATTGTGACAGAAGATATCCAACAGTTGGTTGCTCTATGAAGCAAATCTGTTCTGCTGAACCTCAACATCCAATGAAGCAAACCCTTCGCTTGGAATTTCTGAGGCCAATGTGTTTAATGCTGGAGCCTCATCTCACAGAGGAAAATTCACCATCAGGCTGCAGTTGATGGAAAACTGACAAAAGGTGTGTTCATGTTGCCAGATTTCAGGCTGATGCAAATTTAACTCTGTGTTAAGAGGCATGAGGAAAGGAGAAAAATGGCAAAAGCCCTCAGATTACAACCAACCACAGCATTTCAAGGTGCCTCTTAGGAGGTTGAAATCTGAACAAAGCCACTAGAGAGAGAAAAAGAATTGGGACGTTGCCCCAGATCCTTTTTTAATTTGGCCATATTAAACTGGGATTATCTCAATCATATTAAACAAGTCATATGCAGGGACTGCCATGAGCTCCAGTTCTCCTTTGCCTATTTGCACATTGCTGACTGTGTCTGATTACAACTTTTGCACATGCTGCAGAAACGTAATTCTTAGAAAAGCATTTGGAGCACATTGGAGGGAAAGCGGAGCTGGTTTGCAGATTTGTGTGTGGAAGAGGTGAAGAGAAGAGAGATCAAAGAACGGTCATCTGACAAATTACAGACTGGGGTGGGGGGAGGGGGGAAAAAATGTGATAACTCAGCTGTCAGCCAAGGACATGAGAGGGACGTTCTGAAAAATCAGGTGTCATTAAGTGGTGCTGGATGAGAGTCTAAGAAAATGCTTTGAGCATCTCTCTGAATCAAATTAGAGGTGAGGAACTGTCAGTCCTCTCCTGTTTCAAATGTAATTAAACTTTGAGCAGCGGCTGTTGCATTTCCAAGTGGTTGGTTGGTTTTGGGGTTGCTTTTTTTTGTAGTGTGAGCACTAAGAGCTAGGGCACAAATTCACCTGTCAGCTTGACTCTGAGAGCAGCACCCTCAGGAAGGGAGCAGAGCAGTCTGATTTTGTTCAGCCTTTGGACAAGATGACAATGTTCCCCAGCACACTTTCTGAGCAAAGCCTGCTTTTTTAACGCCTGCCTTGGAGAACAGTTAGTCATGTCCAGTTCTGCAGAGGCACACACTGTAGTTAAAAGAAATGAAGTGGGTCCTCTGAGTAAGTCACTCTCACCCTCTTCTTCAGAGCTAGGATGAGCAAGGAGGGGCCTCGAAGTAAAACCATGGACCTGAAGACTGCAGCCCAAGTTGCTGTATCAGCTTTGCCACCACCTTCCTGCATGACCTTGGGAAAACAACTGACCTTCTCTTCCTTGGAGGCCACTGTAAATTTTAACAAAGCACTTAGACACAGACAGAAAACAGCATTTGTCACCGAGGAGACAGGATTCTTGTTGATGCTGATAAAGCTGTAAATGTGCTTGCACAACCAGCAGCAGCTAACCCAAAGGAATCCTTTGCACAATGCTAAAAGTTAACTATTACTCTTCTACAGATCACCTGCTGCAAGATCTCACCTGACACTGCAAAAAGCATTTGAGATCATTTCAAACCATGAAGAAAAGCCCACTAAATACTCTGTAAGATACATTTATAGTTAGGTAGGGAGCTAGCTAATGAAAAAGCCCTCTCAGCACAGGCTGAAGGTTTGAATTCCAGCTTATCTCGAGAGCCCACATGAGCTGCTTGCAGACTGAGGAAGCAAGTTTTGCTGAACACAAAGGTTTTACAACAGAAGATGAACAACTTTCACTCTACAGCTGCGACATAAGAGCCCCAGATCTGCATCAGAGCCCCCAGGTCTGCATCAGAGCCATCTCCTCCCACCAGCCAAGCACAGGGGCACAGGTCCCTTCAGCTGCAGACAGTCAAACCCTGGAGGGTGCAAGCCCCCCAAAAAGCTACATTTCTTCCCTCTGATCTCATCTGCTTTGTTTTCAAATGGATCCAGACTTCTCAGGGACAGGCCCCAAACACTTCCATGTTGTTCTCTGTGTCAAAATGTAACAAGCTTGAGAGAACTGAGCTTCCCAAAGCTAACCTCACCACCTCCACCACAGCAGCATTAAGAGCACACTAGGCTGATGCCTTTCCTCCTGGCAAACATTTGGTGCCCATTAGCACAAGCACAGTAGCTCAGGAAAAAGAAAAAGGTTTCTTACAGAGCTTGAAGAGCTCAGATGTTTAGCTGCTGTCCCACAAAAACCAGCAGTTCATTTGGTTTTAGCCACTTTCCTTGAAGAGGAGAAAAAAAAATACAAAGAGCAGGAGTGATTTGCAGAGGCAAACACTTGTAAAAGCAGTTTATGTGACTCATACTTTCTTCCCCCCACCGAAACCAGTGAGAAGGGGCAGCAACACCGCTCAGCACGCTCAGAAGTCGCTTCCTTTTGTTTCAGGGGCTGCCTGCAATAGGATTCAAACTGGCAGCACACACCCTTCACAGCCTTTGTGCAGAACAACGCCTTTTCTCCTCATCTCCCCTTCCCAAGCCAGACACAGAAATCCACGTGTGGTGGCTCTTTGGTGGTTTCCATCCTCCCTGCCTGGGCTGCGGTGCCGTGGGTGTGACTTTGGCAGCAGGAAAGGGAAGGGAAGAGAACTGCCTGGCAGCACGGGCCACTCCTGTTGGCAGAGCTTTGAAGGCCAGAGCAATACTTTATAAGGAAATTTCTTGGATGAAACTGCCTATCCTCATGTTCCTGAGGGTTGGGGTTTGGGTTTTGCTGTGTTTTGTTGCAGATGCCCTACACAGAGTTATTCTTAGCAAGTATTTTGTACAGAACCAAAGCAATCCCCAGGCTGGGGGCTATCTGCAGAAACACCAGGAGAGATTTGAGATCAGTTCAGAGCTCCTAAAGTCAAAACCAGAAGCAACAAAGGCAAGTCCCAGGAGATTCAGGTTGAAGAAGCTCCTAGTGCAGATGATGTAAGATGGTTAAATCAGGCTTTGTCCAACATTTGGTTATCAACAGTCAGAGACCTGCTGATCTGCTGCCAAATGGCTGAGAATCGATTGCATTTCATCATCTACAGTAATATTCAAATGGGAGGCTTCTAAGGAAAGTTCAAGTTCCTTATTTGTTTGTACTGGATGTGCCAGTTTCTTCCAGCTCAATGATTTACTGCTCCTGGCACCATGCAGGCCACAGCCTCATGGCTACACAGAAAGGCCAGATTCATTACATATAATAACCTCCTCAAGTCTAGTTTTTCAAAAGACAAAGAATTCCAACAGTGCTGTCTAAGTTCAACTCCAGCTCAGGCTGGATGCACCAAGTATCATCAAAGACACTGAGGAACAAGCTGCACTGTTTGTCTTTCAGGGCTGACTTGGTTTCTTCCAGACAAAAGTTGGTGTGACTCGGGGGATGTGCACTGTCCATTTCCATCACTTATTGGTAATAAATCAAGCTGAGGAGAGCAAGAGGTAGAAAGGAGAGATTTAGAAGCACAGCCTCCCAACTAGTTAGTGACTAATTTGGCTGTTGATGCACTTTTGCACACACATTTTTCCCCCATGGCTGTGTGTGACAGTAACACTCTGAGTCTGGGCTGGACTGGCAGAAAAAGTGAGTTCTAAGGAAAGAGCAGCTCATGTACAAGCTCCTGTGTACACAGAGCAGAGAAGGAGAAACCCAAAACACAGGAGAGAGTTTCTCCACTCCACATTGTCGTCAAGACTTAAAGGAAAAGCAACTTTCCTTTCAGATTAACTGAAACAGCTGAAGTGGCTAATTATAAGCAAACTGCAAGTGCCTTTACTCAATCAAATGGCATTTGGGGATTCCGGCTTCATTCCACTGAACTCCAGCGACGTGCAACTGGAAGTTGCCAGTATCAATTTTAATAAGCATGCAGAACATTTAAGATGCCAGAGGGTAGGGGCTGTATGCACAACTAATAAAGGTGTCTGGTAGCTGAAGTGATTTGGAGAGACTTCTGGGATTCAAAATTTAAACAAATACTAAACAAATGAGCTGGTGCAGAGGAGCAGAGGAATGCTGGCCTCAGGGCTGAGGAATGCAAGCCTGTCCAGACTGTAGCTCCATGTGCACCCTACACTGGGATGGGAAACCAGCTGGAAAGGTGTGGAGTTAGTGCTCTGCATGTACTTCTCCATAGATCTATACTTAGAAAGATAGAGAACAGGCAAACCTGTTGAATGACAATATGCCTATGCAATTGTGTTCTGCAACTTGAAAGCATCAATTCAATGAGATTCAGATAAGAGATTGAGAGCTTTCACACTAGAAACTTAGAGATCAGTTATAGAAACAATTGACAGTTGGATTATTCACCTGAATGCTCTCCATCTTCTCAACCATTTGCATTTCAAACAGACCGAATTTCACAGCAAAGGCAGATCATTTCCCCATCTTGTCTACAAGTTCACACAGGGCTGAACTGTTCTTCCAGTCAGCCCACAATCAGGGCTTCCTATCTCACCAGGAAAAGGTTTAGTTTAAGAAAAAGCCAAACAAGACAGCAAACAAAACACCCCTCTCTACGAGGTAAACATTTCTGCACATCGATAGAAAAACTGCTTAAGCAGCTCTAAGCTTCAAAGAACTTCTTACAGGCCAGACAAAGCTGGTTTAGCACAGGTCAGCTCTGAGGCTCACTGCCCGTGTCCAGCACCGCTGTCTTCTACAAAACAACCCCAAATCTGGCCTTGCACCATAGATGCCACCGCACACCATCTCATTACCCAGCGATGGGTAATGTCTTGCATGTCTGTCTGCATCTCACACACCAAAACAAACATCAGGTTGGCTCAGTCATGAGCTAATAAACTGGGTCAAGCTCCCGGGCCAGGAGACCACAGCATCAGGCATCTCCGGGTTGCACACAACGCTGTCAAACAATGAAACCTCAACTCTGCAGCTGGAAACAATCATGAGGATATATTTGTGTTTACCCAGAGTTTAGGTGTTTCAAAGGAAAGGTTGATTTAATTCCCCTGGCTGTTGGCCAGTTTGGCAAAGGCAGGGCAGAGCAGCAGCTTGCCTGAACTTCAGGGACCCCCCCCCCCCTCTTTTCTCCTGCCCTGATCTCTAAATGCTCCTCAGCCACAGCTCTTCTGAAAAGACCTCGATGGTTATCTCAGGCCAAGGAGAATAGGAAGGCAAGCTGTTTACTGCTGGCTGTTGAGAGGAAAGCCCACGGGGACTGTGGCTGTTGAAGGTTAGCCGGGTGTGCAGGTGGAGTGTGTGGGAGGGCAGGAAGGACAAAAAACCAGGGCCAGCAAGAACTGACTCAACAACACTCACCCCCCCCCTCCCCTTTTATTATCTCAGATCTTCAAGCAGAAATCTTCAAATACACTTTCAAAATGAGAAAGCAAGCTGAGATGCTTTATATAATGCTGCTGGAAGCAAGTGGATGCTTGAACTCATGCAAGCTACAGAGGACACGGAGGTGTTGAGAAGCTGCAGGTGAAAGATGGTATTGCCAATCCTTGACAGCAACTGGGGGCTGCAGAGCACATCTCAGGGCTTAGTGCAGGAGGAAGCTGAAGGACAGCTTTCTCACCTAGTAAGGGATGGACGGGATCACAGCCCACACCATGGGAAGGGAGAGTCCCACTCAGCACCATGAGAGCAGCAAAGGACAAAGTCTGTCTCCTGGCTGCCAACATCAGCTTGAACACTACAGCTCTGTGGATGCTGCAGGGCACAGTGTGCTACCATTTCCCTTGAAACTAGCTTCAAAAAGTCTTTAAATAATTAACTGTGGCCCAAAACAAACAGTACTGGTTACAACAGGAACAACTTTGCAATTTGAAAAACACAGACTTTGGGGTTGGTTTTTTTCCCCCCCTTTCTTAGATAGGAAAGGAGTCAAAGGCATCAAAGCAGCAGCTGCTGGGGTAAACACAGAGGCCACTGGGGCCAGCTGAAGGGCCACCACGAAGAAAACTGACAAAAGCCCGGCTCTACTTGTTTTTTCCATCATCTAACATTAGGCCATGTAGGTATTTATGAACCATTCTGCAGCACATTCAAGCTAATTCCCAGAAAATCACGTGCCTGCACAGTGAATTCAAGATTAGGAAGTGTTCCAATGTTTTCTTGAGGAGAGATGTGATCACCATGCAGTACTAACAGCAATTTGAAAATCTGCCTTGTTGGCTGGCTGCCAGATACTGACCCAATGAGCATCTTATTAAAGCTTCCAGTCATCTCTTCCCATCTATTTGTGTCACAAACTGTGTGTTCTGAGGCTTGAAGAGTCTAAACCAACATCAGACAGGAGCAGGAGGATAGATATTAGTTACAGAACCACATTATAAAACATCTGAAGAAATACTTAGTGCTCACAAATGAGTGTTCATGGAATAAGGACATGACAAGAGACTTTCTGGTTTATAGTTGCAAGAGTAAGCCAGTAGTCATCAGGCCTGAAAGGCTCATTTAATTTCTCTGTCAAAAAAAGTAGAGTAAAAATGCTACAGATATTTCCAGACACTTGAGACTGTCACGATCAGTTCCCACCTCCTTCAGCCTTGGACACAAAAAGCAGGAGTCACAGCAGCCACTGACCAGGGCAACACTTTCTGTCCTGATGGGGAATGGTGCTGGATCACTGCACCCTCAAACCTCCTCAAACACAGGATGGGCACTTACAGTGCTCAGAATGCCAGAAATGCCTGTTCCATCTGTGTAATGATGTCCTGCTCAGTTGAATCCTGTGGGGACAGCCCTGCAGTGACAAGGACAAGAGCTACTGGCTGTTCAGATTTGCACAACACTGGCTCTTTATGCAGCTTGTCTCTTCCTACTGTTCCACATCTGGACAGCTGCTAAGGGCAAAAAGCACTCAGGCTGCACTGATTAGCTACTTCAAGGCAGAAAAATCACTCACACCTAGGAGAGAAAGGCAGCTGAAAGCTACTTAAAAAGCCTTGTTGTGATTTTTTTTTGTGTATGAAACAGCACCTTATTTAGACAATTTGAAGAATGTTACAGAGGGACACTATGGCTGGGAATTTGCATAATGGGCGTCTACATCTTGCTTACCTAACAGGAGAAGAATCCTGTCTGTCGGTACGTCTAGACTGTGGTGTTGAATCCAAGGGATGGAGGAATCTTCCCTGGCCAGAAATAACACGGGACACTGGGCTGGGTGCTGCCATCTGCTGACACCCACTGCTGAGATGGTGAAGCTGCACAAACCTGGCTTTGTGTGGGCACCTCGGGATTGGGACTGCTCTGCAGAGAGAGGCTCAGAGCTAAGAGCAGCAGGGAAAGCCATCCTCCTCCTCGCAAAGCCTGAGCTGACTCTTCCAAGTGCTCCAGGGAGGGCTGTGAGGACTCGTGTCCCCTGCAATGCTTCACTGTGCTGGCTGGGCACAGCATGACACTCTCTTTTATTAGAATGTATGTGCATTATTTAATATTGAAAGGGCAAAGCATAACAACAGCTTTTGAATTTAAACTGCTTTGGACTTTGTTCAGTTTTAGGCCTCTCGCTACACGAAAGACACTGAGGGGCTGGAGTGTGGCCAGAGGCAGGCACAGAGCTGGGGAAGGGGCTGAGGGAATGGGAGTGTTGAGCTTGGAGGAGGCCGAGGGGAGACAGGAGGCTGCAGTTGGCTGTGGATCGATCTCTGCTCCGCAGTAACAAGTGACAGGACAACTGGAAACAGCCTCAAGTTGCCCCAGGGGAGGTTGAGGTTGGAGCTGAGGCAGAACTGTTTCCCTGAGAGGGGTGTCAGCCCCTGTGCCAGGCTGCCCAGGGAGCTGGGGCAGTGCCCTGCCCTGGAGGGATCCCAAAGCCGTGGAGCTGAGGTGCTGAGGGCCAGGGGTTGGGACTTGGCTGGGACTTGATGACCTTAAAAGGTTTTTCCAACCAAAACGCTTCTATGATCCTCACTTAGGTGGCTTAACAGAGACCTCTGCAGTCCAGAGAGCCTCACTGCAGGCAGTCACTTTAGAGGTGGGATTTTCTCACCACTGAAGTTGGTTTTAGAGGATACAATACCCAAAAGGCACAGAAGTGTGCATTTAGCCACTACTTCCACCTTCAGCAGCCTCTCTGTGACACACATGGAAACACAGATCCCTTGGCTTTGGATTCTCCTGGATCTTGGCACTTCCAAGCAACTGCAGAACAACAGCAACTGTTCAGCATCTGTCCCCAACTTTCCCTCCTGCCTCAAAGCTGCACCAGCTTGTGCTAATTCCCCCCAAACCCCAGTGGGGATGGTCAAACACTTCCTGAAGACAGAGAGGTTTGAAACACACACTTAATTCCCCTCCACTTGCAATGGTCACACTAATAGAAGCAAGCAATGCTTCTCCTCTTTGAAATGCAGCACCCTTGATCTAAAGATAATCCATCTCTAGGACAACACAAGTATGTGAGCAAGATACTCTGTTCTGAGCGACAGATTTAATCATCTCACCAAGCTTAAGTTCCTTTACCTTGCTGCTATTTCCCACATGGGACAGGAAAGCTAGGATTTCACAAAAGGAGTGCTGATGCATGAAGGGACTTTGAGAGGCTCCACAGAAAGCCAAGTATGACACTACAAACATGGAGGTGACCAGAGAAAGGAGACACCAATTCTCCTGCACCACCATTCCGCTGTGAGAGTTCCAGCTATCGAGTGTTCCAAGCAGCAAGAGACAGCATTTCTTTCAAGCCTACTATTCTGAAGTATTTTATAGAAGCATCTGCACTTACAAGTCAGCATCTGGTGCCTGGCAAGGCAACAATGGACAAATGGGATGCAGATAGAGCCCAGTGCATCACGTCACACGTGGCGACAGAACCACAGAGCAGATGAGATTTGGGAGCTCAGAAGGATAAAATGAAGAGAAGGTTGTGTGGAGAACTGCAGAAACTCTCTTGGAAAAGGAAGCAGTGGAAATAGGCTGGTGACATGGTGTTTCTAGGAAGTCACAGTGCAGACCAAACACCATGCTTATGTCACTGCCATTTCCCTCAAGCACTCTGAAGTTACTTGCCCAATGTGGCCCATCTTCACACAGTGAGGCTGGAAGGTGAATGACAGCTCCAGGCATCATTCCAACTAAATCCCATTTAAAATATCAACCTAATGGATAAGCTAGCCCAGAACTTTTGGAAGCAGTAACATTGATTTACTCAGTGCTCTGAGATCACACAAAGCTCTGGGGCAGTTTAAAAACAGCACAACTGGTATTTAACTTATTCCTTCTATAGAAAAGTCATGAGGTTTTAATCACCACGCTGCTTCATTAACTAGAGATTACTAATTACAGGTTTGTTAGTCAGCATTACCAGACAAGGTTTTACTGTTGATTTGTTTGCATAGGGAAGATTGGAACCCACCATTTAATAACTGTAATGGAATAGAAGGTGATTTGCAAGAGCTGTCCTCAGCAGAATAGACAAAAAGCACTATAGCTGTTGCATACTCCCAGAAAGCAACAGCTTCAGAGACACCAATGTGAAGCCAAAGGTGAGAGAGAACAGCAAAGGACAAGCAAGGCACACATCTTCAATCACATGTTGAGTCTCCTTGCCTCTACCCTTGACCATTCTGCTCAGAGGGCAAGGAGGAGACAGGACATTTGCAACATCTAATATTCCAGCACAGAGCAAACCTGCTCTTACACCAAAGAGCCCTCCTTTGCAGCATCTCCTGTTCGTGTGCTGCTGGTTAAACATGTACAGACATTCCAGCAAAGGCTAGATAAAAAAGGAAACTCAACTTCATCATCCATCTACAGCAGTTATAAGCCTGCTGCTTCCCTTGGCTCCCAACAAGAACAAAGGCTCCCACACAGCCTTCGTGCCTTCTGACTAAGAGGGACATATCTTTGGAATCTGTAGATCTTCTTCCCTAATTAAGGAGGTGGATTAGTGTTACATAACGAGCAGAACGTCGCTTCACGTGGGCAGCCGCTAATCACCAAGTCAAGTCAGAAGAGCACCTTAGAACAACCACCATGGACAAACACCACTGAATTTTCCCACTGTAGCAGGTAAAAACCATCAGTAGAAGGGAAATTAATATCAAAATGATAGTGCAAGTTTCACAAGGACAGAAGTCTTCTTGCTCACCTTCTTACTGCAGTGGAGCAGGTTCAGCTACCGTCTCGCGTAGGGTGCTGCCAGGGAGCCCAATTCTGATTCCTTCTGCAAAGGAAAGGGAAATTCAGGAGATCCACCACAGATACAGTAAACAGCTGGAGCGTTATTAATGAAGCTATAACTTGGAATCATATCTTTTACTCCACTGACTGCAATTTTACTGACAGCAGTATTTACTTCAATGATTAGCACTGCAGCAGTCTGTTTTCACTGATACCAGTTTCCCACACCAAAGAACTCCATGTCCCAGGTATGTTTTGAAAATAACTCTAGTGTTTCCAAGCACATCTTTGTTTTGTTGTGTACAACAGACACCCAGTGACAGGAGAGCTCATTTTCATGTGTTCTTATCAATACCACGCCTGACCTGGAGGTCATGTTGGGTGTTTCAGACACTGAATGGGAGCGTGGGGCATGTGAAACTGGAGTGAACTGATGATTCAGTTACTGGCTGAGAGTTCAATGCAGTCTAACTACTGGACTACAGTCAAGAGATGCTCAGCATGAGGTAGGAGAGGTGTCTACACCTTTGGATTCGAGGGGAGATACTGCAGAGCACAGAAGCCACCAGAGTCCTCTGGCTAAACACAGACATCCCAGCACACTTAGTTTTCAAAAGACAACCACCAAAACAAACGGCCTGGGAATGATCTGGCTTTAAGAAAGTATTAAAAACACCCTGAGAAACACCACGTGGTGGTTCAGCTTTCTCCCATGCCAAGCTGTTTCCCTGCCCCACTGCCTTCCACGGCGCCGCAGGACGTCCTCCTTCCTGCTTACCAGTAAGACATTGCTCAACCCTCCTCCGGTCAAGCACAACTCACCACGTTGAACTCAAAGCTGTTGTAAGCCAGAGAGCTAGGGATTAATTCCAAGAACTCATCTGAGCTGAAATCCAAGCCTGCTTGTTTTCTCCACTTACTGTCTGAACACAAACAATGTTTTTTTTAAGGGAGTAGAACCCACGTCATTTACTCTCCGCTGGGCTTTAGGCCACGGCTTGTCTTGCTCCTTTTCACCTCCATGTTCCTCAGATTTCAGTAAATCAAAGGGTGAAGAACAGGCCTCTTGCCAAAACAATCATTTTTAAAAATCAATATTGATTATTTTTTTGTTGTTGTTGGAGAATAACAATTCTCACAAATCCCACTTTCCAAACAAGAGTGGCAAATGGCAGCTGGCCACACAGCTACAAAGGTGAGGGCAAGAGCAAAAAGCCTTCCTAGGAAACCCAAGAACTTGTGTTAGATCAGGGGACTAAGAGACCAAAAAGGAGTATGAGGTAAAAGTCTAGTCACAGAGCAAACAGCACCGGGTTTGCAATTGCTCTCTGAAGGGCTCCTCATCCACCTCCACTGATCCATCCCTCCTCTAGGATCAGGGAGCTTGAGTCAGGCTTTTCTCCCATGCCTGGGGACAGCCGGCAGAGAGGAACCTGCACCTTCCTCCTGGCTCCAAATAGCCAACACCAAAGCTGGGGCCTCCCTCATTGTCATCATTCCTACTAAAGCAGCACAGGCCTGGCCTGATCCCTGCTCCAAATCCAGCACTAAACCCAAAGGCACTGACATGCAGTCGATCAAGCGACACAGTCCTCCCAAAATACATCACGGCTAAGGAGCATGTACAGGACTGGGGAGCTGGAAAAATCAGTGCAGCAGCACCTGAAAGGTCCCTGCAGGCAAGAAAGGCCACCAGGAACATGGGAAACGAGTCCTTGGGAGTAGCACTTGCCAAGACCCCCCTGCTCTGCCTCCAGGAGGCATTTCCATCACAGTTCCAGCCTCTCCCTGCAGTGCAGGTTAATGAGTCTCTACAGAAAGGGGTGCAAGGAGCAGCCTGGAGGAATTGCAGCTCTCAACAAGTCAAGATACTCTTCAGCCTTTTCAGTACAGGATGGGCTGCCTTTTAGGAGGGAAATAAATTAAGATTATTTTCCCAGTATCTTACTAGTGACTGAAAAAGATGGACTTGCCCCCATAAATCACAGGCTGTACCGAGCCAGCCTTCAGCTGCAATCCCCACTCTTCCAGCTATACATGATTATAAAAATAATTATGGCTTCTAAATTGCAAAGAGATTTAAATAGCAAGTAGCTTTGGCCCCATGAAGTATGTGCAGTTGTTGAAGTGCCTCTGGTGCTCTGCAAGAGCTGACAAACGCCAAGCTGCTACAGGAATCAGCCACCACCTTCAAGCTGCAAGGAGAGAGCTCGAAGGCTCATTCAAAGCCAAGCCACCCAAAAACAAATCTCCCTGTTCACTAAATGAAGCCTTGAAGCTGTAATTACTCAAGTGAAAACTTGAAATGATGATACACACAGTCTTTTATTCTTATTTTTCCTCTCTGGAACTGAAGTCAATGCACCTGTCTTGATTGCTTTTTCTCTCCTTTTGTTTGAAAATCACCACAGGGATTGCTGAGCAGCCCATTTCAATACTTTTTTTCCTAAATCACTCACCATTTTAAGAGATGTTTAAGGTTTTCTGCAGTGCATTACTATTTCAGGACTATTCCAGAGCCATAGCAGAAGCTGTAGGCAGTCCCTGAGCAGCTCCCATGCAGCAGGTGGGAATAACCCCACTGAGAGCACATCCCTCTCCATACCTACAGTTCTGCCAAGGACATTAAACACCTCATCATCTCAGACGGCCTACCTCTGCAGCAGAGATTGGTTTATGGCCTCTGCAAATTGGGCAGGAGCCATGCCTGGAGGCAGGCCGTTTGCTAGAAAGCTACCTGTTCTGCTGGAGTCAAACCCTGCACAAGGCAGCCCTGATGCAGCAGTAGTCTCTTGCCTGGGCTCCTCCCAGCTCCCCCATTCTCCAGTTTGCAACCCATGCCAACTTGGTAGACCCCCCACTTGGTCTAATGAACATTATTCAGCATTTCTCCTGCACTAGTTTTTTTTTTTAAACTGGAAGTGAATACACAAGGAATAGTTTGCAGTAGGGAAAAAAACAACCAGTCAACTTTCCAGAGGAACACAATACCATCTTTGGCTTTCCGCAGAAACGAGCCTTTTGTTTACAGGCTTGAAGAATCTGACTCCAGGGGTTGGTCTGTTCTTGCTCAAAGAGGGAAAACAAGCCTGACCTCGGCGTGCTGGAATAAACTCTGCCCCCTCCTTCCTTCCACGCTTCTCCCAGTGCAAAGGTAAAGAACATGACATGCAGCAGTGTGTGACCGACCTTGCTGAGCAAAGCGTGACTGCAGACTCCTGCTTATTGACATCAAAAACAAGACTGCTAGCACCAAGGAGGTAAACTAACTAAACGTGCTGCCATTCATCAGGCTACACTGCCTGGCACCTCTCAGCTGGCAAAAGGTCTTCACAAAGTCAGCTGGCCCCTGGTATGTCAAGTACAGCACTCACTCTTTAGCACATGCTTCTCTGTGCAGGGCCAGCTCCCAGCCAACACTCCCCTGTCTCATACCCTTTCCTATGAGGTCAATAAGCAAGGCTGCAGTTTCCTCCAGGAGGATACATTGCACATCAGCTCTCTTTTGCAACAAAGCTTGAACAAAGAACCTAAAAGTCACGGTGCAGGGCTCAGCCTGGCTCTACCATTTACATTAGAAACAACTACACTCATCATGGGAAAAGTCACACCAGCGGGTCTGGAAAAAAACAGCCCCTTGTTGTATTTGGACCTTTTTGACCTGTGCCCTGTTTACAGTGTGGGACAGAACCCCTTGCTCAGGCCTGCTCTGCAAACATGCAAGCAGCTGGCAGTGTAAGTACCAGCACTTTAAGAGATATCTTGAAGTGGCTGTGGGCAGCAAAGAGGGGGAATTCCTTCCCGAACTAACTGGAAGCAGCAACAGTTGGTAATGCAAAGCATCTCCCAGGGCCGGAGCCTGCAGCTGCCAATGTTCCCTCAAAGTCAGGGCAAGGCTCAAAGGAAGCCAGATGATCCATTCCAGCCCACCAGAAAACCTGTGGTGCCAGGAACGTGGTGGGAGGCAGTCTCTGCACAAAAGCCTTTCCACAAGGATCATCCAGCTCGCCGGCCAGAGGAATTCACTCCAAGATCCGGCAGCTCCCGGAGCAGGCGGCAGCCGGTGCCATCAACTGTTCCAACTGGGATGGACACAAAGCTCCATGAAAAGATTAGAGAGAACTTAAGAAGATTCAAAGACTCATCTTTCTGTGGCAAGTGTCTGCTCATTGTGTTACTGGTCCTCAGGATTTTTAAGGGATGCTTCAGCACATGTAAAAGCCTGAAGAGCACAGAGGCTGCGTTTATACAGTGAACAAGACACCAGCCCTTCCACTTTTGCCAATGAAAACTGATGTGAAACTTTCCTGACAATCTGACCTGATCCCTGCTCCAAATTTGATTTGCTCTGACCTCTGATATTAAAGCAAGAACTGGAAAAACCTGCATTTCACAGAATCCCAGACTGACAGAATCTTAAGCATTGGAAGGGAGCTGGAAAGCTCACCCAGTGCAACCCCCCTGCCAGAGCAGCAGCACCTAGAGCAGGGCACACAGGAACTCATCCAGCTGGGTTTGGAATGTCTCCAGAGAAGGAGCCTCCACAGCCCATCTGGGCAGCCCCTGCCAGTGCTCCCTCACCTCAACAGGGAACAAGTTTTTCCTTCTTTTTCTTTGGAATCTCTTATGCTTCAGCTTGTACAAGCTGTACAGACTAACTGCAGCCTTCTGTCTGATCCTTTGGCTGTCAGAGTTCAAAGGTTTCAAGCACTGAAGAGCTCATACATGTTAGAAAAAAAAACAGAGCCAGTCAGCATACAGCTTGTGAAGAACAGCCTCAGTATTCCCATCCCAGGAGCCCTGCTTGGGTAAGATCCTGGGGCCAGAACAGAGCTCTGGCCTCCCTGGCCCAGGGGAGGGCATGACCTCGCTCAGTGCCATTAGGTAACACAGAACAGCTCATGTCAAATGAAGCTGTCAAATGGCAAAAGGCTCCCTTAAGGATGCCTGATGGATCCCTAATCTTGGGTACTGTTACATGCTGTACCACAGGGCTCAATTAAAGCATTACTGACAGGTACTGCTGACCGACAGTAACGAACAGACACCGAGATCATCGGCACAAGGCTGTGATTCAGTGCTGCACTTATGAGGTAATGATCTGCTGCACAGCCTGGCTCAGTCTGCTCACTCAGGGTAAGGAGAGTGCAGACCCCCCTGCAGAAGTTCAGGTTCCCCCAGTGCTGACGTGTTGGTGAAGTTAAAGGGAAAAACACATCACTGAAAGTGAAGTTGCTCAGATCTCACTCCAAATTAAACAACCTCAGTGGGATATAACCAAGACCAGGCTTCATTCTGTTGCTTAGTGCTCTGATCACAGGCAAAAGATCTTGCTCCAGAGGCAAACTTTGTCATGCCTCTAAAAATATATGCCTATAAATAGTAAATGGTTATCAAAGCTGCATCTGGACAACCAATGCAAAACATCCACGCTGAAGAGAGAGCTTGTAAAGTTTAACTTTTACCCATTAATTCCTCCAAGGGATGAGCAGATTCTTTTTCCCCTTGCCCACACAACTCTTGCCATTTTCCAGCACAGAGCTCAGGATTTTTGCTAAGTAACAGCTGCTGCAGCCAGTGCACATTTGCTTTTGGAAGCAAATCCCTCATTGTGAAGTTGCTAGGAAGTCTGTTCTGGTTGCTTGCTCTGGAACATTTTTTTAAGTCCTAAAAAGGGAAAGCTTAGAGGAGAGGCAAGCAAAAAGGGCCTTCCCTGTGTCCTGCAGTGCTTCACACCTCAAAGGATCTGCTTCAAGCTCAAAAGCTGCAGAAAATCATTTGGCAGGACTCAGGATAGTACACTTGTCACTTTAAAGTCCCTCCAAAGGGAAACTGTGACCAGCAGCTGCTCCTGTGTGGCTCAGCTCCTTTGGGGTCTCGGAGCAGAGCAGTGGGAAGCACTGCTGGCAGCTGTGCTGCTGGAGGACAGAGAGCAGCCCAGCACCCCAGCTTCACACACAAAGGCAGTTTGCAACTCTAGACTACAAAGCCCTGTGGAAAAAAAAAAAAAGGAGTAATTCATAACTGAAGTTTAAGTGTGAAATGCCTTAAAGCACTCCTCAACCCGAGGAGAAGGAGCAGAGGTGAACAGGGATGGCTATGACGGAGCAGCACTGCTTTTACCCACTGCAGCAAGTCTGTGAGCACTGTGGGGTGTTCAGAAGGACAGTGACTACACATTTGCACATTTCTACTCAGGTTTTGGTTTTTCTCTTGAGTAAAATAGAAAAACAAAGTGTTTAAACTAAACCTTGCAGACAGCAGCATTCCATTTGCAAGAGTTCATTCTTTAAAGGAATGGACAAACTAATTCCTTAGTAAATGTTTGGGGTTCCAACTCCTCTAGGCAGTATCTTGTCAAACACTTCCAAGGTTTTAGAGAGCCAGTAATCCACCCAGGACAGCAAGTCCATGGAAATAACAGGGTTTATTTCAGCAGCAGCAAAGCTATTTTTACAGATTTTACTTCTGGGATGCCAATTTCCTGCAGCAGTTTGGAAAATTCAATTAACAAAAATGTACAAAGACTAATGGAACAAGAATGTGCTACAGCAACAGTCTGCTTTTGCTAGGAGATACACTCTGTGTGCTTCTGGACTTTCCAACTTCCTTTGATCCAAAAAATAAACCCCATCCAAGAAAAAAAAAAAAAATCACCTTTTCCTCCTTTCAGAGGACAGATTAAGAATAGCAACAAAGAAATGCCATATTTCTGCAGCAAAAAAAAAAAGAGAATGGTTAGAAAGTTTATTCCTAGTTGTAGCAAATGCCTCCAGCTGCTCTGAACAGCTCAGAGCAGTGACAATACATGTCTTTACTCTAGGGATGCTTAGGTTTAACATAATTAGATTTAAGCTCAATGCCTCTGCCAGGCCAATAAGGAATACAAGAAGTTATTTTATGTGGCTGTCAGCCTCCTAAAAATTGGAGGAATATTTTAAATGTACACCAAGCTAACAACTGCTTGAAACAGGAAGAGGAGGTGAAAGAGTATCCAGCTGAAGCAGCAAGGGAGAATGCATTACACTGTAAATACCAGAGTGAAACACAGATGGGATGCTGAGGTTTATCATTCTTCAAGTGCCATTATAAAAGTGTGCAGGCATTTGCTTTTAAATATTATGACAAGCAGCTGAATGGCTATTTTCATAGGCTGCATTGACAATTCAGGAGCTGTTCCCAGCAAAACAAATACTAAACATCAAGAGGCTGCTGACTTCAAATCACTGAAAACACCACACAAAAAGACTAAACTAGGACTACTTCCAAGCTAGCAACAAAATGCTTCCCATGGAGGGGATATTTCCCTCCCCTTTCCTACCAGATGGGCAAAGTTTGCTTCATTCTGCCATTATAGAAAGCAAAAAGGGAAAGAAAAGTCTTGAGGAAGGAGTTAGGAGCAAGGTTACTAGTTTGGGTATAAACATGGAGGTTCCTCCTGGGATATGTTTTTATATCAAAGCAATCTGAGGTTATTTCAATGTGCTTTCACATTATACAAGTGCCCTATATCTTCTAAGGGCTATCAGGCAATTTTAGCCAGGCAATTAGTAAGAAAAATGAAATGCCTAATGAACCCTGGGAAACAGGGTGCTCTGATGTACCAGTGATTACTAGGCCAGGGCAGTAACATTTCTGCAAGACATAAATCATCAAGAAAGGTGCCTTTACATAGCTTAAGGAAACGGACAAAATCTGACAGGATTAAAAACTGCTTCCTGAATAACAGATCAGTGCTGTGAGAGTCCCAGCTGGCAGCAGAGAACTGCAGGTCATCCACCACGCAGAGCTGAATGAAAGCAAAGGGTTCACAGAAGGGTCCTGAGAAGAGAAGCCAAACCCAGCAGTGACAACTCATTCCAGCCCTTACTGCAGAAACAGCTTCAAAAGAGCGAGGGGGGAAAAAAACCAGGCTGGGCTAGGGAGAGATACATTGCTTCCACACTTCAATCTGCCTCTTTAGTGAACAAAGATTTGCTTTTGAGACAAAGACTGGCATAAACATTTCCTGTTTGGAGCCCTAAGGCAAAAATCTTCCCATCTAACAACCTCCACTACTTTTCCTTTTTTGTTGTTGTTGTTATTGTTTTTCTCCCCAATTCCTTCTGTTTTGAATTAAAGCCTCCAGTCGATCTCTGACTCACAGCACAGCTCTCTGCTGATCCCACGAACATCATTTCCCTCTTGGAGGAGACACCAAGTGCAAAAAGTAGGGCAAACTGACGCAAGTGGGACAGAGAGAGGACATGATTTTTGGAAAGCAAAGGCTGGTCATATCCCTGACACACTCTGGGGAAAGGACCAACAGTCAGATGACAGTGCACAGCTCCTAATACATTTGTTAATGAGTCTGCCAATCAATTACTCATTTCAAATGGTTTCAAGGGCTTGTGCTCTCTCAGCGTTCTGGAGACTAACCTGCTGTTTCTGGGCTGAGGAACAGAGGTGTGAGCCCGGCAGCAGATGCTCTGCAGTCCAGCTGCCAGGGACACACTGCCCTCTCTTGGGGACTCAAATCCAGCTCAAGCACGACACAGGAGATCAACATGCTATTGGCATCTCTTAAATCAATTATTTCTGCCCAAAAGGCAAGTGAGAAGCAACAATCAACTCTGCTAACACTGCCCTGCCTGACAGAATGCTTTGAGGAAGCAAGTGAGTGTGCCTTTTGGAGGAGCTGCTCTTAAGGTAGGTCACTTTTTACTAATAATATTGAAGGTATCTTTATATCATCTTATCAAAACTTTCATCTTTTCACCTACAATTGTATGGCAGATAATGCANTCAATCTTTAGGGACTGATCAGCATTGAAAAGATCCCCCTGAGCTCAGGCTTCTCTTCCCCAGGCTGAACAGCCCCAGGGCTGCAGCCTTTCCTCCTCACACACATGTTCCATCCCCTCAGCATCTTGGTGGCCCTGCACTGGCCTCTCTGCAGCAGTTCCCTGTCTCTCTGGAGCTGGGGAGCCCAGAACTGGAAGCAGGGCTTCAGCTGTGGCTTCCCCAGGGCAGAGCAGAAGGGGAGGAAAACTTCCCTTCACCTGCTGTCCAACTCTGTCTGTCCTGGAGGATATGATAACGTCTAACAAAAAGAACATTCCATCTTATAGGCAGCAGCTACACAATAACTTTCATTGTGACATTGAAGCAGTTTTAGATACTTACCTTGCTCAAGCTGTTCCTAAGTGGACTGTTTCAAAGTAGTGTGTTGCTACTATTCAGACTTCTCACCTCCTAAGATATCCCCGATTTGGGGAAACAAGGATAGAAAGATGTGGAAAATGACCTATGATGCTAAAGGGACAGTTTGGATGGCTCTGTGGTGTACTGCTACATAAACATACCTGGTCAGAACGTTCCCAACACCTCTTTCAGCACAAAGGCGGGTGTGTTGTCTGGCTTCAAAAAGCACAGCTCTCCTGAAAGAGGAAACGGAGAGAGATTTCAGCAATTAAAACATTCCTGCAGGGAATGCCTGCCACTCTGAACGTCAGGCTTTGATCCAACCAGCTGAAGCACCTCACACCTTTTTCTTTTAATTTAATGAAGGCAGACACAGCAGCCATATGGCTACAAAACACCCTTCGTATACTGACACAGACACTTCTTCCACCCTGCTTGACACCAGGCTGGCCTCATCTACTAAAGAACTATTTCAAGTCACCCAGTAAGTATGAAGGACGTGTCACATGGATTCAGTGATTAACAGAGTCACAGCTATGACGGGCAGCCAAGCTTTCAGGCTGACTCCTGCCATAGAGACACAGCACCTGCCCCTGCTCAGTGCAATTTCAGATCCCAGTCTGAAGATGGCTCCATCGGCAAGAGAGATGCCATCCCCTCCTGCCTCCCTTTGAGTTAAAAACAGAGCACGAGGCACACAAAGAAGGAAGAAACGTTCCGAATGCTTAGTCAGCCATCAATCACACGTTTATTTGTCACACGCTGGCAACAATGCTGCCGTGAAGGCAAGGAAGCAGTCACATCCATGCATTCTATATTTCTAAAGATGTGAGGCTGAGATACAGAAGCTACAACAAAAGAAACTGGAGAAAAATAGCCTGAGCAACTCATGGAAATCAAAAGGGAATGACAATGACAGGTTTAACTAAAGAAAGGGAAGAGGAAGGCATTATCTGCAGCATTTCATTTTTTTTTCCCCCCATCAAATTAAAAAGCCCACACACTTAAATTAAGTGCAAGTTACAGGGGAGCTGGAAACACAGTCATTCAGAAGCACTATTTAGGTGAGGAAAATTGCTGCATTGTGTTCCTTTGTCAAGCAGCAAATCATGAAACCTGCAAAAGAAAATGTAGATTTTTGGACCCATCTTGCAAGAAGCAGAAGGAAACTGAGGAAATCTTAAATAGGGATTTATCAAGTTGGGCCTGAGGAGCTCTGGTCCCATAAACACCACCCAGCAGGGCATCAGTGATGACAACAGCATGCAGTAGTGGCTGTGCAATGATGCCAAAGCTTTCCCTTGTGTCTTCATTGTAGCTGCAGCCAGGATAATTCCCTCACACCCAGCTCGACAAGTTTGAGACCTCGACAGGGTTTCTTTTTAGCAAAAACCAACAAAAACAAAAAGCAGGATTTATCCAGACATGGGCCCAGGACCCAGTCAGAGAGTTGTGATTTACTAACAAACCTGTTCTCTGGAACCTGCACAACGTTTAAGTTCTACCTCTAGAAACACCTCTGATAAAACCCTGCTTCCACCAGGCAAGATTTGTCATTGACTTGTGGGTAAATATCCTTGTCACGTTTGTGTTTACACTGCATTGTCCCCAAAGTTCCAGATAGGACTTCAGTATTTAATTCATGGTGACAGGCAGTCACCTCAGCATTTCCAACAGCCAGACAAGCCCTGTGAACAGAAGGCTGCTCACAACCCTCCAAGGCCTGACCCCAGATGAATCCTTCACTAGCTATAAGAAAAGAAATGGTCAATTCACACTAGAACTATGATTCTGTGAACATCTAATGAGAAAGAACAAAGGCAATACGAGATCTGGACATACTCAAGAGCTGGGCAAAGGAGAACCTCGTGAGGTTCACAACAAGGGCAAGTGCAGAGTCCTGCAGCTGGGAAGGAACAACCTCAGCACTAGGACAGGCTGAGGGTGACCTGCTGGAGAGCAGCTCCAGGAGAGGGATCTGGGAGTGCTGGTGGGAACAAATAAACGTGAGCAGCAACGTGCCCTCATGGGCAAGAGCCAATGGCATCCTGGGGGCATGAAGGAGAGCGTGGGCAGCAGGTCAAGGGAAGTTGTCCTCTCCTTCTGTTCTGCCCTGGGGAAGCCACAGCTGAAGCCCTGCTTCCAGTTCTGGGCTCCCCAGCTCCAGAGAGACAGGGAACTGCTGCAGAGAGGCCAGTGCAGGGACACCAAGATGCTGAGGGGATGGAACATGTGTGTGAGGAGGAAAGGCTGCAGCCCTGGGGCTGTTCAACTGGAGAAGAGAAGCCTGAGCTCAGGGGAATCTTATCAATGCTGATCAGTCCCTAAAGATTGAATGCTGAGAGGATGAGGCCAGTGTGTGTTGTGTGGTGGCCAGTGGCAGGACAAGGGGGAACAGGCACAGGCTGGCACACAGGCAGTGCCCCTGGCACAGGAGGAGCAAGTCCTTTGATGCTGAGGTGAGGGAGCCCTGGCCCAGGCTGCCCAGGGAGGGTGTGGAGGCTCCTTCTCAGGAGGTTTCCAACCCCAGCTGGACACGTTCCTGTGCCCCCTGAGCCAGGGGAAGCTGCTTGAGCAGGGGCTGGATGAGTTCTGCAGGGCCCTTCCAGCCCCCACCACTCAGGGATTCTGTGATTCTCTAATAGAAAACACAAATATGAGTTTTGCAAGCTACTTGGGTTTCCTTTAAGGTATGACAAAGCCAATCAGGCAGCTATGGCTGGTGCTGCAAGGGGCCACAGGGCAGTGCCAGGACTGTTGCTGGTGCTCAGCCTGTTTTCATGGCAACAGCACTAAAACAGATGCTGCAAGGGCAAGTAGCTGCGTAGCTCGTTTCTAGAGGGACCTGTTTCATGTCTAATCATTAACAGTAAAAAAAAACAGCCTAGATAAAAGTCAGCTAGTGATAGACTAAAGCAATGATGCATTTCAAGTCAGCAGAGTCATTACAGTCACCAGGAAGCGCGGGATGTTTGCTTGTTCCTGTTATGGCTCTGCCGTGTTTCCCCTGCAGAGGGGACAGCTTCACAGGAAACTGCACCACTTACAATTACAAACTGTCATCTATTTTGTTCTTCAACCCTCTCTCACATCTAAATAGCAAGAACGTTTTACTCCAGTGCATGGAAAGCAGCAAGATCAGACGTACTCACACACACAAAGGCATTTTAAGCTGTTGCTGTTGCCATGAAAGATGAGGAGCAGAGGTGGCAGAGCTGTGAGCTCACTTGCCACAATACCTGCAGAGTGATGTAGGCTGAAAGGTGCAAACCTCATCACTTGCCTGGTAAGGCTGTTAGGGTAAGCCAACCCTGCTGTGCATCTGTAAGACTCTGCTCTGTGATAAGGCAGCACATTAGGAGTCCCTCGAGAGCCCGAGATAGAAACAGAGGTGCAATAACTGACTGTGGCACATCTGCCCTGTGGAAGAGATGCCAGGCACCTTGTGCAGCAGCAGCACCCATCTGCCCCCTGCAGCTTCTGAGCATCAGCAGCTGCTACAGCTCCAACCTGGTGTCAGACACACACAGGCACTGCTGACACAACGGGCAAAACATCAAGTCCTCTTACCCTTCCAATAAATCTGCTGCATTTAAGACACCCATTAGACTCACTCCAGCCCAGCCCACGAGGGATCACTATCCACCAGCCCATATACTGAACAGCCAGGTATTTGCTCCTCTTCATGGAATCATTTCAATTGAAGACCTTTAGGATCATCAACCACTGCCCTCATACTGCAAAGTCCACCAGTCCTGGTAGCACCATTCTATGTCCTCTGCACCTCAGCTCCATGGCTTTGCAACAGCTCCAGGGATGGAGACTCACTCCCTCTCCCTGGGCAGCCTGGGACAGGGGCTGACAACCCTCTCAGGGAAAGTTCATCCTCAGCTGCAATCTAAACCTCCCCTGGGGCAAGTTGAAGCCCTTTCCTCTTGTCTTATCACTTGTTATGTGAGAGAGGAGATAGACCTCCCACATCACTGCAGTCAGGGAGTGCTCCTGTTTCCCCTCAGCCTCCTCTTCTCCAGGCTTAACATCCTCAGATCCCTCAGCTGCTCCCCATCAGACTTGTGCTCCAGCCCCTTCCCTTCCCCCGCTCCAGTGCCCTTCTTTGGACATGCATATCAATCCTACTCTCTGGGCTAAAATCCAGAGACAAATGCTGAAAGTAAAACTCTTCAGCTGCCCAGATGCTACATCCAGGGGAGTGTCCACCCTCAGCCTCCTCCCAAAAAAGCCCATGAAGCTGCAGCTGGAAGCGAGCACAGGGGAGGCTGCTGTAGCTGGAGCCTGATAACACATGAAATAAAAGAGAACTAAGCCAGATCAGTTTAAATTGATATAAATTATAAGTCCTTATTTTTCTTCACTACCAGAGGCATGTAGACTCCACTGATGAGCACAAAGAAAGTCTGCATCAAAAGTGCCATCTACACCATCCTCACTAAGCCTTTCCTTTGGAGTACCTTCATCACTTCACTCCCTACCAGAACCAACCCTGTTAAAATAGATCTAGTGTTCAAAATCAGCTTCTAAACACATTTAAGGGTCAAAAAAAAATAAGTCCAGAGGACTACAAAAAAAGAGGCAGCAGCACGTCAGCAACCCTGTCTTCACCTCCTGAAGCTAAAACATCACTCTGTACATCATGCAACAACCTCAGGCCCTGTACCCAGCTGTAAGCTTGGTGCTCTCTGTCAGAAGATGCCTTTGCAGAACCCAGCATCTCCCAACAGCCACCTTGGACTCATCTTTCCACAAAGGCAAGGGCAAAAATACCCCTGTGCAATGTGGCACAGCACCATCCCTGCCCAGCAGAGCTGCAGCAGCGGACAACAGAACAGCAATGCTGTCCACATGCAGCTTCACACTCTGAAACAGCAAGAAAAAGGACCCAGGATTGAGACAACACCACAAAACAAAACGTTTGTTGGTTTCTAATAGAGCTGTTGACTGTTTGTTCTTCATCTCCAGTCCCTATGTGTACAGGAGAAAAACCTCACAGAACAGAATGCTGTGCTTGAGCATCACAGGAAGAGGCCTTTCTTAAAACCCATATTGAGAAGGGGGTATCCAAATATCACTTTGCCCCTTTTTCAGTACCTTTTAACCCAAAGTTCACAAGAGCTTCTTTCAGCAGCAGTAGTTTGCTTCCCTACTAATCTGATGTTGAAAAACCAAAATCTCAGTTTAACAGAATCCCAGAATCACAGAATGATGAGGGTTGGAAGGGACCTTTAGAGACATCCAGTCCAACCCCCACGCCAAAGCAGGTCCCACCTAGATCAGCTCACACATCACGTTGATGCTCCCTAAAAACAAATCAGCAATCACAGGCTTGGGAAGCTCTCAAAAATCTGTCGTCCCAGAGGCAGAGCAGCACCCACTGCTCAGCAGAAAGATCATCTACTTCTCCCAGAGCCACGATGCAAACCAGAACCAGACAGCTCTGTCAGGTCCCCCTGCACTTGCTGAGTGTGAGGCAAAGCAAGCTATTGCCTGGCTGCCGAGATTGACAAGCATCACCTAAATCTGCACCCCCCCACAACAAACCACCTGTGGCAAGAGCTCAGAACGAAGCTCCTTTGACTGTTGAAACACTAAGCATGGTTCATGTCACACTGGAGATGACAGCAGGAGCCCACAGCATCCTGAGAGCAGAGCTGACTTGTGGCAAAGCAATTTCAACTCTCTTCTTGGCGCTGACGTAAAGCAGCACCATCATCCTCTCTCAGACCTGCTAATGAAGTCTGAAATGCATGAGCAAACCTCCAAAGACCAGAGCAGCAATCACTATTGGTAGACAACTGAAAAAGCCTTCAAATGCTACAGAAAGCTGTCTCCTAATGAGATCTGTTTCAGTGTCACATAAGCCAGGCAAGCAAACTAATAACATTTATAGAAATGGATTAGAGCTGAATCTTCTGTAAATCTGGTCAGCCAAAAAAACAAGCAAATTCACTTTCACAGACAGGCATTTGCCAGCTCTGGGTGTGAGGGTGAGCAAGGTCAGGAATTGATGAGCTCTCACTTATGAATTCATTCTCTTCTAGCACATTCATACAGCTCACGAAACCTTGAACGGAGCAGTTGGCAGCACATCTGCCAGCAAGCTCACTGCTCCTGGATTTCTTTCTCCTCCAGGCTAACAGCAATCCAGGCAGGCATTAGGGATCTGTATTAGAGCATGTAACAGGTTCACTTGCTCCTTTCTACTCCGACCACCAATCCCCCAACAACACTTTAAGTTAGGATAAGGCTGTTATCCTGGGAAGGAAGGTGTAAGAATCAAGAGCACGAGCATTAACTTCCATTATCCTCTATTTTTCTTTGGCAAGAAACCAAACACTGCTAGAGAAAATGGCTTTTTTACTTTGACAGTCACAGAATGTTAAGGGTTGGAAGGGACCTCGAAAGATCATCCAGTCCTTCTCTGGAGACATTCCAAACCCAGCTGGATGAGTTCCTGTGTGACCTATCTCGGTGGTCCTGCTCTGGCAGGGAAGTTGCACAGGATGAGCTGTCCAGGTCCCTTCCAATCCTTCACATTCTGTGATCCTGTGAAACGCTCCTGGTTGGATGCAACCTGCAAGCAAGCTCAAGCATCAGCCAGCATGAAGCAGAAGAAATACAAGAGATGTGGACAAAAGCCTCTCAAATACTGTTAGCAGATTAAGTGGAAAGTGGCCAGGACCATCCTTCTTCCCACCCAGCTATTATATTTGCTTTTTAATTACCATAAGGCTACAGGTTAAGCCAGCACATCCCTTGTCTCTTGGGTTTGAAGGAGGGGGAGAATTTACCATGCAATACTTTTCACAGCAAGCAAGCAGCCAACAAGAGAAAGATGGAGAAAAACTGAGGGCCAACATAAGACCCTTTTAGAGTAATGAAGAAAAAAACCCAACCCCTACATTTGATTAATTTTTACCTTGTATGCACTTAAAAAAAAAATCCAAGTAGCATTTGCACAAGTCTGACAGGAACCAGCTGCATTGCTGGCCCAAACCCCAACCCATGGGCATGAGCACTGGAGTTAGCTCGATACAATCAGTCCCCACAAGAATCCCAACCCATAATTACAGCCTATCGCAGCAGGCTGCATATAAAATATAAAGAAGGAAGGCTTTATTTATGCAGGGGACAACAGTTTCAGGGACGAGACCCGATTAAAATCAAAGAGAAACGGTTCAATGTGAAAGCTGGCACATTCAGGAAGCTCTTCAGAGATCAACAGCTGCACCAGAGACTCCTTGGCTTCTCAAACTAGGGAGAACTTTCAACCTGAAATGTCTCTCCAGAGCACTCACCAGGATTTCTCATGGCTAGGAAAAAATCAGAAGGGCACCAAACTTTATCATCTCCAGCAGCAGAAACCCTCCTGCCAGCCCACAGCCTCTCCCTCAGGGTGGTAACCTCAGAGTGGTTTCCTACACCACCAGCAGTTGGCTTTGTTAAGGCTGACACAAGATTTCCTGCCTCTCCACCAACCTTTCCACACCCTGGGGGACATTAGATAAGAGGAGACTGCAGGGCAAGGCCTGGGCACAGGGGTGAGGGGTGGGGAGAAATTCTTTAATATGTACAAATATCTAAAGGGTGGGTGTCAGGAGGTTGGGGCAGCACTTTTTTTCCTGTTGTATCCAGTGACAGGAGAAGGAAAGAAACTGGAACACAAAATATTCCATTTAAACATAAGGAAAAACTATTTCAGTGTTGAGATGAAGGAACCCTGGCCCAGGCTGCCCAGGGAGGGTGTGGAAGCTCCTTCTCAGGAGGTTTCCAAACTTCCCCGTGTCTGGGAGTCGTTGTGTGCTCTCATGGAGAGAAGCCACACTAGGATGGGGGTCAAGGAGGTGACTGTGCCATCCGTCCTCACCTCTGGCAGGCATGAAAACCCACATCTCATCCCAAAGGGAGGTGCACCCCAAAACCTGTGTCTGTGTAGCTGACATCCTCAAGAGCCCTGATAAACCTGAGCCTGAGGGAGGAGGGGTCCCTGTTCCCCAGTGGGGGAGACCCTGGGTCTGCCCAGGCGCTGGGGATGGCAGAGCCTGTCCCTGTGTCCTGCTCATCCCATCAGTGACACTTTGTTGTGTGGTGGCCAGTGGCAGGACAAGGGGGAACAGGCACAGGCTGGCACACAGGCAGTGCCCCTGGCACAGGAGGAGAAAGTCCTTTGGTGCTGAGGGGAGGGAGCCCTGGCCCAGGGAGGGTGTGGAGGCTCCTTCTCCAAACCCACCTGGACACATTCCTGTGCCCCCTGAGTGAGGGGAATCAGCTTTAGCAGGGGCTGGATGAGCTCTGCAGGGCCCTTCCCACCCCCATCATTCTATGATTCTATTTGCATCCTCCCCAGGCTGGCAGAGATACCCTCTGAAAACGAGGGAGCATCAAGCTTCTCAATGGAGGAGATTTGCCTGCAGACAGCTGGGATTGCACCTACAGAATAACAGAGTACACCGTTACCAGCCAAACAACCACTCCCAGCAGTTATTTACTGAAGAGTAGGAAGTGGTTACTCTCTCTCAAGCTCCAGCTAAAAACCACAGCAACTTTTAATTGCTCTTTCCCCCACCCCCCAGCCCCTTCCTGCAGCATGGAAGGAGCCCAGCAACAGCACATCGAAGGGATGCACACAATGCAGCTCCTCTGGTAGTTGACAACCCTCTTCTATTTCGGGAACGCTCATCTGCAGGTGGAATTGGATTTATCTTCCCATGACTGACAACACAACTCACTCGACTCTGCTCCATCCTGGCCTATGGCAGCTGCTGCTATTTTGAGCACTCTTGCCTCCCCAGTGCTGCTGAACAGTATTATTCCAAAGGTGAGAACTGTTTCCACAGAACACCACACAACAGCAGTTTTCACACTTTGCCAATAAACAACTCAACAAACAAATCAGAGATTTTGAAACAAGTCTTGCAAGAGGGTGAAGAGCCCCCTCCAGCAAAGCCAGGCTCTGCTCACATTAATGAGCTTTTCTTATCCATAACCCATGGAGTCACTGAGACTATTAACACTAAATCAAAGTCCTTGCCCTGCTAAATTGCCCTACCTGGTCTATCACAAAGATATTTGTCACCAGCAAGTAGGAAACCATCTGTTCACAGAATCTCAAGGGTTGGAAGAGACCTTGAGAGCTCATCCAGTGCAATCCCCCTGCCAGAGCAGCAGCACCTAGAGCAGGGCACACAGGGACTCATCCAGCTGGGGTGGGATGTCTCCAGAGAAGGAGCCTCCACAGCCCATCTGGGCAGCCCCTGCCAGGGCTCCCTCACCTCAGCAGGGAACAAGTTTTTCCCTTGTGTTTCTTTGGAACCTCTTGTGTTCCAGCTTGTGCCCGTTGCCCCTTGTCCTGTCACTGGCCATCCCTGAGCACAGCCTGGCTCCAGCCTCCTCACACCCACCCTTGATGGATTTGTAAACATCTATCCCAACAAGAACCTTTCCCTCTGGCAACAGGCTGGCAATGTAGTTTGGGGAATTATCCCCAAAAATATCCATAAAACCAGAAAGAAATAGGAAAAAATGGGATGTAACATTAAAACTGAGTCAATATAGTTTGCACTCCTAATAAATATGTTAAATCTGAAGCACATCGATTTGGTTTTCACACATTTACCACAAATACTTTGCACAAACAGGCACCAAAAGAGAAGGCTGGCTTCAGACTACCTAAGGAATGTAAGAGTTAACCTCTCCTTAGAAGCCTCTAGAAAAGTGTCAACCAAGATCCCCAGAAAGAAAAGCTGAGGGTGGGATAATAAGGCAAAGAATGTTAACCATCTAATTAGCAATCAGAGAAAGAAGAATTTCGAGATCAGTCAGAAGCTGCTGACTTCTTTGAGCTTCACATTGACCCTCATAAGCCCTGCAGTTTAACCAGAGCTGTCCTGGTCACTCACCCTAAGAGCCCTAACACTGAGAGCCTTTAATTGCTACAAGTAGGAAGCTCCACAAGATGAAGGGCTAAACCAGAAGAGCCGAAATCAGAGCAGTTCAGCTTCTTCTCAGCGCGAGCTGAAAGGCTGCCCAGCACAGCTCTTGTGATCCAACTCCTTTTGCAATTAGCCACAAAAGCTCTATTGGGTCAGCTATTGTTTCAGCCTTCAGAAGCTCGTGTCTTCCACCATGCCTGTCATGAAACAATGCCTGAGCAAATGAAATTCCAGTCAAGTCAACACCAGCTGCAGCTCATATGCACATAATATTTTAACTAACATTTTGGAGCAAGCCCTTCCTTGTCCTCAGTGAGCTGAATGGCTTGTGCCCCACAGGGCTGTTAGAAAATAATTACTTCTCTAAACCCACAGGCTACTCTTCCAAAGTAGGTGTGTGCCCCATGACTAATGTCTGGCAACCAACCAGTTCCATCTGCATTGGTATGCTGGGAGCACAGAGCTACTGCTGTCACTTGCACCAGCTCCTGGTAAAGCTGTACTAACAAATCACAGAATCTCAAGGGCTGGAAAGGACCTTCAAAGCTCATCCAGTGGAAACCTCCCTGCCAGAGCAGCAGCACCTAGAGCAGGGCACACAGGAACTCATCCAACTGGGGTTGAATGTCTCCAGGGAAGGAGACTCCACAGCCCATCAGGGCACCCCCCAGCCAGTGCTCCCTCACACCCAAGGAGTTTCTCCTTGTGTTTCTTTGGAACCTCTTCTGTTGCAGCTTGTGCCCGTTGCCCCTTGTCCTGTCATTGGCCATCCCTGAGCACAGCCTGGCTCCAGCCTCCTCACACCCACCCTTGATGGATCTGTAACCATGAATGAGCTCATCCCTCAGGCTCCTCTTCTCCAAGCTGCAGAGCCCCAGCTCCCTCAGCTTTTCATCACAAGGGAGATGCTCCACTCCAGCATCTCTGTGGCCCTGCACTGAACTCTCTCCAGCAGCTCCCTTTTTTCCACTCCAGTGTCCTAGGTTTAAAAAGCTACACGTATTTCTGTTGATGTCTTGGCAAGGTCTGTCTGCACTGATACATCAGCCTTTACAGCAAACACTCTGAGCTCAACAAGTTTCTGCAGAGGACTGACCATAAGGCTGTGTATTTGAGCACTGACAAATGAATTTGGCTTTGCACCTCTGCAGTATAAATCAGCAGAAAACAGGGGATTTAGTTGCCTTGCCCAGAAAGGTATTTGCAGCAAGTCCCTTCAGAGCACAGGGTGGGATTTATGCTCTGACACACACAGAGTAGCCTAGGGGCTTACCACAATGCAATTTGAGAAACCCACCCATGGCTCCTGCAGCTCTTCCTGGGGACACACTTTCTCTAGCTCCCTCCCCAGCAAAGCCAACATGATCCACACCAGGAAACATGAATTCACTCAAACGAGGAGGGAACGCAGAGTACAGCCTGAAGCAGCTCTTTCAGATGGATGCTGGAGCACTAGAAGCCAAACACAACCTCGTAAAACATGCAGCAGGAAGAACTTGAGAGATAAAAAGATATCCACGTTCACACTGCCGACTGTGCCCAAATCTCTTGAGTGTGTTTAAATGCTCAGTTTGTTTCCCCAAAAGCCTGCTATGCTGCACAGTCCCAGCTCACAAGAAACACACCTGACCCAACCCAATGGCACTTACAGGACCGATGGACTGACACCCACAGCCTTGACCACAAGTCAGTGGTTCTGGAAACTGTTGGTAGGCAAAGCAGCATGAGGTTTCAAAATGGAAAAGACAGACAAGATGAGAGGTTAGTTTATTTCCAAGTACTTTTACCTTCCTCTTTGAGAGCTTTTCTTAGTCACATGCAACAGAAAACAATCTCCAGGTCCTGTTCCTAACCAAAAAACGTAATCAATCATTGTACAGACCAACACCTCATGTCATCCTCCTTGCAGTTATCTTTGCTTTACTCAAGACAGTGAAGGATCCTCTTTGATTGTAAAGAAGGAACCCAGGAAACGTATTAACAAAACAAACAGACCAAACCAAGGACCTCAGGCTTCATGATTCCCTGATCACATAAAAACCCCACCATTCAAAGACCATCAACACTTCAATTTCCACACTCACAGAGGTTCATCTCCAGACTTCATGCTTGAGTCTTATAGCACACTGACCTGCCCTCAACTGCTAGATAACACTTGTCTATTTTAGTGCATTCTTGTCAATACCTATACATTCACAGATCTCAGCTAAGGAATATGACTGACTGTTTCTTTCCCCGTTTCTAAGCTATCATCCAGTACTTCAGCAGAAAACGTGTTGGTTGCAGGGGCACATTCCACTGGCATTTATTAGCTTTGTAGAATGAGAGAATCATTTTGTTTGGGAAACTCCTTTAAACCCATAGAGTCCAAGCCTTCCCCTCACCCTGCCCAGCCCAGCACTGACCCACAGCCCTCAGCCCCATGGCTCTGGGATCCCTCCAGGGCTGGGCACTCCCGCAGCTCCCTGGGCAGCCTGGCACAGGGGTTGACACCCCTCTCAGGGAAACAGTTCTGCCTCAGCTCCAATCTAAATATCCCCTGGAGAACCTTGAGGCCACTTCTTGTCCTGTTATTTGTTACTTGGTAGCAGAGCCTGACCCCCAGCTCCCTGCAGCCTCCTGTCAGGGAGTGTCAGAGATGGCTCCTGTCTCCCCTCAGCCTCCTCTTCTCCAAGCTCAACACCCCCAGGTCCCTCAGCTGCTTCTCATCAGACTTGTTCTACATACCCTTTACAAAAACTCATTTGATATCCTCCCAGATGATCAGCACTGCTTCTGTCTCCAGATTTACCAGTCAGTACCTTACAAGGATGGAAGCCAAGGGGTCAAGATCAACATTGTAGCTCCACACACGATACAACGACAGGAACCACAACATTTAATGGGGATTAGCACGATTAAACCTGCCTGACATTATCACAACACCAGCTTAATGTTTGAACAACTCATGGGCTACAGGAAAAACAGTTTCCCAGCACTTTGCCCAAGACACAGACAGGGTGATGCTCCTTGGAGCTGCCTGCTCAGGCACTCAGCACCACGCACACACATGCTTCCATCCCACCCCGGTCAGAACAGAATCCACTGCTAATATTACACTCACCAACAGAATCACCAAGTTAGAAGCAAAAAGGTCACATGTTGTGGCCTTAACTAAAGATCTTTGTGTAAGAAAAGGAAAGTAAAAGAGCCTCTCAGGCCTTTCTCCCCCCACCAATAGGAGGTTGCACGATAACATTAAATTCACAACATCTGTGTTTAGGAATTGAACCATAACTCAGAGCAAGTAACTGAAAAGAGAGAAGCTGTGATAAGTCATGATTTATTGAGCATAAACACTGACCCTTTGCCAGCAAAAGGAAAAGAAAAAAAGAAGTTACCCTTAGACTGGAGGAAATGAGAATAACCATGACTACAGCAGGAATAAACTCCTAAAAGCAGTTTCTGCAGTATGGCTACAGAGGAATTCTTCTGCAGTTTCAGATCTGAAACAGAAAAGTCTGAGGATAAGCTGTAAAGGGTTAAAACACATTGAGACCTTGTGCATTTTTCTAAGAGCAGATGAGGCAGAAATGGACAAAAAGTCTCCAAGGCTAAAAAAAACCCAAAACAATAAAAAACCCTGAATTAGTCTCTACATGTTAAAAGAGATTTTTTTTTTTTTTTCTGAATGGGATAAGTTGGGGGGAAAAGAAAAAAATGAAAAGCTTTTGAAGAATATCAGCAGAATGTCAGCCCTGTTGGGTGGCTGCTCCCCAGAGCCATGGAGGTAAAGGCTGCCATCNCCAGGCTGCCCAGGGAGGGTGTGGAGGCTCCTTCTCAGGAGGCTTCCAAACCCACCAGGACACGTTCCTGCGTGACCTGATGTAGGTGCGACCTGCTTTAGCAGGGGGGTTGGACTGGGTGGTCTCTAAAGGTCCCCTCCAATCTCTGTCATTCTATGATCTCCACGTTGCCAGCCAGGTGGGACCAGGGGAGGCATCAGGAGCTGGCTGCACAACCAGGTCCCATCTTCCTATTCATACCTTCACATTAGGAGGGAGATATTTCTAACATCACTCTTACACAGTCTGTTTTCTAGCTTTCCCCCTTCCTCTTTACTGTAGGCTGCAAATAAAACAAAGCAGGAGTTACTGAGGTTTCTCAGCTTTTACAGCTTCTTAAAAATCCATTAATATATATATTTCTATATATCACTTGCATGGGAATTGAGATCATTTTCAGTTAGACAGAAGGCACACAGGCTGAAGTGCTTTCAAACTTCTCCTTCTCTGTTAGAAGGGAGAAAAGCATACAATATATTACAACAAAAGCATAATCCTTAACCAAATTTCCTGTTTTGTGTCTCAGCACTAACACTGTGCCTCAATTTCCTCCTTTTTTTATTTTTTGGAAGTGGTTTTTTTTTTCAGTATCACAGCCAATTGCTACCCACCCATTTAACAAAAAAACCTACCTCCAAAACTACTGGAGATTTCAAGGATGTTTCAGGTTTGACAGATGAGCTGAATTCATAACTCATTCCCCAGGAAAAAAAAAATCCAGCTCCCCTTAAAACAAAGCTTAAAGCTACTTCAGCTGAATAATTCCAACAGTCACTAGGGCTGAAGGGCAGCAAGAATTTAACTGCAGATCCCCATATTCAGCCTTCTCAAAGAAATTTGATGTCACAATCACTTTTAGGCCGTTTTGAATTTAAGTTTGTAGCTTTTCAGGTATTTTGTGCTTCTTGTTGCCGGCTCCTCTAGAAGTGGCCAGTGCAGTTGTGTGATGCAAAGGTGATTTTGAAGCATTTCTCGAACCGACAGTAAGAAAAAGCTGCGTCCAAGAAACTTGAGATTGTTTGGAGCAACTTTCACTTTCAGAAATTGCCTTTAAAATGAAAACTCTGGTGGTGTTGCACAATAGTCTGTTTGTTCTGGTATTTTAATAAAGGGCCTTTTAGGTCTGTTAAGGAGTAGTGAGGAGTAGTGAGCAGATGATAACAGGGGGCTCTGAGACGTGAGGATGGCAGGAGCTGTGCGGCCCGAGCGGAGTTGTCCGAAGCAAACTGCTCTTTGCTTACACACACACACACATACAAGGCCACCAAAGGCAGATGCTTCCAGCTAGTACTCAAAAGCAAGGTCTGGCTCTTCCAGATCTCTCCAAGTCCCAGCAATTTATTTTAAAGCACAAACTAAGTGAGGAAATCGAAGCCGTATTAATTTTTTACAAGACAGCTCCCTCCAGCTTTGCTGGTCTGTCCTGGCTGTGAGGATGGGCAGACCTCACAGGAGGGAAAGGGAGGGACATTTTCTTTAAGTTTAGTCCCCTTCCCAGTTTTATTTGTGCTGACATTTTGCACATCAAGCTAGGAAACCCATCAGAGAGAAAGACAATATATACACCACCTGACAACAGGCAAGAAGAGCTAAGAGGAGTCAGAAACAAAAGTCACTGTACGTGTAGGATCCTGCTGATTTACAGTCTGTGGCTACACAGATGAAATTACTTGATACCTGAGCAGTTAGAGAGCACTTTCCACCTCAAAGTTTAACTATTGGACCTTTGCATCTCAATTCCTTGTAAAGGTGGGGACGGGAGCACTGGATCTCCCAGCCACTGCAGCAGGTCTCTTATTGAACCATTCCTGCTCTTAGGTGGGTAGAGATGCAGCATCTTAGAAAAGCCTTTGTCCTCTCACTCTTTTTCTCTCCATGCAAGAATCCCCAGACAATTACAACCAACTTTCCCCTTCTTTTTATACAGACATCCTTTCTGAGTCACCCACCCAGGGCATTGCTATGGTGCAGCAGGTTGCCAGCCCTCTCCCCAGCCTCGCTGCTGCTCACCACGGCTGGAGGAGCAGCCAGCAAACCCAGAGCTGTGTCAAGAGTCTACAAACCCCAAACCATCCAATCTTCCCAACCTGAGTTCATCACCTTTTGGAAGTGACAGCTCAGGTTCTGCCTTTCAACACCTCCTCACAAAGAGATCAAAGGAAATCCGCCCCAGCTGCTGGCAAGTGGACAAGTGGCTACTCCAAGCCTTGCTCAGAGCGGAGCATTCCAAGGGCAATTAGCTGGGTGCTGGCTCTCAGCCAGCCCCAGGGCTCCACAGAACAACCACTGCACTAATGGGATAACTTCTGGCAGGGAGAGTCCTGATTCACAGTCACCAACAACTTCAGCTGCCCCACTCACACGCCAGGAAGCAGAGAACAGCGGTTACCAGCAATAAAAAAAATGGTGTTTTCCAAAGAGCAGAGTGTCCAGTTCCTCTGGAGCCAAGTCCAGGGACAAGCAGCAGGACCATGGGTCTGGGAGCCAGGCACTCGCCTCATTACATTAATGAACTTCAGGACATGACAACCTCCCAGCACAAGAGGTAGGGCAGAGCTGTTATCTCCATGTCACAGATAAGGAAATAAGGCAGGAAGGCAGAAGTTGGGCTGCTCAGAGGGGAAGTGAGATGAGCAAAGGACAAACCTACATCTCCCGAGTCACACGCTCCTCTCCCAACCACTGAATTACTCTACTTGCCTGTTTGAACCATGAGAAGTCAGCCTCCCAGTGTGCTGCCAGTCCCCTGCCTTCAGAGACGGATAAAGTCTTCCTAAAGATAACTCTTCGTGTCAAAAAGCATTCATTCCCTTAAGTAACACCAGTTAAATACTTATATCCAGGGATAGGATGGGATACAGAAGAAAGACTGGTAGGTACCTTGACATGTGCCTCCTGTGTAAATCATTAAAACCCACAACAATACTCCAGCCACACAAAAGAGCTATTTCCATTTGTTTCACGGCTACAGATGGCAGAAGAAAAACCTCTCAGACAATATGCTCTATTTAAACATATTGATCCAGCTTTTTTTGGGTGTGTTTTCCCTCATTCTGGCTCTAACCAGAACGTGATCAATGGTGCTACACAGTCACAGGACTCCTGTGTCTTTGCTTTAAGGTGATGGAACCCAAACCCAGCGGTGATCAGCTCATCTGCCTACACACAATGGCATGTCCCGTGCAGCAGGAAGATCAAGACACACACCAAACCTCCAAAGGATGATGGTCTGACCCTCAGAGCTACATGCTCTGAAAAGCAGTAGGTTAAGAAGACCAAGCAATTACCTAAAAAGCCTCCAGTTTACCTAAAGACTTGGACTAAATATCAAGTTACTGACTTCTGTGGTCTACCACAAGTCAGCTTTTGCCCTGGTAATAATCACCACAGTTGTACTTGTCCAGGGCAGCTTTACAAGAAGCCCACAGCTATAAACAAATCTGAAGGTTGTCTGTTTCCCATCCCCTCTCCAAAAAACATCCCCAACTCCATTAGACACAATTCAGCTGGCCTTGTTTACAAGCAGAAAAGAGAGAACCTACCTTAGAGCTGAATGCAGCTCTATCACACTCCACCTGGGGTTTATTTAAAGCCACATCTGATGGCAATGGCCCAGGATGGAGGTAAATCCCATTCACCTGCTCCAGCACTGCTGAAGAGCCCCAGCCAGTGCCCAGTTCCCCAGCCAGGCAGCCTGACACCTTCCAGTCCTTGCTTACCTACACAGCATCCTCTTTCCTCCCTCAACCACCTAAAGGACACCTGCCAGCAGCCAGCTTTTCATTCCACACACTTCTATTGGGAAATGAAGAGAAGGAGGAGACCAATTTCTCTCTTTGTCTGCAGCACCCACTTATCTCCTCCACTCTGCTCTACACCTCAATAACACAGAAAAGCCAGATACTGCAGCTACCCCTCCTTTATATAAGCCACACACAACAATTCCCCAATGCCCCCATAGAACCATGACTACCTTCTTCACCAGCCATCAACTCCTCCAGCCGCTTTCCCCTTCTCTCCACTGACCCATCATTAACTCACACAGAAGAAAACCCAAGTACGCTACGTGATATCAGACCCCTGACAACCTTCCCAGCCTCCTTCTCTGCCCCAAGAGAGAGTCTAGACCAGTTCCTCGTTACATCATCCAACTTCTAAAGCGATCTGACAACCAAATTGTGTGTCTCATTGATTAGAGCTGCCCCCTCTCACCTCATCCACCCAAAAGCCTCAGGTGCCTGCTGCCACCACAGCTCCAGCCCCCCACCTCCCCATTCCACCCAACACTCTTCCAGTGCAGTTCACCCAAAGACCTTCACCCTCATCACAACACAGCACAGCCCCTCTGCGTCCTCCCCCCCAAACACACCCCCAGGTCCCCTCCTCACACTGACCATCGTTAACGAATCCTCCCCCAGACCACCAGCACTCAAGATCCCCATCAGGTACCCTCCCAGCTGCTCATCCTTGTCCTTCACCTTTCTCCCACCACCTCCAGCATCCTCAGGGCTCTCCTTACCCCCTTTTCCCCGAGACTCTTTACCCCTCCCCCCCCCCCGGCGCCCCCGGGGGGGGGGGGGGGCGGCGGGGGGCGGGGGCCGGGGGGGGCCCCCCCCCCCGGCCCGGCCCCCCCCCCCCCCCAGCCCTCAGCGGGCCGCGAGGGGCGCAGGGCCGGGCCCGGGGGGGGCGCTCCGCCAGGCCGCGGCCTACTGCAGCCGTCCCCAGCCGCCGCTCCCCGGCCTCCTGCCCCCCCTCGGGCGGCTCCTCACCGCTCTCAGCGGAGCCGAAGCCGGAGCCGCCGCCTCAGCTCACCCGCCGCCGCGCGACGCACACAAGCGCCCCGCCCCGCCCCTCCCGCCTGATGGACGGCGCCGCCAGCCAATGGGCGCTGGTGGTTCGGAAGGGGCGGGGCTTGGCGGCAGCCGCCATGTTCGGTTGTNGGGGGGGTGGGGGGCGCGCGCGCGCCACGGCGGCACGTGGCGACCAGGGCGCGAGGCACCAGGATGCCCCGGACCCCGGGACCCCTCCCCAGGACCCCCCTCACTCCCGGAGCCTTTGGTCATACCCCTGGGGCACCCCCCAAAAACCCACCGGGGCACCCCCCAAACGCAGCCGCGGGGGTGACACGCGGCAGGGCCGATGCTCCTCGGGCCATGGTGGTACCTCCCACCGATGCAGCGTGGCCAGTGCCTGGCACAGGAGCCCCTGGAGCCCACTCATGGCCTCACCCCAGCCCCCCCTCTGCCCACCCAGGACCCCCAATGGCTGTGTGGCCACTGGTCACTGTCCAGCAGAGGAAAGGAAGAGCCACCGAACCAGTCCCTCCTGACCAATCTTGCTCTGAGTCACCCACTGGGTTAACCCCTTCCATCCCTGGCCAGCCTTTGCCTGTCCTGGAAACTCCTTCCACACCACTAATGTGGGATTTGGGGCACCCCATCCCCTCCTCTCAGCATCCCACCCCCTTTCCACCTGGTGCAGTGAGGATGAGAGGATGGCTTCATGCCCCTGGGCACAGCCTCCCACCCTGCTGCATCCCCTCTATCCCTCTGATGCTCCAGCCCTGGAGCTGCTCTAGGTCAGGATGCATCTAGGTAGGATGGATGAGCTCTGCCCAGCTTTGTGTCCTGGATGG